>CADEHL010000924.1:7500-25034 GCA_902827135.1 Harpagifer antarcticus
GCCGATCATTGAAATGTCTGTGAGTTTTGGCTTTATGCTGTGCACGCTCCCGCGGGGTGCAGCAGCCACGCATAACACGGCGCATGTGAACTGTCGTCCCCCCCCCCGTTGACAGTTCACGAGCATGCTTCCCCCCCCTTCGTCAGAGTTGTGTAAAGGCCGACGGGTAATTCTGGATTTTGAGGAAGTTTTACATCCTGTCCGTCAAAATGACGGGCAGCGAAAAAGTCTTACGCAACCTCTGGTTTACACGTACGAGGGATTTGACTAGGTGTCATGGTGCAGACATACAAGTAAAACAAAATAATAATTAATAATATATAATAATTATCGAACATTTCTCAAATATGTCCGAATCATCTTTCAGGATTTTTCCCCCAACATTTTCACATATTTTGTGTTTTTTAAGGAAATGTTTTTTTCTTTTTTGAATCATTTTCCACAATTATTAAGGATTTATTTTTGTACTTCCTCCGCCTTGTCCCCTGCAGCTGTGTTCAGGGTAAAGATGAATACGGCCGCCTGCTGCGCCGGACGTTGATTCGCTACGTGAACCTGACCTCGCTGCTGATCTTCCGCTCCGTCAGCACCGCCGTCTGCAAGCGCTTCCCCACCATGGAGCACGTGGTGGAGGCAGGTGAGAGTTTCATTAGTATCTCTAAAGAGGACGGAGTTACAGCCTCAGACTTCCCATTCTTCTATTCACCAAATCAAACAGCCTGACATTTTGGAAAACATATATATATACAATGTTGTTAAAAATGTCCTCAAAGTGTGTGATTTACTTAATTTATCTATTCAAAAAGAGTCCAGGAAAACTTCTTACACATTTGGGAAAAAGTTAGAAAATTGTAACAATTATTCCTTTTTCCGTTTCTTACGTTTTTTTTGAAAGTCTGAAAATGTTTCGGAAAATATTCCAAAAATGATGTAATAAGTAAATACAATGCATACAGTATTTATATATTAGTGTTTTTCGTGTAGGAGTCTCGTTTAGATGAAACATATCTAAATAATATTAAAAAATAGCCCCACCTTTTTTTTATATAAAACAATTCTGAAGTTACGAAAAGATTTGGAAATTTTTGTGAAATTTTGTTCAAAAAGTAGAAAAATGTCCTTAAAAACTTTTCAATAAATATGTGAAAAATTTCAGAAAATTGTTTTTAAACATTTACAAAGCGTGTCTGAAAAAGCATTCCCAAAAATATGTGAAAATGTTGAAAAGAAATCCTTAAAATGTGTGAAAAATTCCTTAAAAAAGGTTCAGAGAATATGTGAGAAACGTTCAATTATTAGCACACCTTAAGTAGTCGGCTTAATTTAACTGATTGTTAAATAGCACGACTTCTCCTTGTAGTGGACGCTTTTAAAGTTTGGTGTTAGTACTTAGGTAAGTTTAAGAAACCGGCTCTTAACGTCCCGATAGCGATGAATATCTGAAGTGCTTTGAAGCCGTGGCGCTGTAGAAAGCACGACCAATCATCTGAGCCGGCTAAAGTAACTGGATGGCCTACCTGCCTGTCAGCCTTCCATCAGGGCACACACTGATCTCGTGCCCTCATTGGTCATGTGCGCGTTCGTGTGTGTTGGAGGGCTCTGTAAGAAAGTGGCAGATTTGTTCCGGCTGTGTATTTTCAAATTCTAGCCACTCGAGCTGTTTCTCCAAAATGACCGACCCCACCTTTAAGCTAAAGGATACTTGTTCCCCCCGGGTCAGAGTTAGTTCTGTTGTCCCCGCAGGGTTCATGACTCCAGAGGAGAGGAAGGTGTACGAGAACATCCGCTCTCCTCACCTCAAGTACTGGATCCCCGTGGTCTGGTTCTCTAATCTGGCCGTCAAAGCTCGAGAGGAAGGACGCATCAAGGACAGCATCGACCTGCAGCTGATTCATCAAGTGACTACAGTTTTACATCCTGGTTCATATCACTGCTGCATTGTGTTGATGTTTGAAATACCTAGTTCACATTTATTTGCAGACATGTTTCACAGATTTTATGGACATTTTTACAGAGAATTACACATGTGATTCGGATATGTCTTCAGAAACTTGTTGGGAAATTTTTCTAAAAAATTTAAGGAATATTTGACATATTTTGTAAAAGTTTTTTCTGACATTTTTCATTTAATTTGAAAATTTTTCACATTTAAGGCGAGACACCCCATGTGAATAGGGTCATGTTTTTAACTTAAAGGTATCCGCTAGAAATTTCTCCAGTTAATTACTTCCTATAAGGCAATTTCTTTTTGTATTACAAGTTTTCTGAAATAGCATGTTTAAATATGCAAATTACCCATTATCTCATTAAATATGCGCATTTTAACACATTTCAGGAACCGAAATCTGAACTTTGGATAAAGCCAGGTTAAAAAATGCTCGTTTCATTTTGTAGTCATATTAGCATCTAAGGCTTTTACAGAAGGGATTTTGGATATCTCTTTTTATCGTTCCATAAATCATGAAATACTGTCAACAGCCCTAAAATATCAATTTTCGCCATGTTTCTAGGTATACAATGTTGTATAATTCAGGCTATGAATGATATATAAACAAACCCTTCTGTAAAAGCCTTCATAATATTGATAGGAATATAACTGGAAGGTTTGGTGTCTCTACGTGCTACTGAAGTTGAAATGTCGGACTCAGAGTAGGAGACGACCTTTAAAGATTGCAGTGAGGCGCCTCGACGCACTCCGTGAAGGTATTTCATGTTCGCGGTACTTTGTGTTACGTTAGATGCTAACTTTTGGTGAATTTAGGAGAAATCTACAGACGCAAATAGACAAACTATAGTAAAATAAACACTTAAATGTGTATTTTTCTTCCAAAAGCCTGAAAGAAAACAAGTTATAGAATCAAAATAGCTCAAAATCTCAAAATTGACCAGTGCTTGAAAACGATGTGTTTGCTGCCGTGTCTCGCCTTAAATAATCTTATTTTAATTTCTTGACATTTGATGATTTTTCTTTACATTTAAAATGTAATTTATACATAGATTTTTTTTAAATATTTGATCAAAACTTGGTAGACTTTAAAAAAAAAATTTAATTAACTTTTTTGACATTTTGAAAGTTGCTTCCGACACTTTCCTCGTATTTGATGGCCTTTTTTTACACACAAGTTTCATCATGTTTTACGAACTTTCTGAAATGTTTCCGATTTAAAAGGACGATACTTTCCCCCGAGGCTTCCATTAAGCCGCATAACATGTGAATACTCAAGTAAAGTAAAAAGTATACTCTTGAGTGAAAGTACTTTCCACCCCCTGCTGCTCCGGTCTCATTAGCTCATACATAAATCCAGCAGAGACCAAATGGCATTCAGACATTTAAAGCCTCCGAGGCAGTAATCTGTTGTTCTGTGATCCCACACTGCTGACATGTTGGAACATGAGGAGAGGGAGGGTCCGATCCTCCAATCAGAGACACTGAGGGGGAGCGTCCCCGCCAGTTAACACACAAATAAGATGAAAACTTGACCTTAAGATCGAAAAATCAAATGTACTTCAACAACTAAGTCAGATCTTCACAATATGAAGTAATTGTTTTTAAATAATAAGTCCCTTTAACTAATACTAAGTGATTATTCTGAGATACTAAGTAATTATTCTGAGATACTAAGTGATTATTTTGAGATACTAAGTGATTATTTTGAGATACTAAGTGATTATTCTGAGATACTAAGTGATTATTCTGAGATACTAAGTGATTATTTTGTGATATTAAGTCATTATTTTGAGATACTAAGTGATTATTCTGAGATACTAAGTGATTATTTTGAGATACTAAGTGATTATTCTGAGATACTAAGTGATTATTCTGAGATACTAAGTGATTATTTTGAGATACTAAGTGATTATTCTGAGATACTAAGTGATTATTCTGAGATACTAAGTCATTATTTTGAGATACTAAGTGATTATTCTGAGATACTAAGTGATTATTCTGAGATACTAAGTGATTATTGAGATACTAAGTGATTATTTGAGATACTAAGTGATTATTTGAGATACTAAGTGATTATTTGAGATACTAAGTCATTATTTGAGATACTAAGTCATTATTTGAGATACTAAGTGATTATTCTGAGATACTAAGTGATTATTCTGAAATTGTAAGTCCCTTTTACTTCCACTAAGTCATTATCTTTCGTCTTCTGCGACGCTAACTCGTAATTGTTATAAATGCACTTCCTGTTGTAACCCTTGTGTTTCAGGAGATGAACGTGTTCAGGACTTGGTGTGCGACGCTGTTCGGATACGACTGGGTCGGCATCCCACTCGTCTACACTCAGGTCTCTCTCTATTATAACATCCATCTGTCTCTGTGTGGTTTAGAGCGGATGCAGCTCATGAGATTAAAGTCATCATCATCGTCATCATCACTGTAACTGGATCTCAGAGAGAGAGGAAGAGGAAGCTCAGAGAAGAGCATCTTCCTCCCTCAGACCATCAGACTGATAAACACCAGAACATTAAAGGGGACCTATCGTGCAAAATGCCCTTTCTGATGTCTTCTCTACATCACCATGTGTCCCCGGTGTGTCCCCGGTGTGTCCCCGGTGTGTCCCCGTGTGTCCCCGCTGTGTCCCCGGTGTGTCGGGGAACTCACGCAGCATCAGAAAATAAACCCTCTCTTTTCCTCCGTACCCAAATCTCTAAAAACGGGGAACCACGGAGCTGATCCAGATCTGCGTCCGATATGACGTAACATCTGAAATGTGGACCCACGGGCCAATCAGAAAGCTGCTATCAGAAACAATGCCCGACTGTTTTGGACGTAATATGGTCGGTGTTTACATTAGCATCGCTAACACTCAGAGCTAACCTGTACTGGAGAGCATGTGTGTGAAGAAGCAGGAAGTAGAAAGGAACTCACCTTGTGGTGTAACCGGCAAGAGAGAAAGCCTTTGAGCTCCAGACTGTTTCAGATCCTTGATAATCCATGATATGGCGTTTCATCACGGCAGCATTTAGTTTAGACGGTAGCTGCCGGGTCCCGCATGAGATCAGACCCCTCCTCTTTAAAGCTCTATCCCCAAATCAGCACTTTAGAAACAGGAAGTGGAACAGAGGGAGATGAGGCGTAGCTAGAATGATCTGTTTGGTGTTTGGAGCAAAACACTTCGTAGACATGTTTTTTAGATATTTTTATATATCTGCAACCTGTGCTATTGCCTAAAAATAGCATGATGGGTGACCTTTAAGTCATTATATTGAGATACTAAGTCCCTTTTCCTCCACTAAGTCATTTCTTTTACAAAACTGAGATCATATTTAGATATACTGTCAGTATTTTGAAATACAAAGTCATTTTTGGGCATACTATTCTCCGTCGGGACTTCCTGCAACAACACCACGCCGTTATCTTGATTCTGATTGTCCAGAAGACATTATCAAAGATGTTCTATTGAGAAGACGATCACTACGTGACAAAAGTTTTCAAACCCGTTTCTGGTCTTCAGTATTTCCAGACAAGCTGCTGAAATCAATCTGACTAACTGCTGTCTGTGCAACTTACTCTGCGCGAGTTGGCGGACTTTATTTAGCTACTTTAACATCATGTTTCAAGGTGGGGCTAAGCCATTTCTTGGTATTCTTTCACACACACATACGGGTATTGGGCCGAGGGCGACACCGTACTTCCGGTATCCGCCATTTCACGCGAGGTGCAAGCAGAATATCAAAGTCTATTGCCTTAATCAATATCTAGTCAACTCTAAAATACCACTTATATGCAATGGCATGATGATATTATTGCAAGTGGGGTATTCACCTGGTGTTTCCAGAAGATAGACGGAGATGCAGCCAAAATCGACCGAAGGCCACTTTCGAGGGTCGTTTCTCCATGCATCTGCAGGCAGTCTGTAAGGGCGACCCGACACACAGCTCTAGTTCACGCTGGTAACGACCGAGAGCACACCCCTCAAGTCCAGAGATGCAATCCGAAGACATGCAGCGATTTCTTCGGTCGTTAATTGAAAAAAAAAGCTAGTGCGCTCTGCCTGGCTACGTTAGCTATCTGTTTATATTTGCACCTCCAGGAAAATGGCGTATTTATATATATATATATATATATGGCGCGCGTTGCATTGTGGGTAGCTCGTGACGTCACTGTGTGAAAGAATGGGTGTGGCCTACCCCAGCCGTACCCTGGCGCTGCCACTGGAGGGATGTATGGGGCGGGCCGTTCTGCACATGCGTTAAATATTTGAACGCAATTAATTAAAAAAAGTAATTGCCGCCGTTAACGCGACCTCAGATCTTCACTGTGACAACAAAAGCCTTGAATCTCGATTCTCTCTTCAGGTCGTCACCCTCGCCGTCTACACGTTCTTCTTCGCCTGTCTGATCGGTCGTCAGTTCCTGGACCCGGCGCAGGGTCACCCGGGGCACGACCTCGACATCTACGTCCCCGTCTTCACGCTGCTGCAGTTCTTCTTCTACTCCGGCTGGCTCAAGGTAAACGAGATGTCTCATGTATTTCTTTATCAACGAGTGTCCCCTCTTCTCCGTGTCTCTTCTACATCAACATGTGTCCCCTCTTCTCCATGTCTCTTCTACATCAACATGTGTCCCCTCTTCTTCACGTCTCTTCTTCATCAACATGTGTCCCCTCTTCTTCATGTCTCTTCTACATCAACATGTGTCCCCTCTTCTTCATGTCTCTTCTACATCAACATGTGTCCCCTCTTCTCCATGTCTCTTCCACATCAACATGTGTCCCCTCTTCTCCATGTCTCTTCTACATCAACATGTGTCCCCCCTTCTTCATGTCTCTTCTACATCAACATGTGTCCCCTCTTCTTCACGTCTCTTCTTCATCAACATGTGTCCCCTCTTCTTCATGTCTCTTCTACATCAACATGTGTCCCCTCTTCTTCATGTCTCTTCTACATCAACATGTGTCCCCTCTTCTCCATGTCTCTTCTACATCAACATGTGTCCCCCCTTCTTCATGTCTCTTCTACATCAACATGTGTCCCCTCTTCTTCATGTCTCTTCTACATCAACATGTGTCCCCCCTTCTTCATGTCTCTTCTACATCAACATGTGTCCCCTCTTCTTCATGTCTCTTCTACATCAACATGTGTCCCCTCTTCTTCACGTCTCTTCTTCATCAAGATGTGTCCCCTCTTCTTCATGTCTCTTCTACATCAACATGTGTCCCCTCTTCCTCATGTCTCTTCTACATCAACATGTGTCCCCTCTGTGGAAAGAGACTCTGAAAGTTTCAGGAACAAAGATTTTCTCTCTCTTTTTGATCCATTTCTATAAAAACCTGTCTGAAAATGAGCTGATCAGATTTTGGCCACTTGATGATGTCATCACAATGTTTTGTCTTGTGTAACCATTAGCCAATCAGCAACCAAGGTAACCCCCCCCCCCCCCCTTATCACCTGAATCTCCTCTAGAGCTCCATTGAGTTCTTTGTAACCAAATGTCTCTCAGAGGGGCGTGGGGGAGGGGCTCCTTATTTTCATCTAAAGTAACAGACAGAGAATCAGCACTTTGGAAACAGGGCTGAAACAGAGGGGATTATGGGTAATGCTGCAATGATCTGTTTGGCGTTTCAGCCAATCAGAGACAGGCTCTGGATATATCTGAGACCTGTGATATATTGATGACAAACAGTAGAATAGGGGACCTTTAAGAGATATTGTGTCTCGTCGTCAGGTAGCGGAGCAGCTGATCAACCCGTTTGGAGAGGACGACGACGACTTTGAAGCGAACTGGATCATCGACAGGAACCTTCAGGTCAGCTGACAATCACAGCGAAAAAAATTGCAAACCACAATCGAATCCTTTCCTTCACTTCCTGTCTACCTGTCCTCCAGGTGTCCCTGCTGGCTGTGGACGAGATGCACATGAACCTGCCTCACATGACCAAAGATATCTACTGGAACGACTCTGAGGCTCGACCTCCGTACACGCTGGCAGCCGCCGACTACTGCATCCCCTCCTTCCTGGGATCCACCACCGACATGGGGTCAACACACACACACACACACACACACACACACACACACACACACACACACACACACACACACACACACACACACACACACACACACACACACACACACGCACACGCTTTGAAATGTACAGGTATTTGAGTTCAACATGTAAGAAGTAGAAAGTACAGGTATTTGAGTTCAACATGTACGAAGTAGAAAGTACAGGTATTTGAGATCAACATGTAAGAAGTAGAAAGTACAGGTATTTGGGTTCAACATGTAAGAAGTAGAAAGTACAGGTATTTGAGTTCAAAATGTGAGAAGTAGAAAGTAAAAAGTAGTCAGGAAAATAAGTAGTGGAGTAAAGTACTGATACCAGAAACATGTACTTAAGTACAGTAACAAAGTATTTGTACTCCACTACTTCCCACCTCTGATCAATGTATATCTAAATGTTAAAAGCTCTCGTCCCTTTCTCTTCCAGACTCTCTGATATCCTGCAGGTTGACGAGTCTGACGTTTCCGACAAACGGCAACAAGACCCGGCGTTGGTTTGGCGCCAAAAGTCGGTAAAACTACTTTTTATTATTTCCGTTTTCGGTTCAGTTTGTCTTTCTGTCGGCATGACTGGCGAAAGACTCAGAACCGTTGCACACATTCTGCAAATGCAACCAAATGTAAATGATATGTTGATAAAGCTTGGGATATATACGCATTTTATACAATGAGGTGATTTGATTTATTTTGAATGTGTAAAACAATAATACAAAAATGTAACATGAGAATTATTATACAAAATTAATCTGTCAAATTGATATACACACATATTACTGATTCTAAATTATGTATAAACAAATGATCTACTTAATTACACATCTGAAAAGGAAGAAGTTTACACTTATGTAATCCCACCCCTTCTCCCAAAAACTACATTACTAACATTTATATATCTTTTTCTTAAAGAAATACATTTGTTACTGAAAAAAATAAAATAATAAACAGATAAATAAGCAGTACCGAAGGAGTGTGTGCCAATTACACTACTCAGCCTCCCCGGGAAAGTTTACTCTAAGGTACTCGAAAGGAGGGTCAGGCCGATTGTCGAACCTCAGATTGAGGAGGAACAATGCGGATTCCGTCCTGGTCGTGGAACGACGGATCAGCTTTTTACTCTCGCAAGGATCCTGGAGGGGGCTTGGGAGTACGCTTATCCGGTCTACATGTGTTTTGTGGACTTGGAGAAGGCGTATGACCGGGTTCCCAGGGAGTTACTGTGGGAGGTGCTGCGGGAGTATGGGGTGAGGGGGCCTCTACTCAGGGCCATCCAATCTCTGTACTCCCAAAGCGAGAGCTGTGTCCGGCTCCTCGGCAGTAAGTCGGACCCATTTCCGGTGAGGGTTGGCCTCCGCCAGGGCTGCGCTTTGTCACCAATCCTGTTTGTAATATACATGGATCGGATTTCGAGGCGTAGTCATGGGGGGGGGGGGGGTCTGCAGTTCGGTGGGCTAAGGATTGCACCACTGCTTTTTGCAGATGATGTGGTTCTGATGGCTTCATCGGTCTGCGACCTTCAGCACTCACTGGATCGTTTCGCAACCGAGTGTGAAGCGGCTGGGATGAGGATCAGCACCTCCAAATCTGAGGCCATGGTTCTCAGCAGGAAACCGATGGACTGTCCACTCCAAGTAGGGAATGAGTCCTTACCCCAAGTGAAGGAGTTCAAGTATCTCGGGGTCTTGTTCTCGAGTGAGGGAACAATGGAGCGTGAGATGGGCCGGAGAATCGGAGCAGCGGGAGCGGCACTGCAGTCGCTTTACCGCACCGTTGTGACGAAAAGGGAGCTGAGCCAGAAGGCAAAGCTCTCTGTCTACTGGGCCATTTTGGTTCCTACCCTCACCTATGGTCCTGAAGGATGGGTCATGACCCAAAGAACCAGATCGCGGATACAAGCGGCCGAGATGGGTTTTCTCCGCAGGGTGGCTGGCGTCTCCCTTAGGGATAAGGTGAGAAGTTCGGTCATCCGGGAGCGACTCGGAGTTGAACCGCTCCTTCTTCGCGTCGAAAGGAGCCAGTTGAGGTGGTTCGGGCACCTAGTTAGGATGCCAGCTGGGCGCCTCCCTAGGGAGGTGTTCCAGGCACGTCCAGCTGGGAGGAGACCAAGGGGTAGACCTAGGACCAGGTGGAGGGATTATATCTCTTCGCTGGCCTGGGAGCGCCTTGGGACCCCCCAGTCAGAGCTGGTTGATGAGGCCAGGGAAAAGGACGTTTGGGGCTCTCTGCTGGAACTGCTACCCCCGAGACCCGACCATTATTTTTGTTGGAGACAAGCCTCTATCTTTTGATATTTCAGGTTCTGGGTCGAGTGCGCCGGCTGCTGAGCGTTCAGGAGCCTCCAGATCTTCCTCTTTCTCGACCTGCGTTCAAACGACACAGCAGTGATGCCACAGGAAGCTTCTTCCCAGACTTCAGGTGCAGTTTGGCTCAATTCAGAGTGATGAACATATCCAAATGGGCCTATTATTGTGTGCCAGTTGAAGTGTGATTAGGCAACAAGGTGTCTGTTGGGAAAACACTGAATGTCCTCCTCCAACATGAGTAACATGATAACAAAGGTATCCCAACTGTAGCTGTGTACATGACAGGATGTATGATTACCTAGAAGAGCATCAGGACTGTTTGAGGCAAATGATAGCTATATAAAATTCAACATTTTAAGAAAAAGTCAGGTTTTTCAGAAAAGAATCTGAATTTTGAGGGTACTTTTCTACTTAAGTACATTTCAAAGCCCATACTTATTTACTTTGACTTGAGTAAAGAACTTTAGTCAGTACTTCTACTTTCACCTGAGTATTTTTAAACACCAGTATCTGTACTTCTACTTGAGTAGAGGATGTGTGTACTTTTGCCATCTCCGACTGATGCTAACATTGGATCATCTATTCTTACCATCCAGGGTTAATTCTCGTCCAGACAACATGGGTCTCCCCTCCCCCAACATGGACACCCTCTCCACTTTAAGGGAGGTCAGCAGTAACCCTCCCTCCCCTGAAAGCCCCCCCTCAGCGGTTTTCCCTCGACTCGTCGTCAGTCCACCGTTTTCCGGAGATGCCGGTCCAAACTTTGAAGCATTAAAACTTCACAATGGACTGGATCCGTCCCCCAGTGAGGAGGCACCGGGCCTCGAGACCCCGAGGTAAATACATCAGAGTTAGCACTTTCCACATCTTGATAGTCCAACACTGACTATAACGAAACGATTCTGACGCTGTTTCGAGATGATAGGATTACCAAGACGTCGAGCAACAACTATTGGTCTTACATTTGGTGATCTCTTAAATGTTATAACCATAGCTTAACAATTATTTAAAGGCAGAATGAGTTGGATATTACCAAAACAATAGACATATAGATATACAAAACAACCATTAATTGAAACGTACGACCGGGAAGCTGATCGTAGGAATGCATTGAAGAGAAAGATATGAAGACGCACATATAGCAAGGTGGACAAAACTCAATCCAACACGAGAGGATCAATCAATCAAACAATCAAATGTTGACACCCGCTGTCCTTAGACTCTTGCAAGTATAACCCCCCATGACTCTGGGGTTTTACCGGCTTGTAAGCAACCTAACATTAACGGCAGTCACTTTGTGTTTTCAGGACCAGCTCTTCCGTCTGTTGCTCCCCGACCCACCTGGGACCAAAGGAGTTTCGTTGGACGCACCACCCCCCCTCCAGACCTCGGGGGCGGCAGTTCTCTCTCCAGTTCTCCAGGCAGTCGTCCAAAGCGTCCGTCCGAAGCTTACCGAGCCCCAAAGGTCTGGGGAGGAGGAAGCGAACGCTGGCTCGTTTCCAATCCCGACGATCCCCGGCGGACACGTTACAGCTTCCAGACCAAGAGCCAGACCCCGAGTACGACAACGACTTCCAGGGACTCGCAGGGACTGAAGACGACGAGAAGGAAGAGACCGACGACAGCGAAGAGATAAAAAAACAGGACTCCTAATTAGCCGAGCTTGGGGAAATCATTAGAAACCACTCGCACACGGAAACATACTATTCCAAAACAGAGCCAATCTCCATGCTGGTTACATCATTAACAAAGAAGAAGAGTCCCAAGAGGAAATCCTTAATCTCTGAAGGGATGCTTTGAAGCCTGGAGTTTTAGTTTAATCGCTGGAGAGCAGAGACGGCAAAAGTACACGCATGCTTTACTCAAGTAGAAGTACAGATACTCATGTTTAAAAATACTCTGGTGAAAGTAGAAGTACTGACAAAACTTCTTCACTCAAGTAAAAGTAAAGAAGTATGGGCTTCTAAATGTACCTAAAGGTGGGGTAGGTAATTTTGGAGAAAGCAGCTCGAGTGGCTAGAATTTGAAAATACACAGCTGGAACAAATCTGCCACTTCCTCACAGAGCCCCTCCTCCAACACACAGGATGCGCACATGACCAATGAGGGCACGAGATAAGTTTGTGCACAGATGGAAGGCTGACAGGCAGGTAGGCCATCCAGTTACTTTAGCCGGCTCAGATGATTGGTCGTGCTTTCTACAGCGCCACGGCTTCAAAGCACTTCAGATATTCATTGCTATCGGGACGTTAAGAGCATTCCATGGAAGATAACAACAAGTGTATCTCGAGCCGGTTTCTCAAACTTACCTACCCCACCTTTAAGTAAAAAGTACCCATAACTAGCAGCTGTTTTAAAGAGTACCTGACCTCCCTTTATATCAATAGAACAATAATGTCATTGTTAGCTAATGAATGTTTCCATGCTGAACAACGGCAACATGACAACGTTTCCATTGGTCCCTCTTCTTTAGAGAAGACCAGGAAATGATGGATACACGGATCGTGTTTCAAATCAATAGGCACGCAATGACTCTAAAGAATAATGATCACGCAATCAAACACACATTCAGACTAAAGGAACCAGCTGTTTGGGAAATGAGAGAAGTAGAAAGTACAGGTATTGAGTTCAACATGTAAGAAGTAGAAAGTACAGGTATTTGAGTCAACATGTAAGAAGTAGAAAGTACAGGTATTTGTGTTCAACATGTAAGAAGTAGAAAGTACAGGTATTTGGGTTCAACACTGTAAGAAGTAGAAAGTCAGGTATTTGAGTTCAACATGTAAGAAGTAGAAAGTACAGGTATTTGAGTTCAACATGTGAGAAGTAGAAAGTACAGGTATTTGAGTTCAACATGTAAGAAGTAGAAAGTGCAGGTATTTGGGTTCAACATATAAGAAGTAGAAAGTACAGGTATTTGGGTTCAACATATAAGAAGTAGAAAGTACAGGTATTTGTGTATAAAAAGTAGAAAGTACAGGTATTTGTGTATAAAAAGTAGAAAGTACAGGTATTTGAGTTCAACATGTAAGAAGTAGAAAGTACAGGTATTTGTGTATAAGAAGTACAAAGTACAGGTATTTGAGTTCAACATGTAAGAAGTAGAAAGTACAGGTATTTGGGTTCAACATGTAAGAAGTAGAAAGTACAGGTATTTGGGTTCAACATGTAAGAAGTAGAAAGTACAGGTATTTGGGTTCAACATATAAGAAGTAGAAAGTACAGGTATTTGTGTATAAAAAGTAGAAAGTACAGGTATTTGAGTTCAACATGTAAGAAGTAGAAAGTACAGGTATTTGTGTATAAGAAGTACAAAGTACAGGTATTTGAGTTCAACATGTAAGAAGTAGAAAGTACAGGTATTTGTGTATAAGAAGTACAAAGTACAGGTATTTGGGTTCAACATGTGAGAATTAGAAAGTACAGGTATTTGGGTTCAACATGTATGAAGTAGAAAGTACAGGTATTTGGGTTCAACATGTAAGAAGTAGAAAGTACAGGTATTTGTGTTCAACATGTAAGAAGTAGAAAGTTCAGGTATTTGAGTTCAACATGTAAGAAGTAGAAAAGTACAGGTATTTGTGTCAACATGTAAGAAGTAGAAAGTACAGGTATTTGGGTTCAACATGTAAGAAGTAAGAAAGTACGGTATTTGGGTTCAACATGTAAGAAGTAGAAAAGTACAGGTATTTGAGTTCAACATGTAAGAAGTAGAAAGTACAGGTATTTGAGTTCAACATGTAAGAAGTAGAAAGTACAGGTATTTGGGTTCAACATGTAAGAAGTAGAAAGTACAGGTATTTGTGTTCAACATGTAAGAAGTAGAAAGTACAGGTATTTTGGGTTCAACATGTAAGAAGTAGAAAAGTACAGGTATTTGGGTTCAACATGTAAGAAGTAGAAAGTACAGGTATTTGAGTTCAACATGTAAGAAGTAGAAAGTACAGGTATTTGAGTTCAACATGTAAGAAGTAGAAAGTACAGGTATTGGGTTCAACATGTGAGAAGTAGAAAGTACAGGTATTTGAGTTTCAACATGTAAGAAGTAGAAAGTACAGGTATTTGAGTTAAACATGTAAGAAGTAGAAAGTACAGGTATTTGAGTTCAACATGTAAGAAGTAAAAAGTCGTCAGAAAAACAATGTTTATGTCTCGTAAAATCTGTTAAGTTAATGTTTTTAGTTCAGTCTTGTATCCTGTTTTATTTTGTAGTAACCTTTCCTTCTTGTTGCAGATTACCTCACTTCCTCCCCTTGTGTGTTTTCCCTCCCCTGTGATTGTCGACTCCGCCCTAATTGTCTGCACCTGTTCCCCCTTAGCCTGCCTATATATAGATTCTGTCTCCCTTGTCTTGTTGCCAGTTCGTTTCGTCCGATGTGCCCGACTGCCAGCGTGAAGTCAATGTTTTCTGCTCAGAGCTAAGACCCGAGTTTTTGGAATTTACTTTATCTTTTTCACTTTTGACGTTAACCTTTTCCCCGTAAGAGTGTTTTTTGTTATCTTGACCTGTTGCCTCTACGGAGATCTCACAGTGCCACTACTTTTCAGTAAAGACTTTCTTTTTTACTTTGTTTGTCGAGTCATGCTTTTTGGTTCATACTGGTTTGACATGGAGAAGAGGGGACACATGTTGATGTAGAAGAGACATGGAGAAGATGGGACACATGTTGATGTAGAAGAGACATGAAGAAGAGGGGACACATGTTGATGTAGAAGAGACATGAAGAAGAGGGGACACATGTTGATGTAGAAGAGACACGAAGAAGAGGGGACACATGTTGATGTAGAAGAGACATGAAGAAGAGGGGACACATGTTGATGTAGAAGAGACATGGAGAAGAGGGGACACATGTTGATGTAGAAGAGACATGGAGAAGAGGGACACATGTTGATGTAGAAGAGACATGAAGAAGAGGGGACACATGTTGATGTAGAAGAGACATTAGAGAAGAGGGGACACATGTTGATGTAGAAGAGACATGAAGAAGAGGGGGACACATGTTGATGTAGAAGAGACATAGAGAAGAGGGGACACATGTTGATGTAGAAGAGACATGAAGAAGAGGGGACACATGTTGGATGTAGAAGAGACATGAAGAAGAGGGGACACATGTTGATGTAGAAGAGACATGGAGAAGATGGGACACATGTTGATGTAGAAGAGACATGGAGAAGAGGGGACACATGTTGATGTAGAAGAGACATGGAGAAGATGGGGACACATGTTGATGTAGAAGAGACATGAAGAAGAGGGGACACGTGTTGATGTAGAAGAGACATGGAGAAGAGGGGACACGTGTAGATGTAGAAGAGACATGAAGAAGAGGGGACACATGTTGATGTAGAAGAGACATAGAGAAGAGGGGACACATGTTGATGTAGAAGAGACATGAAGAAGAGGGGACACATGTTGATGTAGAAGAGACATGAAGAAGAGGGGACACATGTTGATGTAGAAGAGACATGGAGAAGATGGGACACATGTTGATGTAGAAGAGACATGGAGAAGAGGGGACACATGTTGATGTAGAAGAGACATGGAGAAGATGGGACACATGTTGATGTAGAAGAGACATGAAGAAGAGGGGACACATGTTGATGTAGAAGAGACATGGAGAAGAGGGGACACGTGTAGATGTAGAAGAGACATGAAGAAGAGGGGACACATGTTGATGTAGAAGAGACATAGAGAAGAGGGGACACATGTTGATGTAGAAGAGACATGAAGAAGAGGGGACACATGTTGATGTAGAAGAGACATAGAGAAGAGGGGACACATGTTGATGTAGAAGAGACATGAAGAAGAGGGGACACATGTTGATGTAGAAGAGACATGAAGAAGAGGGGACACATGTTGATGTAGAAGAGACATGAAGAAGAAGGGGACACATGTTGATGTAGAAGAGACATGGAGAAGATGGGACACATGTTGATGTAGAAGAGACATGAAGAAGAGGGGACACATGTTGATGTAGAAGAGACATGGAGAAGAGGGGACACGTGTAGATGTAGAAGAGACACGAAGAAGAGGGGACACATGTTGATGTAGAAGAGACATAGAGAAGAGGGGACACATGTTGATGTAGAAGAGACATGAAGAAGAGGGGACACATGTTGATGTAGAAGAGACATGAAGAAGAGGGGACACATGTTGATGTAGAAGAGACATGGAGAAGATGGGACACATGTTGATGTAGAAGAGACGTGGAGAAGAGGGGACACATGTTGATGTAGAAGAGACATGGAGAAGAGGGGACACATGTTGATGTAGAAGAGACATGGAGAAGAGGGGACACATGTTGATGTAGAAGAGACATAGAGAAGATGGGACACATGTTGATGTAGAAGAGACATAGAGAAGATGGGACACATGTTGATGTAGAAGAGACATGGAGAAGAGGGGACACATGTTGATGTAGAAGAGACATAGAGAAGAGGGGACACATGTTGATGTAGAAGAGACATGAAGAAGAGGGGACACATGTTGATGTAGAAGAGACATAGAGAAGAGGGGACACATGTTGATGTAGAAGAGACATGAAGAAGAGGGGACACATGTTGATGTAGAAGAGACATGAAGAAGAGGGGACACATGTTGAGGTAGAGAATACATGAAGAAGAAGGGGACACATGTTGATGTAGAAGAGACATGGAGAAGAGGGACACATGTTGATGTAGAAGAGACATAGAGAAGATGGGACACATGTTGATGTAGAAGAGACATAGAGAAGATGGGACACATGTTGATGTAGAAGAGACATAGAGAAAATGGGACACATGTTGATGTAGAAGAGACATGAAGAAGAGGGGACACATGTTGATGTAGAAGAGACATGGAGAAGATGGGACACATGTTGATGTAGAAGAGACATGAAGAAGAGGGGACACATGTTGATGTAGAAGAGACATGGAGAAGAGGGGACACATGTTGTTGTAGAAGAGACATGGAGAAGATGGGACACATGTTGATGTAGAAGAGACATAGAGAAGATGGGACACATGTTGATGTAGAAGAGACATGAAGAAGAGGGGACACATGTTGATTAGAAGACATGAAGAAGAGGGGACACATGTTGATGTAGAAGAGACATGGAAAAGAGGGGACACATGTTGATGTAGAAAGAACATGGAGAAGATGGGACACATGTTGATGTAGAAGAGACATAGAGAAGATGGGACACATGTGAGTAGAAGAGACATGAGAAGAGGGGACACA
>CADEHL010000925.1:0-10000 GCA_902827135.1 Harpagifer antarcticus
TTTGGAGTACGCTAGCCGCTGCCGTGTTAACTGACACTCCTGCCTACTAGTGGGTTGCCAACGTAATATCTCACTACAAAGTCCTTTCAAGTCATCTATCTCAAGCTTAAGTCAAGTCTCAAGTCATGAATACCAAGTCAAGTCTTTTCAAATCAAATCAAGTTTTATTTATATAGCACATTTAAAACGATGTTTGGTCGAGCCAAAGTGCTGTACAAGTAATAAAACAATTTACTACAGTACATAACAACAAAAGACAGTCATTGCAACAGCAAATATAAAAACAAAACACACGGAAAAGTCAGGGAGTCGCTGCTCCGCTCTAACTAGAAGGCCTGAGAGAAGAAGTGGGTCTCTTAAGTGTGGATTTAAAACCCCTAGGATCTGGGCCGACCTCACATGGAGGGGCAGAGTGTTCCAGAGCCTGGGGCCAGCTGCTGGGAAGGCTCGGTGCCCTCGGGTTTTGAGCCTGGTCTTGGGCACTACCAGCAGCAGCTGGGTCAGCAGACCTTTAAAGCTCTGGCTGGGGTGGTGTAGCGCTGGAGGAGTTCAGCTATATAGGCCGGGAGCCCAGCCCCATTTAGTGCTTTAAAAACAAATAAAAGGATTTTAAAATCAATTACTGTACCGAACTGGAAGCCAGCTGCAGTGAGGCCAAATTGGGCTGTGATGTCGGTCACGCTTTTTATGGCCAGTCAGCAAACGTGCAGCTGCGTTCTGGACTAGCTGCAGGCGTTTAATTGATGCCTGGTCCATTACCCATATACAGAGCGTTGCAGTAGTCCAGTCTCGAGGTCACAAAGGCGTTAAGAACCCTTTCCAGGTCTTTAAAGATAAATACGACTTGGTTTGGCCAAAAGTCTTATTTTAAAAAAGCAGGATTTGACTACGCTGCTGACCTGCTTGTCGAATTTAAAAGTATGGAGAAGGTCACCCAAGGTTCGTGACCGAGGGGAGGATGTTTTGTTGGAGGGAGCCCAGAATATCAACCTGGGAGGCTGGAGGTTGGGGTCAAAAAGATGACCTCAGTCTTGCTTTCGTTGAGGTTTAGAAAGTTTTTGCTCAGCCAGGATTTTATCTCAGTTAAGCAGTCCATCAACTGTTGTAATGAGTGCTGTGACACTTGCTTCGAGAGGGAGATATATCTGTACATCGTCGGCGTAGCAGTGGAAGGGAATATTATGTTTTGTGAGAATGAGCCTAGGGCAGTAAGTACAGTAGGAAAAGGATGGGGCCCAGAATCGAGCCTTGGGGAACCCCCACATGTAAGAGGGGCTTTTGCAGAGGAGAAGGCACCTAGCTGCACAGCGAAGCCTACGGTCTGTCAGGTAGGACCTGAACCATGCAGAGCCTTGTGATGCCAGCGGACTGTTCAAGCCGTTGACAACAGGATGCTATGGTCCACAGTGTCAAAAGCAGCTGTCAGGTCTAACAGCACCAAGACAGCTGGGCTACCTGAGTCGGCGGCTAGGAGCAGATCATTAAAAACTCTTAAAAGGGCTGTTTCAGTGCTGTGCATGGGTTTGAAGCCAGACTGAAACTTTTCGTGGATTCCATGCGTGGTTAAAAAAGACTGCAGCTGGGCGTAGACTACTCTCTCAGGGCTTTTGATTAAAAAAGGTAGCTGGGAAATGGGCCTAACATTTTCGAGAAAGGAGGGGTCGAGAGGTTTTTTTTAAGTAATGGCTTAACCACGGCATGTTGAAGGCAGCAGGGACACATCCTGAGCTAAGGGAGGTGTTTACAATTAATAAAATACTTGCTCCAACTGAATCTAAACTGTCTCTGAGAAGGCGAAGAGGGAATGCTATCTGAGGTGCAGTTTGTCGGCCGCAGGTGTTGACCACATCCGATAGAAGAGAGAGAGAGGGATACCGGCTCAAAGTGGTCGAGGACAGCGGGCACAGAAAGGGAGCAGGATCTGGGGTGCACTAGTGTGAGCTAGCCTAGAGCAGATACTTTTTCAATAAAAAAATGTAATAAACTTATCACAGAGAGTAGTCGATGGCACAATAGAAGAAACATCACAGGGATTAATGATCGAGTTGAGGACATTAAAAAGAACCTGAGGTTTATGGCTGTTTTTGGAGATTAACAGAGAGATGTGCTCTGTTTTGGCTGCTTTGACTGCCGTCTGGTAGTCAGAAAGGGAAGCACGAAGGATTTCTAGGGAGACATGGAGTTTATCCTTTTTCCATTTTCTCTCTGCACGCCTGCAAGCGCGTCTGAGAGCACGAGTACAGTCATTGAGCCACGGCTCTGAGAGCACTTTTGTGCGTCTAAGTGTAAAAGGAGCAACAGAATCCAGTATTAGGGTACATGTCGAGTCAAACATGGAGATAAGCTCATCAGCACTAAAAACACAGTTCACCTCTAATTTACAGATCGGAGAAGCATTAAAAACATCAGAGAACTGTGAGGCAGTCAAGGGGTTAATTGAACGCAGACGACGCGCAGGGGCACGTGATTCGACTCCTGCGGAAGGGATCGAGGTTGTAAACAGAACCGGTAAATGGTCTGAGATACGCGTTGCTGCACATATTTCATCCACAGATACAGACAGTCCAAACGATAATACTAAGTCCAAAGTGTGTCCTTTTTCGTGTGTTGGGCCAACCACGGACTGAACGAGACCAAAGAATCAAGGAGATTTAAAAGTCCCTAACCAGAGGTTGGACTCGCAACACACATGGACATTGAAGTCTCGGAGATCAAAACCCGATCATATTTCACCATGATCCCGGACAGAAAGTCAGAAAAGTCATTTATGAAATCCTTATGCACTTTGGCGGACGATACACGACTGCGCAGAGTATTGGCGAGGCCGGGTTCAGTTCAAAAGCTGCAACTCAAAGCTAGCATAGGTAGTTACAGGGTGAAGCAATCGGCATTGGAGGCTAGTTCTAAACACTGATGCTAGGCCCCCACCAAGGCGGTGGAGGGGGAGCTGAAGAATGTACATTCAGGAGGAAGAAGTTCAGAGACCGGTGTATACTCGCCAGCGTGGACCCAGGTCTCCGTCAGAACATAAAATCCAGTTCACGGGAGGTGAAGAAGTCGTTTAGCAGGAACGTTTTGTTTGCTATCGACCTAGTATTTAGCAAAGCCCATACAAAGTTTTTGCTCCGGGCTTTGCCGACGGTGGAGTGCGTCTCAGCTGACGAAGATGTGCGTGTTGAACGCCGCGCGGGCCGGGAGCAGTTCAGTCGGGCAGGAGGAGCTGCCAGGCGGGCCCAGCAGAGTCCGCAGCTCCGGAAAAAACAGGGCGAATCCACCGATTCCGCACATGACGTGCAGCGGGAGGGCCATGACATCTGAGACGTGGATAAGTCCCAGAAGAAGCCGTCAGGTATGCCTTCAGATGGACCAGTGCACCACCACGCTTTCCCGTCGTCTAAAGCGCTTTCGGCGAGGCAGGATGCAGGGCAACCGGCGCAGGTAGGTGGGTATATCCAACAGTAGAGGGGGGGGGGACGATTTATGGTTGCCAGATGTAAGTTTGGGCAGCAGTATCAACTCCAGTGAGGGTCTGAGGTGGAGGAGAGTTTGGCGATCATACACGAGCAGAGCAGAGACATTCTGACAAACATAAAACAAAAACAAGATAGCTAAAGGTAGAGAGCTGAGCGAGCGGCGAAGCCGACACAGGCGCCATCTTCCCACACACTGGTCACAGCTGTACGGTCTCTCTCAACGGATGTCGAATGTCGACTATCAATGTTAGTCAAGCAAGTCTCAAGTCCAAAGATATGCGTGACTTGAGTCTGACTCGAGTCAAGTCATGTGACTCGAGTCTGACTCGAGTCAAGTCATGCGACTCGAGTCCTCACCTCTGCAATCCACCAACACAGAAACAAATGTATTTTATAAAACAGGGAGAGACATGCACTCCCTGTTCTCTCATAGAAATGTGTTTTCCTTCACCTTGTCATCCTGTGGCTCTGACAGCCTTGCATTACTCCGTCACCTCCCTCCCCCTCGGAGAACCACACAACACAGAATCACTCTGAAATGGCACGGCAGCCATCGGAGACCCGCAGGCCATTTGCAATTCAGATTCGCTTCACCTTGGTTAGAGAAAAGGTTTAAAAATGATATATCGAAAAGTCAAAACATGATCCTGGATGATTGCGTGTCATGTCAACAGAAAGTTTCCTTTAATCACTTTTTAAAAGTGCTGAGGGTGAATCACTCAGCCTTATATTAATGCAGAAAGTCAGATGCACTGCGGGAGATCACCTGTCGAGGGACCGCTGCTTTCTGATCTTCACCTTATTAAGTGTCATGCTTTCCTTCCTGTCCGCCCACACACACAGAGGCAAGCATACATGCATGCACAACATATTATTATATAAAGTAGGCGTGAAAGTAGAGCTCAACTTGATGAAAAGGAGTGAATAGATTAAATATTTGCTAAGCAGAACAGCAACACATTCGTGGTTTATTTCTTTTACAATAGATGGTGTATTTGTTTAGCTTCGAAAAGGCAACAGATCCTCGCATTTGAGAAACCGATTAACTGATTTCTTTATAATTCTTCATGAAAAACAGCAGCAATTTATCAATTACTCAAATTATTATTGACATGGACGACAACTAATGACTTCCTTGTCTATATGCAGTGACAGCTGGAAAGGTCAAAGAAGGAGGGGGAAATGACCAGATGTTAGCACTTAAATACAGAAAAAATAAATTCAATGTATTCTGTTTGGTGACGGAGACCAATGAACTCATTGGGGAATGTAATACATAAAGAGAGAATTATTTTATTGACTTTTTATAATCTGACTTGTTTTGCAACCAGCAAATTGTTGGCTATTAAAGAAAATGTAGTTTTAAAGAGGCTGAACATCAGCAGGAGAGGACTCTTTAAAGTAGAGACACTACCTACTGATATACCTGAACATCAGCAGGAGAGGACTTTTTAAAGTAGAGACACTACATACTGATATACACCTGAACATCAGCAGGAGAGGACTCATTAAAGTAGAGACACTACATACTGATATACACCTGAACATCAGCAGGAGAGGACTCTTTAAAGTAGAGACACTACATCCTGATATACACCTGAACATCAGCAGGAGAGGACTCTTTAAAGTAGAGTCACTACATACTGATATACACCTGAACATCAGCAGGAGAGGACTCATTAAAGTAGAGACACTACATACTGATATACACCTGAACATCAGCAGGAGAGGACTCTTTAAAGTAGAGACACTACATCCTGATATACACCTGAACATCAGCAGGAGAGGACTCTTTAAAGTAGAGTCACTACATACTGATATACACCTGAACATCAGCAGGAGAGGACTCTTTAAGTAGAGACACTACATACTGATATACACCTGAACATCAGCAGGAGAGGACTCTTTAAGTAGAGACACTACATACTGATATACACCTGAACATCAGCAGGAGAGGACTCTTTAAAGTAGAGACACTACATACTGATATACACCTGAACATCAGCAGAAGAGGACTCTTTAAAGTAGAGACACTACATACTGATATACACCTGAACATCAGCAGGATAGGACTCTTTAAAGTAGAGACACTACATACTGATATACACCTGAACATCAGCAGGAGAGGACTCTTTAAAGTAGAGACATTACATACGGATATACACCTGAACATCAGCAAAATGTGTCCTCTTTAAGACACTTCTGCTTTGGCTTAACTTCTATTTGGATTCAAAACATATCTGAGAACACGTCTGCTGCATCATCTATTTCTCAATTTCTTCTCCACATGTTCATATTTCCCAAACACAAGACGAAACATAGGGACAAGTCATCTATACTCAACGACACCCTTTTTCTTCCTCCCCCTCTCTTGGTCTGCAGATTGCCTGAGAGTGAATGGAGAATGAGTATCTAGGCAGGTAAGTTAAGCCTCACTTTTTTTGTATTCTTCCATTTAAGCCCTGGGAATGAATCTCCAGATAATACTCACACCTTTGGCCTCGGGAATTGAAAACCCCCCGTGTGTCTGCAGGAAGCGAGGCCATATTGGATCTTGGAAAAAAGGGCCCCAGACGCCATAACAGCTCATTTAAAGTTAAAGATGAAGCTTCTTTTTTGGTTGCCCTGGGTGCATCGAGTCTCTTCAGAGAGGAGGATATTAGCTGGAGACAACAGAGAGGTAACAGATAGGAGGGAAGCCTTTTAAAAAGACGTACAATACTTGTGGGACGGACAGTGGAGGAAACTGACTTTTAAATCTGAGGGGAAAAAATTATTTGACTATCTTGTTTGATAGAAATCTGTTTCCTTAAAAAAATAAAATCTCAAATACTCTATCATTAATATTATGAAAGCGTAATAAAAAAGTGTCTTTCGCTTGTATTCCAGGCAGCCAACTATATTAGTTTTAATTTACATCTGTATTCAAATCAAGCTGATAATTGAAATGTATGAAAGTATGAAGAATATCATGGCAATATCAGAAATGCAGCAGGAAGTGCAGAAAAAATACATCCAATAGAAACACTTTGATCATTCCTTACACCATGGTGTTGTGATATGTAATATTATCTGTGATTTATAGTAAAATAACACAACTTACATGTAACTTCTTATATTACATTACATTACATTTAGCTGACACTTTTATCCAAAGCGACTTACAATTACCAACTAAGGACTAAGTGCCTTACTCAAGGGCACACTAGTGGTGGTGTTCCTGGCGGGATTTGAACTAACAACCTTCCGATCTTCAGCCCACCTCACTATCCATTAGACCACCACTATCCCTTATATGGGATGATATGATAAAGATCACATGTTTCTACCTGTAATGTTTTTATAAAAACCTTTCCATGAACAAAATAACATGATTTGAATGATGTGTTGTGTAATCACAGACTTAGTTGAAATGAATGTGGTTATATACTATACATTCATTGTTATCTTATTGTTTGAGATGTCTAAGGGTTTCAGCCTTCTTTCTACGAAATGGTATGAGCATTTTATTTTGGATAATTCACATTAAACTGTTTAAATTAAAAAAATAATGTGTACCTAATTAAATCTGTGCAATGTTTTAAATTATTCTTGATGAAATTATAGGTCTCAGAAACATGAATTGGGCATCCATTTGCATGACTGAATTAATCAATCAAACGTCATCTTAATAGCAAAACTACTTAATTCTTAAAGCATATATTGACTGTATCTCATCAAACTTGCAACATATTTCGTTATCACAATGAAAACAGTGTGTGTGGCAAAAATAAAAAAATAAAACAGTAGCACAGTTTCCAGGAAATTGAGTGTGTGTGTCACCTGCTAGTGTGTGTGTTTGTCCTGACTGCAGTTTGTATCTGCATGTCATTTGTGTGTGTGTGTGTGTGTGTGTGTGTGTGTGTGTGTGTGTGTGTGTGTGTGTGTGTGTGTGTGTGCCCAATCAGCTGTGTGAGGAAAAAACACCCACTTCATTCTCTTACCTCCCCCTGATTGGCTGCCGCTCGTCTGCCACGCTGCTCCCTCATTGGCCGCAACACGAGGAGGCGGCAGTTTGTTGCTGTTGCTAAGATCCTGTTGCTAGGATCCCGGGCTGTTGCTAGGAGACATGTGATGCATTATGGATGGTTGGTTTTCTGGTGAAGGAGCGAATCTGAAATGCTGATTACTGGACTCTCATATCTGTCTGTCACTCTGACTCCATCACTTTCTATCACTCCCTCTGTTTCCATTACTCTCTCTCACCAGGCATTTTGTCACTTGTTCAAATTGTCTTTAATGGCAGGAATATGGTTTAGTACAGTATTGCTAAAGCAGATTTGTAAAAGGCTTACAATATGGATCCCTCTTGTGTGGAAGTCAATGGTCAGAAATGGTTTTCCTGAAATAAGGTATGGTTAACAAAGGCTGAATAGTTTTCCACGTCTTTTTCTATGAAATATAATACATCAGTAAATACCCCACTGGTGAATAAAAAAAGCGGCTAAATGAGACGACTAAACGTCATCACAACAAACATTAGCCGCCATTAGCTTAGCAGTGGTGACGTCAAGTCATGTGACCGTGCTGTAGTTCCTTTATAGCCCAACATTAGCCGCCTTTAGCTTAGCGGTGGTGACGTGAAGTCATGTGACCGTGCTGTAGTTCCTTTATAGCCCAACATTAGCCACCTTTAGCTTAGCGGTGGTGACGTGAAGTCATATGACGTGCTGTAGTTCCTTTATAGCCCAACATTAGCCGCCTTTAGCTTAGCGGTGGTGACGCAAAGTCATGTGACTGTGCTGTAGTCCCTTTATAGCCCAACATTAGCCGCCTTTAGCTTAGCGGTGGTGACGCAAAGTCATGTGACCGTGCTGTAGTTCCTTTATAGCCCAACATTAGCCGCCTTTAGCTTAGCGGTGGTGACGCAAAGTCATGTGACCGTGCTGTAGTTCCTTTATAGCCCAACATTAGCCACCTTTAGCTTAGCGGTGGTGACGCAAAGTCATGTGACCATGCTGTAGTCCCTTTATAGCCCAACATTAGCCACCTTTAGCTTAGCGGTGGTGACGTCAAGTCATGTGACCGTGCTATAGTTCCTTTATAACCCAACATTAGCCGCCTTTAGCTTAGCGGTGGTGACGTCAAGTCATGTGACTGTGCTATAGTTCCTTTATAGCCCAACATTAGCCGCCTTTAGCTTAGCGGTGGTGACGTGAAGTCATGTGACCGTGCTGTAGTTCCTTTATAGCCCAACATTAGCCACCTTTAGCTTAGCGGTGGTGACGTGAAGTCATGTGACGTGCTGCAGTTCCTTTATAGCCCAACATTAGCCGCCTTTAGCTTAGCGGTGGTGACGCAAAGTCATTTACTGTGCTGTAGTCCCTTTATAGCCCAACATTAGCCGCCTTTAGCTTAGCGGTGGTGACGCAAAGTCATGTGACCGTGCTGTAGTTCCTTTATAGCCCAACATTAGCCGCCTTTAGCTTAGCAGTGGTGACGCAAAGTCATGTGACCGTGCTGTAGTTCCTTTATAGCCCAACATTAGCCACCTTTAGCTTAGCGGTGGTGACGCAAAGTCATGTGACCGTGCTGTAGTCCCTTTATAGCCCAACATTAGCCACCTTTAGCTTAGCGGTGGTGACGTGAAGTCATGTGACCGTGCTGTAGTTTCTTTATAGCCCAACATTAGCCGCCTTTAGCTTAGCAGTGGTGACGTGAAGTCATGTGACCGTGCTGTAGTTCCTTTATAGCCCAACATTAGCCGCCTTTAGCTTAGCGGTGGTGACGCGAAGTCATGTGACCGTGCTGTAGTTCCTTTATAGCCCAACATTAGCCGCCTTTAGCTTAGCAGTGGTGACGTGAAGTCATGTGACCGTGCTGTAGTTCCTTTATAGCCCAACATTAGCCACCTTTAGCTTAGCGGTGGTGACGTGAAGTCATGTGACGTGCTGTAGTTCCTTTATAGCCCAACATTAGCCGCCTTTAGCTTAGCGGTGGTGACGCAAAGTCATGTGACTGTGCTGTAGTCCCTTTATAGCCCAACATTAGCCGCCTTTAGCTTAGCGGTGGTGACGCAAAGTCATGTGACCGTGCTGTAGTTCCTTTATAGCCCAACATTAGCCGCCTTTAGCTTAGCGGTGGTGACGCAAAGTCATGTGACCGTGCTGTAGTTCCTTTATAGCCCAACATTAGCCACCTTTAGCTTAGCGGTGGTGACGCAAAGTCATGTGACCGTGCTGTAGTCCCTTTATAGCCCAACATTAGCCACCTTTAGCTTAGCGGTGGTGACGTGAAGTCATGTGACCGTGCTGTAGTTTCTTTATAGCCCAACATTAGCCGCCTTTAGCTTAGCAGTGGTGACGTGAAGTCATGTGACCGTGCTGTAGTTCCTTTATAGCCCAACATTAGCCGCCTTTAGCTTAGCGGTGGTGACGCGAAGTCATGTGACCGTGCTGTAGTTCCTTTATAGCCCAACATTAGCCGCCTTTAGCTTAGCAGTGGTGACGTGAAGTCATGTGACCGTGCTGTAGTTCCTTTATAGCCCA
>CADEHL010000925.1:15000-21468 GCA_902827135.1 Harpagifer antarcticus
CCCGCACTACTCCTCAGATTGCTCTCCCGGTTTCGACCCTGCCTGTCCCTGACCAGCCTGCCTCGCCTGCTCCCTGACCCGTTCTGTGCCTACGACTCCCGTCCTGCCTGCTCCCGGAAACCTCGCCTGTCCCCGACCAGCCCTTGGCCTAGTATCTGCCGTGTTGTCTCCTACCAGCCTATTGCCTCAAATAAAGCTGGTTACCGACTATCTCTGGTTCCCGTGTTCTGCATTTTGGTCCTCAGCTCGTTTGTGACAGAACGATCTGGCCAGAAATGGACCAAGCAAACACCGGGTCTCCTAGAGACGCTTTGAGAGGGTTTGAGGACGCCATCCAAAGACAGGAGGTCACAATAGCTACCCTTAGCTATCGAGTCCCACCAGGCAACCTCAACCCAGGGACAAACGCTGGCTTACCTACCTCCCAGATGCAACAGATGGCCGCCACCGTACAACAGCTAGCCGCTACCATGGCTGCTACCGTCCCTCCGCCGCAGCTCCGATGCTCGCTCCAGCCCCTGGGTCGACGGGATACGCTCCGGAGCCTCGTGTGGGAACGCCCGGAACGTTACGCGGGTGAGCCGGAGGGATGCAGGCCTTTTCTCACAAACTGTTCCATATTGTTTCACTGCAGCCACACACCTTCGCCTCCGAGGCGGCTCGTGTAGCTTTCACCGTTAATCATCTGACGGGGAGAGCCCGTTTATGGGGAACTGCAGAGTGGGAGCAGCAGACACCAGCCTGCGCCTCGTTTGCTGCCTTTTCCGCGGAGATGCGGAAGGTGTTCGGTCCCGTTCGTCTGGGTCCCGACGCTGCTGGAGGCCTGCTGAGTTTGAGCCAGGGTTCCGGCACCGTGGTGGATTACGCTATTGACTTCCGCACCAGCAGCCGCCGCAGTAGCTGGAATGAGCCGGCGCAGTGTGACGCATATCTGAGAGGATTAGCGGATTATATGAGAGATGAGCTGGTTTCCTATGATCTCCCTGCTTCCTTGGATGGGTTGATAGAGCTCACCTCTCGGATTGACGGACGAATCCAGACTCGGAGAGGAGAGCAACAGACGCGAGCGGCGGGCCGCTGCTCGCGACAACAACTTCCGGTTTCCGGGAGATTTCGACTTCCGGGTTCGGCGGAGAGTTCCCACTCCTACTCTGACTCACGGTACGAGGTCGAGCCCATGCAAGTGGGTCGTACCAGTCTTACCTCTGAGGAGAGGGAGGTACGTCGAAGAGGTAAAAGACAGAGCTCATCAGTAATGGGGAGTATACTGGTGGGCCAAACCTCTGAGCTGATCCCCAATTTAAGACCCTTGTGCCATGCTCGACTTCCTCCTGACAGGCAAATCTCAGGCTCTGGCTGTTTTATCGACTCCGGATCAGATGTTAGCATCATTGACGAGGAGCTCGCACGACAGCTGGGCATCCAACAGGTTCGGCTGCTCCAGCCGGTACCGGCTAATGCCTTGGATGGTCACCTGCTGGGAACAGTGACACACCAGACGACACCGGTCCCATATGCTCATGTCGGGGAACCACCATGAGACAATCCAGTTTCATGTGCTACGGTCCCCCCAAATCCCTCTGATTTTGGGTTATCCGTGGCTCCGCCGCCACAAACCCGAACATTGACTGGGCAACTGGGTCCATCCTAGGTTGGAGTTCTTCCTGTCATCAGGTTTGTCTCAAGCAGGCCGCCGCACCTCAACTATCTGTGGATATGAACCTGGTTCCGGATGTCACAGGGGTTCCGGCGGGGTATTTGGACTTTAAGGAGGTGTTTAGCAAGGCTAAGGCGACATCTCTTCCACCTCATCGGCCCTATGACTGCGCCATTGAGCTACATCCAGGCGCAGTCCCACCCAAGGCCCGGTTGTACTCGCTTTCGGCACCGGAGAGGAAGGCCATGGAGACCTACGTCAATGACTCTCTGGCTGCGGGAATTATTCGTCCTTCCACATCACCCGCAGGAGCAGGGTTTTTTTTTGTGGCGAAGAAGGACAAGACCCTGAGACCCTGCATTGACTATCGGGGCCTGAACGACGTCACGGTGAAGAATCGTTATCCCTTGCCACTCATCTCGTCAGCATTTGAGTTACTACAGGGGGCTACAATCTTCACTAAGCTGGATCTACGAAACGCTTATCACCTGGTACGAATCCGGGAGGGGGACGAATGGAAGACCGCCTTCAACACCTCTTCGGGACATTACGAGTACCTGGTGATGCCATTTGGACTTACCAACGCCCCCTGCAGTTTTCCAGGCGTTGGTGAACGACGTACTCCGAGACATGTTGGATCGTTATGTTTTTGTCTATCTGGACGACATCTTGATTTTTCTAAGAACCTCAAGGAGCACGTCCATCATGTCCAGACAGTCCTCCAGAGACTTCTGGAGAACTCACTGTTCGTCAAGACGGAGAAGTGCGAGTTTCACACTTCTTCGGTCGCCTTTCTGGGCTACATCGTGGGTCAAGGAAGTGTGGAGATGGATCCTTCTAAGGTCTCAGCAGTTACCTCGTGGCGGGTTCCTGATTCTCGGAAGGAGCTTGCAGCGTTTCCTGGGATTCGCCAACTTTTACAGACGGTTCATCCGTGGCTACAGCACCGTGGCCGCCCCGCTCACCGCCCTGACCTCATCCAAGGTGACGTTCCGATGGTCCCCTGCAGCCGAGGAGGCTTTTCAGGACCTCAAGGGCCGGTTTACGTCAGCTCCTATCCTTCAAGTACCAGACACCGCTGGTCAGTTGGTGGTGGAGGTGGATGCTTCTGACGTAGGGGTGGGGGCCATTCTGTCGCAACGTTCTGGTGAGAACCAGAAGCTCCACCCCTGTGCTTTCTTTTCGAGGAGATTGAGTCCGGCGGAGAGAAACTATGACGTGGGGAATCGAGAGCTTCTAGCAGTCAAGTTGGCGTTGGAGGAGTGGCGACACTGGCTTGAGGGGACAGAACAACCATTTCAGGTATGGACCGACATAAGAACCTGGAATACATCAGGTCGGCACAGAGACTGAATTCTCGGCAAGCCAGGTGGTCGTTATTTTTCACCCGGTTTAATTTTTTTCTCTCCTACCGCCCGGGCTCCCGCAACGTGAAGGCCGACGCTTTGTCCCGGCAGTTCGGGAGGGAGGGGGACACCCGGGGTATTCCAGACACTATTCTTCCTGCTCCTCGAGTGATCGGCGTCCTCGCTTGGGAGATTGAGGAGAGGGTTAAGACCGCTTTGGTGGACCAACACGGTCCTAGTTCTTGTCCTCTAAACCGCTTGTTTGTGCCTCAGGTTTTGAGGGCTGAGGTGCTTCAGTGGGCTCATAGCTCCAGACTTTCCTGCCACCCTGGAATTCAACGTACCAAGGGGATGGTCCTACAACGGTTCTGGTGGGCCACGCTGGAGGCTGACACCCGGGAGTTTGTGAACGCCTGTCCTGTGTGCAATCGGCACAAACCATCTCACCAAGCGCCAGCTGGCCTCCTTCATCCATTACCGGTCCCACGTCGCCCTTGGTCACATATCTCATTGGACTTTGTGACTGGTCTACCACCGTCCCACGGACATACTGCCATCTTGACGGTGGTAGATCGGTTTAGTAAGATGGCCCATTTCATACCCCTGCCTAAAATCCCGTCAGCTAAGGAGACGGCGGAACTGATTCTGCTCCACGTGTTTCGCATTCACGGACTGGCGACTGATGTGGTTTCCGACCGGGGGCCCCAATTCACCTCTGTGTTTTGGAGGGAGTTTTGTGAGCTCATCGGGGCGGACGGTTAGTCTCACCTCCGGTTTCCACCCAAGGCCAATGGCCAGACTGAACGGAAGAATCAGGAGATGGAGACCACTCTCCGCTGCATGGCTTCCGATCATCCCACGACCTGGTCAAAACAACTCCTGTGGGTGGAGTATGCCCACAACACCCTCATCAGTTCCGCTACTGGTCTTTCCCCTTTTCAGTGTGCTTACGGTTTTCAACCCCCATTGTTCTCTGCATTGGAGAAGGAGGTTACCTGTCCGTCTGTCCAGGCTTTCATCCGACGTTGTCGGAGGACTTGGAGGCAGGCTCGTACTACTCTGCTTCGGTCTGCTAACCGGTACGCCACATCAGCGAACCGCCGACGAACCAAGGCACCTGTGTACCGGGTAGGCCAGAGGGTGTGGCTTTCCACCCAGAACATTCCCTTCGGATGGAGTCTAAAAAGTTAGCGCCAGGTTTATTGGACCCTTCGAGATTGTCAAGGTCATTAATCCTGCAGCAGTTCGACTGAGTTTGCCCCGGAACATGAAAATCCATCCCACCTTCCACGTCTCCAGGATTAAACCTGTCCGGGAGAGCCCTATGGTTTCCGCCGCCCCTCCACCACCACCCCCGAGGATGATCGATGGGGGCCCTACCTACACCCTTCGTCGTTTACTCCGTTCCCGTCTCAGAGGAAGAGGGGTTCAATATTTGGTGGACTGGGAGGGCTATGGTCCTGAGGAGAGGCAGTGGGTTCCGGCTCGTCATATCCTCAACCCTCAGCTCATCCGAGACTTCCACCTGCGTTACCCGGAGCAGCCGTCTAGGACCCACGCTCGACCAGGCGTTAAGCCAGGGAGTACTCGTCCGCTACGGACCAGAGGCTTCGTCGAGGGGGAGGGGGAGTCGTCATCGGTCGAGGAGGACGAGGATTTCAGGAGGGAGAGGCCGAGAGAGCAGTCTCAGATGAGTACTAACCTTTCCCATACCTCCTCTTTCCACCCGGTGTCTGTAGGGTTTTTTTTTCTTGGGTCTCTTTTGTTGGGTTTTTAGTATTGGTTAGACGTCTGGAGCCGTCCATTAAGGGGGGGGTTCTGTCACAGTCTGCTTTCTCAACTCACCTATTTTCTGCATTATCATTCCTTAGTCACCTGGTAGTCACACCCTGTCTCTCTCTCTCTCTCACTCTGTTTCACCCATCAGCTCCATTAGTATTTAGGCCCACTTCACCTTCACCTCAGTGCCAGATCGTACTTCGCAGCATGCCAGTCTTTCCCGCACTACTCCTCAGATTGCTCTCCCGGTTTCGACCCTGCCTGTCCCTGACCAGCCTGCCTCGCCTGCTCCCTGACCCGTTCTGTGCCTACGACTCCCGTCCTGCCTGCTCCCGGAAACCTCGCCTGTCCCCGACCAGCCCTTGGCCTAGTATCTGCCGTGTTGTCTCCTACCAGCCTATTGCCTCAAATAAAGCTGGTTACCGACTATCTCTGGTTTCCCGTGTTCTGCATTTTGGTCCTCAGCTCGTTTGTGACAGGAGAGGACTCTTTAAAGTAGAGACACTACATACTGATATACACCTGAACATCAGCAGGAGAGGACTCTTTAAAGTAGAGACACTACATTCTGATATACACCTGAACATCAGCAGGAGAGGACTCTTTAAAGTAGAGACTCTACATACTGATATACACCTGAAAATGAGCATACTATGTCCTCTTTATATCAGTGTGTTGACCTGTCAATGTTTACCTATCTTTAATCAAGTTTCATATTATGCTTAACATACTTTCCTTTGGGTTTGGGGGAATTTGGGTAATATTCTTGAAACATCTGTTTTTACCCCGTCCTCCAGCATATAAGACTTTGTTCAATGCATGATACAGGAACATATAGAAGGAAATAAAACTCAGGGTAGTGTGTGAACAATCTTTGGAGAGTCATCTCTTAGATAAGAAGCTTCGAGCAGCTGGAAATGTTGAAAGCCTTAAATGAAAACTTAAATCCCACCCAACTAGTAACCTATGATTTCAAAAGCAGGGGAAGAAGCTGCAGAAGTCAAGCGGACACATTTAATTGTAACTAACTATGTAGCAAGAATTTTCATTTTTTTTGCAAAGAGTTAGATTTAAAGGGATACCAGTCTCATGTCTGATGATTTTTGATTAACACAATGAATCTATTCAATAACAATTACAACAACAACAACAACAACAACAACAACAACAACGATGTGGTTTACTAAGAGTTTTGCACCAGAGAGAGCTTGCTTGTCAATTATCTTCATATCACTTGAGTTTCTGTATTTTATTACCATATTTCATATTCTTTATCCCAGGAAGAGCTGCTGTCCGTCAGCGCTGTGGCAGCACTTTCAATTTCAATTCAATTCAAATGTATTTATATAGCCCAATATCACAAGTCACATTTGTCTCAGAGGGCATCACAAATCAACAACCACGAATGAGAATATGGTGAAATGACAAGATAAATGTGAACATACCAATGAAAGGGTACACGACACAATGACACAAATACAGGTAGAATACAATCATTACAATTCCATCAAATGAAGGGTCCATGAGGCGTGTGGTGCAGTGGGTTGTGCGTTGGTGTAATGTTTAAAAGGGAGTTTAAAACCAGTTCTAACTGCAAGGCGAGGTGAGGCAATGCGAGGCGAGTCAAGGCGAGGCGAGGCAAGGCGAGGCAAGGCGAGGCAATGCGAGGCAAGGCGAGGCAAGGCG
>CADEHL010000926.1:0-22469 GCA_902827135.1 Harpagifer antarcticus
AAAGATAACACCATTAAACCGTACACAACATAACAGAAATAATATCGATAGCAGCGTCCCTAGCAACCACCTTGGTAACAATGAAAACGTTCTATGGACGCAATTTCCTGAAGTAATCTTCGTAATAACTAGCAAACTAAAGATCATCATCCACTGCACACATCATCTGAAATAACAACTCATATTTCTCGCATCAAATGACATCAAAACGCATTTGGCCAAACTAACTTTAAAATAGGCATTTTCCACCGAGAATAAAACGAAGTTCGGCCAAGTTTTTTTTTCTGCAGGGAGAAATTTGAAGATCCCGTGACATAGACGCCAGCCATTGGAATGAATGGTGAAAAAAAACATAGGGATCTTACAATTTCAGAGGCGTTTTTGTAGAAATACTACGTCCCAAGTTGTGGACCAACGTAGTTAATACACGTCTTTTGTGAGACTGGGTTGGATATGATTAGTTCAATTAAAAGCAGCGGCAAAAAGAAAAGTCTTAGCCTGGATTTAAAAGTAGTCAGAGTTGCAGCGGACCTGCAGGTTTCTGGGAGTTTGCTCCAGATATTTGGAGTATAATGCAACCCAGTCTCACGGCATTTCGTGTTATAGTCACGAAATTAATTTAATCTATTGATTTTTGCATTTTTTTCATGTCACACAGAACGATTTTAAAAGCAATGTATTTCTATTGGTAGTGTGTTTCGTGCCTGCACCACTTCTTTCTGTCCAGGCAGGTCTTGGAAGACCAGAAGCTGTGTGGTTCATAAAAACATTTTCTTACTCAATATCTTACCCTAAGCCTAACCCTTTTATCTTAAATTGTATAATGTCAGAGTTAAATAAATAGCTCAGAGCCTCAGAATACTGAAATCTTTATTTTTTAAAATCTGTTTTTCCTTCTAATTTGTTATTATTTACATTGCTTTTAAAATCGTTCTGTGTGACACGAAAAAAATGGCGAAATTGTGTTGGTGAATCAATAGATTAATTTCGTGACTATAACACGAAATGCCGTGAGACTGTGTTGGCATAATAACTGAACTTCTCCATGTTTGGTTCTGACTCTGGGGACACAGAAAGCAGACCTGAAGACCTGGGAGATCTGGATGGTTCATAATTTAGCAATAGATCATAAAGCAGATATACATCAACATGTTCCCTATCCGTACACATCCACTGTACATTTATCTTCTCCTGACCCCCTCTCTTTGTAGGGACCGCCTGCGCACCACCACCAACGTGCTGGGTGACTCTCTGGGTGCGGGGATCGTGGAGCATCTTTCCCGTAAAGAGCTGCAGAGTCAGGACGCCGAAGTGTGCAACTCTGTGATCGAGGAGAACGAGAAGCCCTACCAGCTCATCTGTCAGGAGAACGACTCACTCGACCACCGCAACAGTGAGACCACGATGTGAAGACAAGAGCTACAAGGGATTGAAGGTTGACGTGCAGGGATAGTCTTAAAGAAATAATAGTTCATGGTCTAATCTGCCAATCGCTTTGGGTTTGAAGTTATTAGTTCAGATGAAATCCTTAACGGTTACACATAATGCCTATAATAACATATCCCTTTGCCTGCAGTGCCAGTTATTTAGAGGTATTTAGCTATTTGATGACTGTTTTACATCAATTTCAGCCACACAGTTTTCACATAGCCCTTAAACGTCATCATGTTTTCAAAAATGTGCATAATTTCCGATACATACAGTCAAAGCAGCTCCTTACCAGTGTCGGTGTTTGAATAGGACCGTAGAGAAACACCACCATTCGTAAATTAAGAGCGGATTTGAATATGCGGTTTGCATTGCATGACTTAACACAAACTCATTCTCACTACGACTACCTCTAGATATGGAGCTTCAGTGCTACACGCAGAAACACTCAATGGAGAAAAACCAGCAGGATGTAAATACTTTATATTTTTTGTTATTTAAGTTTGCTTGCACAAGTTAACTGTACAATTTTTAATGTACTTGTTAAACAATGTTAAAGGTTGATGTGAAGGAGAGTTGATGCATTTATAGTGTTCACTCAGTGCTTTCTATTATACTAGTGTGTATTTCCTCGGTGCTATTGCTTTTTGATCGGTAAATGACTGTTCTGCTTTACAGTAATGTTACAGGAATACCTGCCAAAGTTAATTTAGTAGAAATTATCCAACAATGAATGTGCAAAACTTTCTTTTCTCTTAGGTAAAATGTCTTGTTTTTCTACTTAAAGTTTGATTTATTCGTAACTAGATGTCTTTTTCACTGATTTCTAAAGTAATAACACCTGTAGTTTCAATGTCATTGAACCTTAGAGGACTTTTAGACACCTGTCCACCTGCCTGTGTGTGTTCTTTGCTTTTTAATTCACATTAACATTTAATTTGTTATATTTGGACTGGAATGATACATAGTATATATTGCAAGCTTATGATTGTTGTGTGAAAAGGTTCTGTGAAGACAGTTTGTGAACGCCCTGAGAAAGTTAATGCACAGTTGCTTTATGCCTTTTGGTGTTGATAGTTTTAGAGCGAATTGTAGTGTATTATTTTGAAAGTTAGATAGCATTTAAAGCTCCTCTTAATGTGTGTCACATGTAAGCTCACTAGAGATCTGTCTTTAGTTTTGAAGTTTGGTGTTATTTCAGTAACAAGCTCTACATTTTGTCAGCTTATGAAAAAAACGTGACAAATAAATGGCTCAGGAATTGAACTGAAGTGCTTATTATTGTGTTTGTGGCTACCCCTGGTGGAGGATATGTCCAGAAGCTCAGAGACACACTTGGGTCAAATTAAATATGGGAAAAATAGTTTGAATTGTAAAATAATTACATATATTCACGTCAAAACTTTGCTGTTTTTGAAGAATCTTACGTTGCAAAGCTGTCTTTTGAAACGCTCACTTACTTAATGAATTTCCAGAAAACCTAGTACCTAGTTTTCTTCATTCACATGTAGGAAAGAGTACTCAACTTTAAGTAAACACGGGTTAAAAAAAACCTTTTCTAATTTTCTTAATTCCAAGCAACAGTGTGTCTACACAGCCATGCATGTTAGCATTTTTGGAAGCAAATGCTAAAGGCATGCTTTTAATGCTCCAAACAACTAATACAATGCTAAAAAAATATAGGCTACTGTAAATAAACAGTAAGTAAAATGATTTAAAAAATACTAAGTTTGACTATAAGCACTAAAGTTAAACACAAAGTTGCCCACAGCTGTTATTAGTTTGACATAGGCCTATGTCTTTTTGGCATTAACCCAACTATAGGCATGGAAATAACAGTTATAATAGTTGTTGAATATTTCACACAGAAATAGTGCATATTTTCACTTTTCCACACCCTTAAAGTGTTATTCTTAACCTGGCCACCAGATGCCTACAAAGTAATCTGCTCTTTACCTACCTTAGTCCCCTCACCTGAGTTTCCCCGCCCCCCTCTCCACACCTGCAGTTATTCCTCATCAGCCCTGAATCACATACAACAGCCCCTTTTTTTTACCTGTCAGTTGTCAGATTGTAAATCATTTATCTTTTGCAGTCTTTCTTTGCTAATTAAAGCAACACAATTGAACTATTTTAACCCAATAATTAAAAAATCATTTCAGCCTATTTTGGTAATATCAAATTCCACAGAGTTTCCTGATGGACAGAAAACTTTCCTTGTTGCTAAAGTAACACTAACTACTAACTGCCAACTACTAACTCCTAACAGCCAACTACTTCTGCTAACTGCCAATTACTAACTGCCAACTACTAACTGCCAACTACTAACTCCTAACAGCCAACTACTTCTGCTAACTGCCAACTACTAACAGCCAACTACTAACTGCCAACTACTAACTCCTAACAGCTATCTACTTCTGCTAACTGCCAACTACTAACAGACAACTACTAACTGCCAACTACTAACTGCCAACTACTAACTGCTAACAGCCACCTACTAACAGCCAACTACTAACTGCCAACGTTACTAACAGCCAACTACTAACTGCCAACTACTAACTGCCAACTACTAACTGCCTACTACTAACAGCCAACTACTAACTGCCAAAGTTACTAACAGCCAACTAATAACTACTAACTACTAACTGCCAACTACTAACTGCCAACTACTAATAGCCAACTACTAACTCCTAAATGCCAACTACTAACTGCCAACTATACTAACAGCCAACTACTAACTGCCAAATGACTGCCAAAGTTACTAACTGCCAACTACTAACTGCCAACTACTAATAGCCAACTACTAACTACTAACTGCCAACTACTAACTGCCAACTACTAACAGCCAACTACTAACTCCTAAATGCCAACTACTAACTGCCAACTATACTAACAGCCAACTACTAACTGCCAAATGACTGCCAAAGTTACTAACAGCCAACTACTAACTGCCAACTACTAACTGCTAACAGCCAACTACTAACTGCCAACTATACTAAGAGCCAACTACTAACTGCCAAAGTTACTAACAGCCAACTAATAACTACTAACTACTAACTGCCAACTACTAACTGCCAACTACTAATAGCCAACTACTAACTGCCAAATAACTGCCAAAGTTACTAACAGCCAACTACTAACTCCTAACTGCCAACTACTAACTGCCAACTATACTAACAGCCAACTACTAACTGCCAAATAACTGCCAAAGTTACTAACAGCCAACTACTAACAGCCAACTACTAACAGCCAACTACTAACTGCCAAATAACTGCCAAAGTTACTAACAGCCAACTACTAACAGCCAACTACTAACTGCCAACTACTAACTGCCAACTACTAATAGCTAACTGCTAACTGCCAACTGCTAACAGCCAACCACTAACTGCCAACTACTAACTGCCAACTACTAACTGCTAACTACTAACTGCTGCTAACAATAGCTGCTTTCAGCTAGTTAGCTCAGTTAGCAATGCTAGCAGGACTGGGCGCTAGCACCAGGGGAGTGTTTGTGTTTACACCGTTAGCACAGGAGCTTGGATAAAGAAGTTTTCAGGACCAGGACCGATGTCGGCCCACATCATAACCCGAGGAGCTAGCAATGGAGCCAGGTAAGTCATATTACATATCCTGGTCGTATGTACTTATTGTAAGTCGCTTTGGACAAAAGCGTCTGCTAAATGCAATGTAATATTAGCTAACTTGCTTTGTCTGGTTGTACTTGCTTGATTATTGACTGTTAGCAAAGTAATGTTTGCCATTTACAACAGTGGTGAGAATTGAATTGTAAGAATCTGCATAATGTTGCTTTAAATTCTGTCACTGCCTGCCTCATCTATTGACATGTGGGTCCTTCTCCACTCACCTGCCTCACAGCTACATAAAAGTGTACTTTGTAATGAAAAGACACAGAGACACAAAAGATAACCAGAAAAAACAGTTTTTGTTATTATTTCAGATTAATTAATAAAATAGTTCACTTGAGATACTGTGTTTTAACATACAGTGCATTCTTCTACAATACTTGTGTGTTACACACAATTGAGCCCTCTAAGTTGTAACAGCCTTGCCATGTGGTGAATTTAATTATGAATACTTTGGCATAGTTTAGTGACAAACTATTGGTGGAAAAGACACGTGTAAACTGCGAATGCGTATATATTGAAATCTCTAGTCTGAGGGCCTCATCTTAAACAATGGACGCTGATTTCATGCTTGGTTTACAAACATTAAATATACAGAGTGGACTGGAACATTTTATCTTTAAGTGACAGGAAGTTGTATGCAGGTGAATTCTCTCTGACCCCACTTTGATCTCACCTGTTTAACAGTCAAATACATCAGGGCAAAGCCTGAAGAATAATTTTCAAACTTTAAGACAACTATAACCTGGGTTTAGCCAAACAAAGTGCAAATCAATTATTAGAGAAACTTTCCCCGATATTCTGCACACTCATGGACAAAACCTACTTCACCCTGTGCAGTTTTAAAAAAACACATTACTGAAGGTATACATGTCACACATAAGTATATAGTCTTGCTGATGTACAATATTCTATAAATATCACTGCCTGTTGCTTAATTACACACTGGTTTCACATCGGCCTCCAGAAGTTATGTTGCAGAGACGCTTCCAGGCCAATAACAGTACGAGCCATTTCAAAACAAAATCAATGATCTTACTCCTCTGTTGAGACTGTCCCAGCCATGTGTTTGAGAATATTTCAAGCAGAGTTCATGTTTAAATATCTAAAGCCATTTAAATATATTGCTGCCCAGGTCTGGTCCCCGGGAGACAGATAGTGAAGAGATAGAGACACGAGACGACTGGAGTCAGCAGGCTGCGCCGGGGAAAGAGGACGAGCTGCTGAAAGTTTACTTGGCCTGCGGAAAGGTACGCATACATGTGGGATTAAACATTTGACAGAGGTACCTTTCACACATACATTCCTTGGACTGAAACAAACGTACTTATGACTATGAGTTTTCCTCCGTATTTGACGGCCCTCCATCACTCCACATTCAGAGCCGCCCAGTTATCTTTCTTGTCCTGATAAACACAAGAGGAGGAAATGTAAGGAAACGGCAAAACTCCCTTAATATTATAAAACAACCACCTTAGATTTGCTGGATCAATTTGATTTGATTACATGTGTGGTATTAATCAGGGGTGGAAGAAGTACTCAGATCTTGTACTTAAGTAAAGGTAGAAGTACTCAGATCTTGTACTTGAGTAAAAGTAGAAGTACTCAGATCTTGTACTTGAGTAAAAGTAGAAGCACTCAGATCTTGTACTTGAGTAAAAGTAGAAGTACTCAGATCTTGTACTTGAGTAAAAGTAGAAGCACTCAGATCTTGTACTTGAGTAAAGGTAGAAGTACTCAGATCTTTTACTTGAGTAAAGGTAGAAGTACTCAGATCTTCTACTTGAGTAAAAGGAGAAGTACACAGATATTGTACTTGAGTAAAAGGAGAAGTATTAAGATCTTGTACTTGAGTAAAAGTATAAGTACTCAGATCTTGTTCTTGAGTAAAAGTAGAAGTACTCAGATCTTGTACTTCAGTAAAAGTAGAAGTACTCAGATCTTGTACTTGAGTAAAGGTAGAAGTACTCAGATCTTGTACTTCAGTAAAAGTAGAAGTACTCAGATCTTGTTCTTGAGTAAAAGTAGAAGTACTCAGGTCTTGTACTTGAGTAAAAGTAGAAGTACTCAGGTCTTGTACTTGAGTAAAAGTAGAAGTACTCAGATCTTGTTCTTGAGTAAAAGTATAAGTACTCAGATATTGTACTTGAGTAAAAGTAGAAGTACTCAGATCTTGTACTAGAGTAAAAGTAGAAGTACTCAGATCTTGTACTTGAGTAAAAGTAGAAGTACTCAGGTCTTGTACTTGAGTAAAAGTAGAAGTACTCAGGTCTTGTACTTGAGTAAAAGTAGAAGTACTCAGATCTTGTACTTGAGTAAAAGTAGAAGCACTCAGATCTTGTACTTGAGTAAAAGTAGAAGTACTCAGATCTTATACTTGAGTAAAAGTAGAAGTACTCAGATCTTGTTCTTGAGTAAAAGTAGAAGTACCAGAGTGTAGGAATACTCTGTCACAGTAAAAGTCCTGCATTCAAAATGTTCCTCAAGTGAAAGACAGTGAAAGTAGTCGTTGTGCAGATTGGTCCATTTCAGAATAATATATATGATATGTTTTATAATGATTGATCATGAAAGTGTTCTCAAAGCTGGTGAAGGTGCAGCTAGTCTGAATGGCTTTGTAGACTGCAGGGTAGCTGGTGAAGGTGCAGCTAGTCTGAATGGCTTTGTAGACTGCAGGGTAGCTGGTGGATTTACTCCAGGTGGAACTAAAGTCTGATTTAACACTTGATTAGATTTCACATCATTCATCCACATCTGTGAAGTAACTAAAGGTATTAAATACATGTAGTGGAGTAGAAGTACACCATGTACCTCTGATTTTGGAGTAGAAGTACAAAGTACCACAAAATGGAAATACCCAAGTAAAGTCCCTCAAATTAAACTTAAGTTCAGGACTTGAGTAAATGTACTTAGTTACTTTACACCACTGGTATTACATTGAACACATTGTGTGTTTCTGGAGGTCACATTACCTCCGCCATGACGGGCAGGTTGTCGTGAGGAAGAAGCCACATGGTCCGGCGGGCTTTGGTTCTCTGTCTCTGCAGGAGCTTTCTCAGCAACCTCTTGACCTTCCGGTCTCTGGGGTCTGCACACTTCACCGCCTTCTTCGTGTAAATACTATCAAAAACAAACACACAATGGTTATGTACACAACACAGGATGGCAGTACAAGGTTTCCGGAGACATCTGTCAGGTCTGAATCACAACCTTCTGTAACATGACAGGAAATAAAGTCAAACAATGTTAGGGAGAAGTCGAACTGAGTGCTAAAGTGAAGAAACAAATTGTGGTAGCCTCGCTGATAAATAGAAGACAAAGGAACTTTCTTTATCCACTCTATAAGAATTCTATGTTTTGTTAATGGAAAACAAGCTCCTACATCAGAGTCCCCCGACCTGCTGGAAACAATAGGTATCACAATGCAGTTCCTTTAACTAAAGCCTGCTGTTCTGACTGGACGGCCGCGGCGGGGCTCAGCTGGCTCGGAAGGTATTTTCAGATGGCTTGTTATTCCCACATATTTCCTTTCTTACTTCCTTGGCAAATGCAGCTCCGAGCCCTGCCATAACAACATGACCTGGAAAGATGACAATGTCTCTCAGCTCTGCCCTCCTCTAATGAGAGGCATATTTTCCATGCCTGCAGATTGCTCTGTAGCTCCAGGAGTGGATACTTGGAATACTTGCATGATGGCTTGTATACTGCAGTCGGGCCCCTCCGTCTGCACCTCAAACCGCAACACATCTTTGGTACGCACCTTGCCCTGGGAGTACAACATGCAGCACTGGACATCCCTTTGCATCTGCACACCTTTACCTAGGGGGGGGGGGGGGGGGACAAGGTGTTAAACAAGGTGTTAAACAAAAGCAATTAACAGTTCTATAGAGAAGTTCCTGTCCTCAATTATTGATGTTGGCTTCCTGCGTTTAATTCACACCTTTTTATAGCTTTACTTCACCAGGTGATCTCGAAGTGAAAATATTTTTGTCTCAAGTGAGAAAAGAACATCTTGACAGCCACAAAAGTTTCCCACAGTCTGCATTATTGCACAACTACAAAGGACACTCGATACAGAAACCTTTTCTAATTCATATTTACTGTACAGCCTCGTGTGTTTAGACACTATGAAGTCAAAGTGTGGATGTTAGAGCACAACAGCTTCAGTTCCCATCAAGAGGTAATCTGCTGTGCAGAATGTGCGCATGCCATCGAGTCACACACACACACACACACACACACACACACACACACACACACACACACACACACACACACACACACACACACACACACACACACACACACACACACACACACACACACACACACACACACACACACACACACACACACACACGTGGATACACACAATTACACACAAGAATGTCAGAGGAATTACAATGGCATCCCATTGTGCTGCAAACATACTACCCTGGCAGTGAAATGAGAGACAGGGAAAGAGGGGGAGTGTGTGGAGTGTGGAGTGTGTGGAGTGTGTGGAGTGTGTGGAGTGTGTGGAGTGTGTGGAGGCTGTGCCGTGATGCCTGCTCATCCAAAGCAATGTGTAAACAAATGAAAGTGTGATGGAAGCAGCAGGAGCAGGGAGAGCTGTCAACGAGGACAGTGCTGCCACACATGATGTCAGATCATCACCACGCTGCCACAACATTCAGACAACAGAGAGGACGCCGTCACACACACACACACACACACACACACACACACACACACACACACACACATACACACACACACACACACACATACACACACATACACACACACATACACACACATAAACACACACGCACATACACACACACGCATACACACACACACACACACACACACACACACACACACACACACACACACACACACACACACACACACACAGAGACACTGTGTTGTTTGATTTGAGATGCTCATTCTCCTGCCTCTCTGTTTACATGCCTGCTGCTGCTGCTATCCCTCTTTTCTGTCTTCGCCATCGCTCTCTTTTGCTGTCCACCTGCAGGGTGCATGCACGCTATGCAACACACAACACACACACACACACACACACACACACACACACACACACACACTCTCACACACACAAAGTAAGCATGGTTGTGTCCTACCTTCCACAGATGCCAGGAGAATAGCAGTCAGAGAGATAACAGTCCACATCTGCAGCTTGAACATGATGAGGCAGAGAGGAGGATAATCTACTCTGTCACCTCTCCCTCTATGGCTGCCTCTCTTATATTACTCCCTCCCTCTCTTTATACCTCCCTGCCCATCTCTCACTCACTCACTGCCACCACCTCTCTTTTTCTGTCATACCGTCTTCCCCTCCCACCCTGCTTATGCATTTTCACTCATTCTCACACTCGGCTCAACTCCCCTCCCTCTTTCTCTCCTTCTCTCACACTCATCTCACCTCTCACTTATTTATGCTGCTTCTTATTTGTCTCATTTCAGACTTTAAATTCCTCCCTTATGCTTCCTCTTCTCTTGTTCTTAGTGCAGTTACCCTACATACCTGAAGATCACACAATATTCACATTGTGGATTTCAGATAAAGTCCTGTCTTTGCATTTAAATATAAAATAACATCCAATTAAGCTCTATCGTGTAGTTGTTTAAACTCTTTGACCGAACAGTAGGCGTGTCTGATTTGTGCATCTGGATCCTGCAGCAGAGTGTTGTTCTCTGTGGGAGAAACACACCTACACTGAACCACAATATAAACGCAACACTTTTGTTTTTGCTCCCATTGTTCATGAGATGAACTCAAAGATCTAAAACATTTTCTATAAACACAAAATAACCATTTCTCTCAAATATTGTTCACAAATCTGAAAGAATATGTGATAGTGAGCACTTCTCCTTTGCCGAGATAATCCATCCCACCTCACAGGTGTGGCATATCAAGATGCTGATTAGACAGCATGATTATTGCACAGGTGTGCCTTAGGCTGGCCACAATAAAAGGCCACTCTGAAACGTGCAGTTTGGCTTTATTGGGGGGGTCTGGGGGGGTCCGAAAACCAGGCAGTATCTGGTGGTAGGGGTAGGGTTAGGGTAATGTTGTGAATCGAGTGGCCTGTGTTCGTCGTCCATAACATACGCCTGCCCATACCATAACCCCACCACCACCATGGGCCACTCGATTCACAACATTACCCCTAACCCTACCCCTAACCCTAACCCTACCCCTACCCCTACCCCTACCCCTACCCCTAACCCTACCCCTAACCCTAACCCTAACCCTAACCCTCACACCAGATACTGCCTGGTTTTCGGACCCCCCCAGACCCCCCCAATAAAGCAAAACTGCACGTTTCAGAGTGGCCTTTTATTGTGGCCAGCCTAAGGCACACCTGTGCAATAACCATGCTGTCTAATCAGCATCTTGATATGCCACACCTGTGAGGTGGGATGGATTATCTCGGCAAAGGAGAAGTGCTCACTATCACACATTCTTTCAGATTTGTGAACAATATTTGAGAGAAATGGTTATTTTGTGTTTATAGAAAATGTTTTAGATCTTTGAGTTCATCGCATGAGAAATGGGAGCAAAAACAAAAGTGTTGCGTTTATATTGTGGTTCAGTGTATAAACTGCGATACAATTAGATTTATTAGCTCAACTTAAAGGTGGAGTAGGTACGTTTGAGAAACCGGCTCGAGATTCACTTTTTGTTATATTCCATGGAATGCTCTTAACATCCCGATAGCAATGAATATCTGAAGTGCTTTGACAATAAATCCATAAAAGAAATCTCATCTGTGGAAGCCGTGGCGCTGTGAAAAGCACGACCAATCATCTGAGCCGGCTAAAGTAACTGGATGGCCTACCTGCCTGTCAGCCTTCCATCTGGGCACAAACTGATCTCGTGCCCTCATTGGTCATGTGCGCGTTCGAGTGTGTTGGAGGAGGGGCTCTGTAAGGAAGTGGCAGATTATTTCCGGTTGTGTATTTTCAAATTCTAGCGCACTCGAGCTGGTTTCTCCAAAATGACCTCCCCCACCTTTAACCTGGAATGATAACATGAAACAATTCATTCAAAATGCCTGTTTATATCTTATTATTGAACCGTTGGACCGATCTGGACTCTACCTATAATTAGTTTTGGTTGCTATCGAGTGTAAGAGAAACCATATCAGTTCACATCTTTAAAAAGACTTTTGTGGCATTTATCTTTCGCTTTGTCTTGATTTTATACCTTAGAATTTGTGAGGTATACACGTATTGCTTTATATGGCTTCTTCTAGCCCTGTTATCTCTCAATAATAGTGTTCAGTTATGCTCACGTAGTTTAGGTTATCATCAAAACAATGTTTTCTTAATACGCCGATGACACACAGCGCTATATTCGGAGCTTGGAGAATTCACAAGACAAGTCAAAGAGTCAGAGGTTCTGACTTCACGGTAGAGTTGCCACGTCAATTCTGAAGAACTCTACCCCAGACCCGTGTGTTTAGTTCAGAGAGAATAATCCACATGCTGCATAACAAGAGAGAATCATAACACCTCTATCAGCTGATCCAGCAGGCAGGAGCAGGGAGACAGAACACTGAGAGCACAGCACCAAGGTTACAGGTGCCTGTGCTCAGTCAGGACAGCTTGAACTGATAAACTGGGTCAAAGTTATGGGCCTTGCGACATATTTCCCCAACAGTAAGTATTTTGTGAGTATAAATGGCATCAACTAGGTTAGCTAGCTATCTTACAGCAGATCTGCATTATATCAGAAGGAATCATGTGATCACATTGTTAAAATAAGCCAATGAGCCAATGAGTTTCTTCCAGTGACAGTCATGCCTTAATTTGCATGTGTGTTGGCACATTGTGTTTTAAACTGCAGTGCTTTCTCCTAATGGAAGAGTTTTGGGCTCCTTCGCTCCCTCCACTGGCTCCCGGTAACTGCTAGAATCCACTTCAAGACACTGGTACTTGCATACCATGCTGCGAATGGATCTGGCCCTTCCTACATCCAGGACATGGTTAAACTGTACACCCCAGCACGTGCACTCCGCTCTGCATCAGCCAAACGACTCGCTGCACCCTCGCTGCGAGGGGGACCCAAGTTCCCATCAGCAGAAACACGTGGGTTTGCTATCCTGGCTCCAAGATGGTGGAATGAGCTCCCCATTGACATCAGGACAGCAGAAAGCCTGCACATCTTCCAGACTGAAAACTCATCTCTTTCGACTCCACTTCGAGCGATAGAATTACTAACAAAGCACTTATATACTAATAAAGGACTGGCTTCTCTAAAGCCAGCTGAGTAGCACTTGAAATGTTTGGCTCTATGAAACCTGATGTACTTTATGATTCTGTTTTCTTCAAGGTTGTGTCTTCCTGGGCGTATGTACTTATTGTAAGTCTTTGGATAAAAGCGTCAGCTAAATGCAATGTAATGTAATATAATGTAATGTAATGCATTTGCACCTGTCGGCCAGTACAAGTCCCCATTGCAACATGTCCCAAATCATTCTTCAAACAATAAAGACAGATCGTACAGTCGCCCTCGAAACGTGTTTTTAATTTACAGAACTAGGAAGTCTGGCAGCCGATCATTTCATTCCTTTAGTTTTTACATTATTTATTGTAAGGGCTTGGCTCACCAACGTTACCAACTGCATGTAAAATATATTTCTGCAATAAAAGGAATCAGATGTTTGAAAAATGTGTCCGAAACATGTATTTCCAGCCTCTCCCCATTTGACCATAAATCATAATCAAATTGTTACTTAGTTTCCATAACTGAACACCACAAGAAGAAGCTGGAGGCTCCATCCAAGAGGCACGCATCAACATCCATTACTGTGAGGCCTCACCGGAGAGCAGCATCAGGACCTGATTACAGCGAGGGAACCAGAGGAACTGATGTACGGTTGATGTCGAGCCGCATCTGTTTCAAGACAGTTTGTGAACTGACCTTGTGGTTTAAAAAACACGAATGCCAAAGTCGGACATTGCCAATGACGAATACGTTTAAAACGATTGTTCAAAGTCCTGATTAGGCTTTTGAATCGCACACGAACATCGATCAGATGAAGTTTTACATTTGAAAGGATAGACACAGACACACACAATCTACCTCCATTTTAGTTTGATGGTGGGAAATAACAAAGTACATGTACTCAAGTACTGTACTTAAGTACACTTAAGTATTTCCATGTTATGCTTCTTTGTACATCTACTGCACAATCACTACTTTCACTGTCTTTCACTATATTTAGATGAGAATACTTTTACTTTCACTTGAGGAACATTTTGAATGCAGGACTTTTACTGTAACAGAGTATTCCTACACTCTGGTACTTCTACTTTTACTCAAGTACAAGATCTGAGTAGTTCTACTTTTACTCAAGTACAAGATCTGAGTACTTTTACTAAAGTACAAGCTCTGAGTACTTCTACTGTTACTCAAGTACAAGCTCTGAGTACTTCTACTTTTACTCAAGTACAAGCTCTGAGTACTTCTACTTTTACTCAAGTACAAGATCTGAGTACTTCTACTTTTACTCAAGTACAAGATCTGAGTACTTCTACTTTAACTCAAGTACAAGATCTGAGTACTTCTACTTGTACTCAAGTACAAGATCTGAGTATTTCTACTTTTACTCAAGTACAAGCTCTGAGTACTTCTACTTTTACTCAAGATCTGAGTAGTTCTACTTTTACTCAAGTACAAGATCTGAGTACTTTTACTCAAGTAGAAGATCTGAGTACTTCTACTTTTACTCGAGATCTGAGTACTTCTACTTTAACTCAAGTACAAGATCTGAGTACTTCTACTTGTACTCAAGTACAAGATCTGAGTACTTCTACTTTTACTCAAGTACAAGCTCTGAGTACTTCTACTTTTACTCAAGATCTGAGTAGTTCTACTTTTACTCAAGTACAAGATATGAGTACTTTTACTCAAGTAGAAGATCTGAGTACTTCTACTTTTACTCAAGATCTGAGTAGTTCTACTTTTACTCAAGTACAAGATCTGAGTACTTTTACTCAAGTAGAAGATCTGAGTACTTCTACTTTTACTCAAGATCTGAGTAGTTCTACTTTTACTCAAGTACAAGATATGAGTACTTTTACTCAAGTAGAAGATCTGAGTACTTCAACTTTTACTCAAGATCTGAGTACTTCTACTTTTACTCAAGTACAAGATCTGAGTACTTCTACTTTTACTCAAGATCTGAATAGTTCTACTTTTACTCAAGTACAAGATCTGAGTACTTTTACTCAAGTAGAAGATCTGAGTACTTCAACTTTTACTCAAGATCTGAGTACTTCTACTTTTACTCAAGTACAAGATCTGAGTACTTCTACTTTTACTCAAGATCTGAATAGTTCTACTTTTACTCAAGTACAAGATCTGAGTACTTTTACTCAAGTAGAAGATCTGAGTACTTCAACTTTTACTCAAGATCTGAGTACTTCTACTTTTACTCAAGTACAAGATCTGAGTACTTTTACTCAAGTAGAAGATCTGAGTACTTCTACTTTTACTCAAGATCTGAGTAGTTCTACTTTTACTCAAGTACAAGATATGAGTACTTTTACTCAAGTAGAAGATCTGAGTACTTCAACTTTTACTCAAGATCTGAGTACTTCTACTTTTACTCAAGTACAAGATCTGAGTACTTCTACTTTTACTCAAGATCTGAATAGTTCTACTTTTACTCAAGTACAAGATCTGAGTACTTTTACTCAAGTAGAAGATCTGAGTACTTCAACTTTTACTCAAGATCTGAGTACTTCTACTTTTACTCAAGTACAAGATCTGAGTACTTGAGTAACATTTTGAATGCAGGGCTTTGACTGGAACAGAGTATTCCTCCACTCTAACCAACCTGGTGGTATGTGTGTGATTGCTTGCTTGCATTGAACTAAGTGAAGCTCAACTGAAGATGATGTGGCCTCGTTGGAATTTTAGAAAGCATGTAGCCTGTGTCCTTGTGGCTGCATTTCACTCTTATCTACTGAGGCTGTTGTAAAGTGGAGAAACGTGTATCTAAGTTATTGCTATTGGATTGACACCAAAGTCTGACTTTTACTGTCGATGGTTCAGATCGCCGAAAACGATTCTGCTTTCATTTCTGTTGCAGATAAAACTCTGACATGAAGTAATTTATGTTGGCCAGTTATCTGCTAGAAGATGCATCACTGACAACAAGGACACAGGAATGCAAAACACATCCCTAATAGTTTTATAATTTACAGAACTATCTTCCGAAATCATCTGGGATGGGTCCATGACATATCTTTGGGAGAAATTATGACAGGGAAACTAGACAAATTAGACTTAGAAATTAAAGAATAGATCACGCTTCATTAGCTTAAACGCTTTTGGACATGTTAAGCACACTGGCGGGGCGATACTGGAGCCATGAGTCACTTCTACGGCTAAATAAAGATTGTTTTAGACACTAATGTGACACATTTTGTAAGGGTAGATCAATCTGGGCCTGCCCAAGATTCCTGTGGTTAAACAGATCGTAACACGGAACAAATGATCCCCTGGCTCCTGGAAGAACTATTCAGACAATAAGGCAACAACATGTCGCTTATGGGCAAACACATCCGATCCCTGGATGTGAAAATATGCCGTCTATGCACTGAGGGGTGAGGTCAGGGTACAAGTGTGTGTGTGTGTGTGTGTGTGTGTGTGTGTGTGTGTGTGTGTGGAGGAGGTGGGGTTTACTGTTCAAGAAATTGACCCCAGAAATCAGGTTGGAATGTCAGCTGTAAAAACATACCTTCCACATGACTACAGGTCCACTTGTGAGAGCCAGATACATTTTCTGCATATCTCTGCAGCAATTAAAATATCTCCTGTCAAGGTGAGCGGACTCGCAGACATGAAGGCAATCAAACAGAAGACCCAGCAGTGAAATGTGTGGGGGGGGACGGGACGTCTTCCTCCTGCAGATGTTGGAGGGCTCGGTTCCCTGTGCAGCTTTCAGAGAGCTTACTGTACCTGAATGGGATTTCCGAGGGATGAAACACGGGGGGCAATACTTCAGCTGATCCCTGAAGCGAGGCGGACGGAGAGATGTATGAAACAGACAAGCTGTGAGGAATTCAGAAAATGTCTTATTCTCTGCACTAAAGACTTTAAAGGTCCCCTGTTATACAGTTTCTCATCAACATATCACAGGTCTCAGATATATCCAGAGCCTGTCTCTGATTGGCTGAAACACCAAACAGATCATTGCAGCATTACCCATAATCCCCTCTGTTTCAGCCCTGTTTCCAAAGTGCTGATTCTCAAAAAGAGAGAGAATCTTTGTTCCTGAAACTTTCAGAGTCTCTTTCCACAGAGGAGACACATGTTGATGTAGAAGAGACATGAAGAAGAGGAGACACATGTTGATGTAGAAGAGACATGAAGAAGAGGGGACACATGTTGATGTAGAAGAGACATGAAGAAGAGGGGACACATGTTGATGTAGAAGAGACATGGAGAAGAGGGGACACATGTTTATGTTGAAGAGACATGAAGGAGAGGGGACACATGCTGATGTAGAAGAGACATGAAGAAGAGGGGACACATGCTGATGTAGAAGAGACATGAAGAAGAGGGGACACATGTTGATGTAGAAGAGACATGAAGAAGAGGGGACACATGTTGATGTAGAAGAGACATGACGAAGAGGGGAACATGTTGATGTAGAAGAGACATGAAGAAGAGGGGACACATGTTATGTAGAAGAGACATGAAGAAGGGGACACTGTTGATGTAAGAGACATGAAGAAGAGGGACAGATGTTGATGAGAAGAGACATGAAGAAGAGGGGACACATGTTGATGTTGAAGAGACATGAAGGAGAGGGGACACGTGTTGATGTAGAAGAGACATGAAGAAGAGGGGACACATGCTGATGTAGAAGAGACATGAAGAAGAGGGGACACATGTTGATGTAGAGACATGAAGAAGAGGGGGACACATGTGATGTAGAAGAGACATGACGAAGAGGGGACACATGTTGATGTAGAAGAGACATGAAGAAGAGGGGACAACATGTTGATGTAGAAGAGACATGAAGAAGAGGGGACACATGTTGATGTAGAAGAGACATGAGAAGAGGGGACACATGTTGATGTAGAGAGACAGGAAGAAGAGGGGACAACATGTTGATGTAGAAGAGACTGAAGAAGAGAGGACACATGTTGATGTAGGAGAGACAGAAAGAAGAGGGGACACATGTTGATGTAGAAGAGACATGAAGAAGAGGGGACACATGTTGATGTAGAAGAGACATGAAGAAGAGGGGACACATGTTGATGTAGAGAGACATGAAGAAGAGGGGACACATGTTGATGTAGAAGAGACATGAAGAAGAGGGGACACATGTTGATGTAGAAGAGACATGAAGAAGAGGGACACATGTTGATGAGAAGAGACATGAAGAAGATGGGACACATGTTGATGAAGAAGAGACATGAAGAAGAGGGGGACACATGTTGATGTAGAAGAGACATGAAGAAGAGGGGACACATGTTGATGTAGAAGAGACATGAAGAAGAGGGGACACATGTTGATGTAGAAGAGACATGAAGAAGAGGGGACACATGTTGATGTAGAAGAGACATGAAGAAGAGGGGACACATGTTGATGTAGAAGGAGACATGAAGAAGAGGGGACACATGTTGATGTAGAAGAGACATGAAGAAGAGGGGACACATGTTGATGTAGAGAGACATGAAGAAGAGGGGACACATGTTGATGTAGAAGAGGGGACAATGGAAGTTTACATGACGAAGAGGGGACACATGTTGATGTAGAAGAGACATGACGAAGAGGGGACACATGTTGATGTAGAAGAGACAGGAAGAAGAGGGGACACATGTTGATGTAGAAGAGACATGAAGAAGAGGGGACACATGTTGATGTAGTAGAGACATGGAGAAGAGGGGACACATGTTGATGTAGTAGAGACATGAAGAAGAGGGGACACATGTTGATGTAGAAGAGACATGAAGAAGAGGGGACACATGTTGATGTAGAAGAGACATGAAGAAGAGGGGACACATGTTGATGTAGAAGAGACATGAAGAAGAGGGGACACATGTTGATGTAGAATAGACATGAAGAAGAGGGGACACATGTTGATGTAGAAGAGACATGTCGTTTTCTTTTCACATGAGACTTCCTTAATGGAATGTCTTTATTGACTGTGGAAGTAAAATACTGTCCAATCCTTCGACATGTGATTATATTTGATTAGAAAAGAGCACTGCATGTTCCCCGGTGCCAGTGAGGCATTCCTCAGCAGGGAGTCGCCGGGCGCTTCTCACAGATCCGTTTCATTACTCCCCGAAACACTAAACCCAGAAAATCAGCTTAAACACACTCGGGGCATTTATTTTGAAAATCCCCGCGGCAAAAAAACTCAAGGGGTTTTGCCTGTGTGCGGAGAGTGTGAAACAGAACACTATGGATGTGTTTAACAAATGCTTCCAGGAAGAACAACACACATCTCAGGTCTGCAGAGACTCTGAAACATTCCTAATACAAACGCTCTGATTCTCAGTGTCTCGCAACGTGTTGAGCCGGATGTTTAACCTCCACTGTTTCACCACCGACGAGTATTGTACTTTAAAGGGGAGCTATTCTACAACATCCACTTCTTCATGTCTCTTCTACATCAACATGTGTCCCCTCTTCTTCATGTATCTTCTACATCAACATGTGTCCCCTCTTCTTCATGTATCTTCTACATCAACATGTGTCCCCTCTTCTTCATGTCTCTTCTACATCAACATGTGTCCCCTCTTCTCCATGTCTCTTCTACATCAACATGTGTCCCCTCTTCTTCATGTCTCTTCTACATAAACATGTGTCCCCTCTTCTTCATGTCTCTTCTACATCAACATGTGCCCCCTCTTCTTCATGTCTCTTCTACATAAACATGTGTCCCTCTTCTTCATGTCTCTTCTACATCAACATGTGTCCCCTCTTCTTCATGTCTCTTCTACATCAACATGTGTCCCCTCTTCTTCATGTCTCTTCTACATCAACATGTGTCCCCTCTTCTTCATGTCTCTTCTACATCAACATGTGTCCCCTCTTCGTCATGTCTCTTCTACATCCAACATGTGTCCCCTCTTCTTCATGTCTCTTCTACATCAACATGTGTCCCCTCTTCTTCACTGCTCTCTACATCAACATGTGTCCCTCTTCCTCACGTCTCTTCTACATCAACATGTGTCCCTCTTCTTCATGTCTCTTCTAACATCAATATGTGTCCCCTCTTCTCTTCTCTCATGCATCAACATGTGTCCCCTCTTCTACATCAACATGTGTCCCTCTCTACGTGTCTCTTCTACATCAACATGTGTCCCCTCTTCTTCATGTCTCCTCTACATCAACATGTGTCCTCTCTTCTTCATGGTCTCTTCTACATCAACATGTGTCCCCTCTTCTCATGTCCTCTTCTACATCAAACATGTGTCCCCTCTTCTTCATGTCTCTCTACATCAACATGTGTCCCCTCTTCTTCATGTCTCTTCTACATCAAACATGTGTACCCTCTTCTCATTCTCTTACATCAACATGTGTCCCTCTTCTTCATGTCATCTTCTTACATCAACATGTGTCCCCTCTTCTTCATGTCCTCTTCCACATCAACATGTGTCCCCTCTTCTTCATGTCTCTTCTACATAAACATGTGTCCCCTCTTCTTCATGTCTCTTCTACATCAACATGTGTCCCCTCTTCTTCATGTCTCTTCTACATCAACATGTGTCCCATCTTCTTCATGTCTCTTCTACATCAACATGTGTCCCCTCTTCTTCATGTCTCTTCTACATAAACATGTGTCCCCTCTTCTTCATGTCTCTTCACATCAACAGGTGTCCCCTCTTCTTCATGTCTCCTCTACAATCAACATGTGTCCCCTCTTCTTCATGTCTCTTCTACATCAACATGTGTCCCCTCTTCTTCATGTCTCCTCTACATCAACATGTGTCCCTCTTCTTCATGTCTCTTCTACATCAACATGTGTCCCCTCTTCTTCATGTCTCTTCTACATCAACATGTGTCCCCTCTTCTTCATGTCTCTTCTACATCAACATGTGTCCCCTCTTCTTCATGTCTCTTCTACATAAACATGTGTCCCTCTTCTTCATGTCTCCTTCTACATCAACATGTGTCCCCTCTTCTTCATGTCTCTCTACATCAACATGTGTCCCCTCTTCTTCATGTCTCTTCTACATCAACATGTGTCCCCTCTTCTTCATGTCTCTTCTACATCAACATGTGTCCCTCTTCGTCATGTCCTTCTACATCAACATGTGTCCCCTCTTCTTCATGTCTCTTCTACATCAACATGTGTCCCCTCGTCTTCATGTCTCCTCTACATCAACATGTGTCCCCTCTTCTTCATGTCTCTTCTACATCAACATGTGTCCCCTCTTCGTCATGTCTCTTCTATCCTTCTACATCAACATGTGTCCCCTCTTCTTCATGTCTCTTCTCATCAACATGGTGTCCCCTCTTCTTCATGTACTCTCTACATCAACATGTGTCCCCCTCTTCTTCATGTCTCTTCTACATCAACATGTGTCCCCTCTTCTCATGTCTCTTCTACATCAACATGTGTCCCCCTCTTCTTCATGTCTCTTCTACATAAACATGTGTCCCCTCTTCTTCATGTCTCTTCTACATCAACATGTGTCCCCTCTTCTTCATGTCTCTCTCTACATCAACATGTGTCCCTCTTCTTCACGTCTCTTCCTTCTACATCAACATGTGTCCCTCTTCTTCATGTCTCCTCTACATCAACCATGTGTCCCCTCTTCTTCATGTCTCTTCTAGCATCAACATGTGTCCCCTCTTCGTCATGTCTCTTCTACATCAACATGTGTCCCCTCTTCTTCATGTCTCTTCTACATCAACATGTGTCCCCCTTCTTCATGTATCTTCTACATCAACATGTGTCCCCTCTTCTTCATGTCTCTTCTACATCAACATGTGTCCCCTCTTCTTCATGTCTCTTCTACATCACATGTGTCCCCTCTTCTTCACTGTCTCTTCTACATCAACATGTGTCCCCTCTTCTTCCATGTCTCTTCTTACATCAACATGTGTCCCCTCTTCTTCATGTCTCTTCTACATCAACATGTGTCCCCTCTTCTTCATGTCTCTTCTACATCAACAGTGTCCCCTCTTCTTCATATCTCTTCTACATCAACATGTGTCCCCTCTTCTTCATCATCTCTCTTCTACATCAAGTGTGTCCCTCTGTGGAAAGAGACTCTGAAAGTTTCAGGAACAAAGATTTTCTTCTCTTTTTGATCCATTTCTATAAAAACCTGTCCTGAAAATGAGCTGATCAGATTTTGGCCACTTTATGATGTCATAACGATTTTGGTCTTGTGTAACCATTA
>CADEHL010000927.1:0-2500 GCA_902827135.1 Harpagifer antarcticus
AGCGCGCCGGGCCGGCAGAGTGGCCCGCAGCCACAGCGCGCCGGGCCGGTAGAGTGGCCCGCAGCCACAGCGCGCCTGGCCGGTAGAGTGGCCCGCAGACACAGCGCGCCGGGCCGTTAGAGTGGCCCGCAGACACAGCGCGCCGGGCCGGTAGAGTGGCCCGCAGACACAGTGGGCCTGGCCGGTAGAGTGGCTCGCAGCCACAGCGCGCCGGGCCGGTAGAGTGGCCCGCAGCCACAGCGCGCCGGGCCAAAATGCTGGTCACATCCTTATGTAAACAAACACGCATGTAAACGTCAATTTATCGAGGTCAGAAAAGTTATCGACTTCCTTTTTAGTTATCGTACCATAAGTCAATTCATTGCTTATCGTGACTACAAAGGCTGCACAATTTAAGAACAATTACTAGATTAAATTAACCCTGTGTGGCAATTTTTTTGTTTGCAATATATAAGAAGACCTTCACTAGGGTGGCTTTTCTTATTGATATTTCACTAGAGCAAAACAATAATTATGTTAATAACTGCAATAATTGTGATTATCTGGAAATAGCAATGTATTTGCAATATTGGAGAATGACAATTTTTGCAAAACCATGCACCATATAGTTATCATTTCATAAAACATACATTTGAGTTTGAAGGGAACTATTTTTATGCTGGGATTCTGCAGATCTATACTTCATTCAGATATATTAAACCAAACATGGTCTCACTTATGCTTTTAACATTTCTACAGTTTATGAAAATAACATCCTTGTGCTTCGACCATACGAAGTGTTTTTCATTTGTTGCTCCGTCACATTGGACTCATTTCTGTGGGCATTTCTTTGACTGCATGCATTTAAATTGTAATTGAAATATGACTGTGAGCTTCTGCATCACTAACTCTGTGATTAATCTGCAGAACCTTGATCACTTGCGGTCGAACCGAGCGAACCTCAAGCCTCCTCAGGTTCAGATCCTGGAGCAGCTGGAGCAGCAGTTTGTCCTCATGCAGCAGCATCAGGTACACAGGCACCTTGTATCCTACTGGACTGCTGTATAACCGTATTGACCCGAATATAAGAAGCAAGTGTGAGCAATAGTCCAGACTTCTTTGGGGTGGAAATCATGCTTCCCTTTTTCAACATAGAAGACAAACAAGAAATAATAAAGAAAACATGACAGGAATACCATTCTTAATGACATGCATAGTCATAGAGGGAAAGAACATACTAAATATATAAATAAATAAACTTAAAGGTCACCTATCGTGCTATCTGTAGGCAATAGCATAGGTCTCAGATATATAAAAATATATAAAAATCATGTCTATGAAGTGTTTGGCTCCAAATACCAAACAGATCATTCTAGCCACGCCTCATCTCCCTCTATTCCACTTCCTGTTTCTAAAGTGCTGATTTGGGGATAAAGCTTTAAAGAGGAGGGGTCTGAGCTCATGCGGGACCCGGCAGCTACCGTCTAAACTAAATGCTGCCGTGATGAAACGCCATATCATGGATTATCAAGGATCTGAAACAGTCTGGAGCTCAAAGGCTTTCTCTCTTGCCGGTTATACCACAAGCTGAGTTCCTTTGTACTTCCTGCTTCTTCACACACATGCTCTCCAGTACAGGTTAGCTCTGAGTGTTAGCGATGCTAATGTAAACACCGACCATATTACGTCCAGAACAGTCGGGCATTGTTTCTGATAGCAGCTTTCTGATTGGGCCGTGGGTCCACATTTCAGATATTACGTCATATCGGACGCAAATCTGGATCAGCTCCGTTGCTCCCCGTTTTTAGAGATTTGGGTACGGAGGAAAAGAGAGAGGGTTTATTTCCTGACGCTGCGTGAGTTCCCCGACACACCGGGGACACATTGATGTAGAGAAGACATCACAAAGTGCAGATGAGCCCAGACGAGTGGGTTGTGAAAAATACCGTTTTGAAGACCAAATCTTGTTTTTATAAAGAAAATAATTGTATTTGACTTTTTGGGCTCGCCATCTTCTAACGTTACACTCAGTAACACCATATGTCTATGCTGCTCGACAGTTGTTTGATGACTCTGCTTCGTTGATCACCATTATCTTAAAATTGGCATCGTTTATTAACTCGCCTACTTTTGATCCACTTCGTTGGAGTTGCTGGCTGTGTCTCCATCTCTGTTACCGGTTGTACTGTTGCTTTAAGACGGCGTCTCTCTTGAGGGAACACTCGTTTGTGACCGTGTAATTACCTCGAAGAGTCCAGACACTGAAAAACCCATCTTATAAGTCGTTGAGGCGGCTGAATGTGACGGCTTATGCCTCATAATGTGGACCCAGGCCCTGATGTACCCTCACAGCTAAAGTGTTGGGCAATTCTGAATGTACTCTTCCAATTTCAGAGTTCACATGATAACAAAGGTATCCCAACTGTAGCTGTGTACATGACAGGATTAGGGATCGATTTTAAGGCCGATACCGATACAGATTATTAGTAATCAAGGAGACCGATAACCGATATTTGGAACC
>CADEHL010000927.1:7500-21045 GCA_902827135.1 Harpagifer antarcticus
AGTAACCACGGGGGGGCTTCCTCGGAGAAAATCAAAATCAACAACGTCCACGATCCTCAAACCTCCAACAGCCTCTCCTGCCTTAACAGCCCGTCCAAAAGCAACACCCAGGGGCCAAAGGTCAACGGGAAGGGGCCGCAGGAGTCTCAGAGCCCCGTGAAAGTGGAGCACCCTGCTGAAAAGAGACTTTCTCCCTCTGTTCTGGCTCCCTGGTCGTCAGTGTCCATCTACCCCAGCTCCAGCGAGGTGCTAAAGGCGTGCAGGTGAGAAGCTATCGAAGATTCTTATTGGGTTTTTTGGGAGTCTATTATTTTTCCAATTTAATGTGGGAATGGACACCTTTCCCCCGTCGAACGTTTCAGGGGGTGTCAATAACAAACGCATTGATAAAACCCCTTTTTTAGTGTGTGTGTGACACTGAGAGAATCAGTGAGAAGTTATCCAGAGTTATAATCCATGGGTTGAATAACGGAATGGACACCTTTCCCCATCGAACGTTTTCCTGAGGTGATATTAACAGCTGATGGTTTTTGACCCGTTGAATGTCCGTTTGTTTTGTAATTTAAAGAGCCATCAGAAAGCTTTCTGTAGAAATAGCTCCCACACATTTAAAATTAAAACGGTCATATTCCTCTTTTGGTTGACACGCTTCATTTGTACCAGTCATCAGTCAGACCGGGATAACACAGTCTTCATCTAGAAAAGCTAACCTCTTCATTCAAACTCCCAAATGTCCAATCGCTGTGCAGCAAGTGTGTTCGTTGTTAGGTGCGTTGAAGCTCGGTGAAATTACGTAACATAGTTCAGTGTTCAGTGAAGCGACGAGGCGTAAACAAGACTAAATTAGATGTAAACGTGCATCAAAGTGGATTCACGGAAAGCCTGGAACAGCTTTGATTCGTCCCAAAGCTGTTCACTGTAATTGCGACTGTCGTCTCGTTAGTCTGGGTCGATGTAAGTGTCAACACTTTTTAGATATCCAGGTGAAGTCTTTATCATTTTCTCTGGATGCAGTTAGGACTTAATTAAACTTAACTCAAAGAGTAAGGACATTTGATTATTTCTTTGTTGTAACAATGCTTCTTGGCGATACATCGTACACCGTTGGAAAGCCTGTTTAATGACTTTTCCACTGGTGCCCCCTCTGTGAGGAACCCGCATTGCCAAGAAGAATGGGCAACAAAATGTGTGTTTGGTAGATTATTTCTTAGTTGCCAATTCTTCTCTCCCCGCTCTGTGTGCAGGAACCTGGGGAAGAACGGCCTGTCGACGAGCAGCATCGTCCTGGACAAATGTCCTCCTCCACGGCCCCCCCGCCCTCCTTCTCCTCCGCTGCCAAAGGACAAACTCAACCCCCCCACGCCCAGTATTTATGTGAGTACAGCCGCTCCGTAGAAGGAGAAGAAAGTCTCCTATGTCATGCAAAATGCACTTTTTGATGTCTTTTATGTATAGATATGTATATAGGGAGGCGTGTGGCGCAGTGGCTTGTGCGTTGGTGTTGGGATCAGGGGGTCACAGGTTCAAACCCCTCTGCAGTCAGCATGTCGTTGTGTCCCGAAGACACTTCACCCCAAATTGCTCCTGTGGGGATTGCCCTCAGTTTTGAGTATGTAAGTCGCTTTGGATAAAAGCGTCTAAAGCTGAGAATAATAGTGTCTTCATGTCTTAAAGCTGCGGAGTCATTTATTGCACCTCAAACAACAACAAAATCCAGAGTTTCAGTTTCTTTACTTCCTCTACAGAAAAAAGAAAAGTAAAAGAAAATCTCAGTTTCAGTGGTGGACGTCCATCCCCTATTTATTCTCCGTAGAACCTTCTGACGCTCTATTTGACACCATTTTCATATTTCTGGATTAAAGGTGGGGTAGGTCATTTGGGAGAAAGCAGCTCGAGTGCGCTAGAATTTGAAAATACACGACCGGAAGAAATCTGCCACTTCCTCACAGAGCCCCTCCTCCAACACACACGAACGCACACATGACCAATGAGGGCACGAGATCAGTTTGTGCCCAGATGGAAGGCTGACAGGCAGGTAGGCCATCCAGCTACTTTAGCCGGCTCAGATGATTGGTCGTGCTTTCTACAGCGCCACGGCTTCAAAGCACTTCAGATATTCATTGCTATCGGGATGTTAAGAGCATCCATGGAAGATAACAAGTGTATCTCGAGCCGGTTTCTCAAACTTACCTACCCCACCTTTAATTATATTGTTGTTGACGAACAGAAATATGTTTTTCTGAAAGGTCTCCTATCATGCAAAATGCACTTTGTGATGTCTTCTCTACATCACCATGTGTCCCCGGTGTGTCCCCGGTGTGTCCCCGGTGTGTCCCCGGTGTGTCCCCGGTGTCAGGAGACTCTCAAAGTGTCAGGAAACAAACCCCTGTCTCTTCTCCTCCGTACCCACATCTCTAAAAACGGGGGATCAACGGAGCTGATCCAGATTTGCTGCGTCATGACGGCATTACTAAAATGTGGGCGGGCTTTACCCCCACGGGCCAATCAGAAACATTGCTGTCAGAAACAATGCCTGACGGTGTTTACATTAGCATGGAAGTCACCTTGTGGTAAACCTGAGAGAGAGAAAGAGTTTGAGCTCCATCCTGTTTCAGAGAGAATCCTTGATGTGGTTTGGAACTAGAGGGATTTCTAAAATGTATGATCTGTAAGCGAAGGCGACTACTTGCATTCGGTGACTTGATTTTAAAAATGAAAACCAGGGAAATTCTTATATCTCATTAAAATATCTAATTAGTAACTATTAAAGACAACATGGGGACAATTCTGTTCTAATGTAGTTTGACCTTTGTACCTGCTGTGCAGACATACTGATACAATAGGGCCTCTAACTAATTACCTTAAACTCACTAATTGATGAAACCAGTTCATTATTCTTATCATTCTTTATGAGCGCAGTAACGGTAGCTATCTAATTACTTATTTATTTAGTATTCCATAACTTAGTAACGGAGATGGTCAAACTAAAGTAGAGACATGGCAGAATTCCTACAATGAAGCGGGACATTGAACTGTTCACCCGTGAGAGAAGAGAGAGAGAGAAGAGAGAGAGAGAAGAGAGAGAGCGAGCGGTGAGGGAGTTCACAGATGAGAAGACACAGAAAGACAGAAGCTCAAACACCAAGTAGCTATATGTAGGTGTGTGTTTCTGTAACTAACCGAGGGTATCAAGAGGAAGTAAAGCCCCCTGGTTCGTCTCTTATACCCTAACTGCCACGAGACAACTCAAAATCAAGTTTCCAGAATCCGACACTGAGGTGGTCTTAACGCGCCGGCGGATGACAGCGCTGACAAAGTGTGTTTCCCGCAGCGAGACGCTACTGATTGTGGGTTCATCGTGTTGATCCGGCCACAACAGAGGGGCACGTCAGCCGAGAAGCCAAACCTTTAATGTTAGATAGCATCTTGGCTTCAGCCTCATAGTGTGGAGTTAACTGACTGATGATTCCTCCTCTCTGTCGGGCAGCTGGAAAACAAGAGGGACGCCTTCTTCCCCCCCCTCCATCAGTTCTGCACCAACCCTTCAAACCCCGTCACCGTCATCAGAGGACTGGCAGGAGCGCTCAAACTGGGTAAGAAGATTACACTTTAAACTGCATCTGTCTGTGTGTGTAGGTGTGTGTGTCTGTGTGTGTGTGTGTGTGTAGGTGTGTAGGTGTGTGTCCTATGCGAGGCCCCTCCTTAAATGGAGCGCGATTTCCGCCAAAGATTTGGGAATTGGTCCGTGCCCAAAGCATTGTGGGGATTTTAAGACCACGGAGGATACACATGTGCAGCCTCGACATTTCTCGCTACTAAGGAGGTAGGATTCCAAGACATTGGAACAGTCCTTTGGAGGCACTCGATGACGTAGCATCCTTGAAATAGTGGCTCTGGAGCATCCTTCCTCGACATTGAGAAACACCCTGTGTGTGTGTGTGTGTGTGTGTGTGTGTGTGTGTGTGTACTCTCACATGGCTCTGTGGGTGTGTGTGTACGTGTGTGTACTCTCACATGGCTCTGTGGGTGTGTCTCTGTGATCATGGAGTGTGTGTGTGTGTGTGTGGTCTCACATGGCTCTGTGGGTGTGTCTCTGTGATCATGGAGTGTGTGTGTGTGTGTGGTCTCACATGGCTCTGTGGGTGTGTCTCTGTGATCATGGAGTGTGTGTGTGTGGTCTCACATGGCTCTGTGTGTGTGTGTGTGTGTGTGTTCTCACATGGTTCTGTGGGGGTGTCTCTGTGGTCATGGTGTGTGTGTGCTCTCACATGGGTGTGTGGGTGTGTCTCTGTGATCATGGAGTGTGTGTGTGTGGTCTCACATGGCTCTGTGTGTGTGTGTGTGTGTGTGTGTGTGTGTGTGTGTGTGTGTGTGTGTGCTCTCACATGGCTCTGTGGGTGTGTCTCTGTGGTCATGGTGTGTGTGTGTGTGCTCTCACATGGCTCTGTGTGTGTGTCTCTGTGGTCATGGTGTGTGTGTGTGCTCTCACATGGCTCTGTGGGTGTGTCTCTGTGATCATGGTGTGTGTGTGTGTGTGTGTGTGTGTACAGTTGACATGTAGAACGACAGCACCACCTGCATATGGAAGCAGTTACTGCACCTGTTGGAGAAGTAGATATCAAACATCTGCTCTTCTGATCCTCCGACTCACAGCTGAGTTATGTAATCCGTGATCTGCAGTTTAACCCCGTGCGTTTATTAGAGAGTTATCAGATAAACACAGAACAACACGGCAACAACAAACCCTCTAACACCGGTTCACTAATGAAGGCGTGGGAAGGCTAATTCAATCTAATGTATTTACTGTATCAAAGTAATGCAACCGATTACACTTTTCTTTATCAAATTAGATTTCACTAAAGTCATAAAAGACTCCTCACAGGAAGATTACTCTACTCTGATTACTGTGAGTCTTTATTAACAACAATGTATAATATTACTTGGATTAGGATTGGAAAAGAGCAACTGAATATCGAGTAAGCTTTCCACCAAAAATAATTTATGTAAATGTTAGTGTTATTATTCATCAGCAATTTGATGAGTAACGCTAATTAGTTACATTTATGTATGTAATGACATAATTAGATTTACGTTAGATTAAAATGATATACACTTTATTTCCCAGCTGTGCATTTATAAGACTGGGAACTGTCCATAATATAGTTAAAGCTATATAACTATATCTTCTCTAATCTCCTTCTGTAGTGCCGTTTTATTCCCAGGTGCCAAATAAACAGTTTAATTAAAGTCAATTAATCAGAATACCTTTCTAGTGCCACAGAGCGGAGGACATTGCAACAGCAAAAGTAAAGCGGCTAAATATTAAGATCTTAGGGATAGAAATCACACGTTATTTGAACAAATATTTGTTTCCTTTATTTTTTAACATGATGCCTAACCCCCCCCCTCTTCTTCCCCTCAGATCTGGGCCTGTTCTCCACGAAGACCCTGGTGGAGGCGAACCCCGACCACCTGGTGGAGGTCCGCACGCAGCTCGCTCAGCCCGGAGACGAGAACTGGGACCAGAGCGGAGGAAAGAAGATGTGGCGCTGCGAGAGCAGCCGCTCACACACCACCGTCATCAGATACGCCCAGTACCAAGCCTCCTCTTTCCAGGAGTCTCTGAGGGTCAGTGAGACTCACTCACACACACACACGCACACGCACACACACACCACACACACACACACACATATATACACACACACATGCATATACACACACACACTGTATATACACACACACACACACAGAGACACACACACACACACACACGCTGCATATACACACACACACACTGCATATACACACACACACAGACTGCATATACAAACACAGACACACACACACACGCTGCATATACACACACAGACACACACACACACGCTGCATATACACACACACACACACACATGCATATATACACACACACACACTGCATATACACACACACACACACTGCATATACACACACACACACGCTGCATATACACACACACACACTGCATACACACACACACACACACACACACACACACACGCTGCATATACACACACACACACTGCATATATACACACACACACACACTGCATATATACACACACACACACACACACACACACACAGACAGACAGACAAACAGTATTTAATTGCACAGAGCGTTTTAACACAACTGGGCTCGATCACATTCGACCTTCTTCTTCTTGCATTTCTAAGTCATCTATATTTTATATATATTGGATGTTGCATTGCTAAAGAGTTATATTGCCTAAACTGCGCTGTAGCTATTGTGCAAATCACCCCCCAAAATAATCCTTTACTACATTTTTAACCCGCCGCCAAGATCTGATAGCATTGGGTCCAGAATATCGTGCCAATCCTTTCAAAGATCACATTTAAACTGTTTTGAACAATTGATATTCAGCTACATAAGAGTTTCTAATACATCAATGTTTGCTATTTGTGACAGGAGGAGAATGAGAACAAGAAGAAGGAGATGGACACGGACGCATCTTCATCAGACAGGTGAGGTGGCTATTCCTTTATGTCTCTTTAAGTTAAGATTCTCAGAGACGTTGCTATCTAACGTATAGTTCAGATATAGAGCAAGCTGCTAAGATAGTTACTGATACCGCTCTATTGGGGCTTTTACGTGTTCAGTGTAGTGGAAATAAACGGTAATATAGTAATACCATAAAATATACGTCACTCAAAACGGTACAGCTGTTCTGCTTGTTGTTAATTAGGTTTCAGTGCTGCATGTTGTTTCTGTTTCTAAATGAAACCCCTATGCTTTATTAGTGCGCTGCGACGGAGGAAAGGCTCGTTCAAACACCTGAAGTTCGGCACCAACATCGACCTGTCGGATGAAAAGAAGTGAGTTCCCGCCTCTGATCTGGCTCCATAAACCCTCCTCTGTGTATGCAGTAACTCTTGTTGGGAGAAGGTGATACCTGTCCCTCGTTAACCTGTCCCTCGTTAACCTGTCCCTCGTTAACCTGTCCCTCGTTAACCTGTCCCTCGTTAACCTGTCCCTCGTTAACCTGTCCCTCGTTAACCTGTCCTTCGTTAACCCTCGTTAACCTGTCCCTCGTTAACCTGTCTCTCGTTAACCTGTCCCTCGTTAACCTGTCTCTCGTTAACCTGTCCCTCGTTAACCTGTCACTCTTTAACCCTCGTTAACCTATCACTCGTTAACCTGTCACTCTTTAACCCTCGTTAACCTATCACTCGTTAACCTGTCTCTCGTTAACCTGTCGCTCGTTAACCTGTCACTCGTCAACCTGTCACTCGTTAACCTCTCACTCGTTAACCTGTCCCTCATTAACCTGTCACTCGTTAACCAGTCACTCATTAACCCTCGTTAACCTGTCTCTCGTTAACCTGTCCCTCGTTAACCTGTCCTTCGTTAACCCTCGTTAACCTGTCCCTCGTTAACCTGTCTCTCGTTAACCTGTCCCTCGTTAACCTGTCCTTCGTTAACCCTCGTTAACCTGTCTCTCGTTAACCTGTCCCTCGTTAACCTGTCACTCTTTAACCTGTCACTCTTTAACCCTCGTTAACCTATCACTCGTTAACCTGTCACTCTTTAACCCTCGTTAACCTATCACTCATTAACCTGTCACTCTTTAACCCTCGTTAACCTATCACTCGTTAACCTGTCTCTCGTTAACCTGTCTCTCGTCAACCTGTCACTCGTCAACCTGTCACTCGTTAACCTCTCACTCGTTAACCTGTCCCTCATTAACCTGTCACTCGTTAACCAGTCACTCATTAACCCTCGTTAACCTGTCACTCGTCAACCTGTCACTCGTCAACCTGTCACTCGTCAACCTGTCACTCGTTAACCTCTCACTCGTTAACCTGTCACTCTTTAACCCTCGTTAACCTGTCCCTTGTTAACCTATCACTCGTTAACCTTCGTTAACCTATCACTCGTTAACCCTCGTTAACCTGTCACTCATTAACCCTCGTTAACCTGCCACTCTTCAACCTGTCAATCGTTAAACCTCGTTAACCTGTCCCTCGTTGACCTGTCACTCTTTAACCCTCGTTAAGCTGTCCCTCGTTAAGCTGTCACTCGTTAACCTGTCACTCGTTAACTCTCGTTAACCTGTCACTCGTTAACCTATCACTCGTTGACACTCATTAACCTGTCGCTTGTTAACCCTCGTTAACCCGTCCCTCTTTAACCCCTCGTTAACCCGTCCCTCGTTAACCCGTCCCTCGTTAACCCGTCCCTCTTTAACCCGTCCCTCTTTAACCCTCGTTAACCCGTCCCTCGTTAACCCGTCCCTCGTTAACCCGTCCCTCTTTAACCCGTCCCTCTTTAACCCGTCCCTCTTTAACCCGTCCCTCTTTAACCCTCGTTAACCTGTCGTTCGTTAACCTGTCGTTCGTTAACCCTGTCGTTCGTTAACCCTGTCGTTCGTTAACCCTGTCGTTCGTTAACCCTGTCGTTCGTTAACCCGTCCCTCGTTAACCCGTCCCTCGTTAACCCGTCCCTCGTTAACCCGTCCCTCGTTAACCCGTCCCTCTTTAACGCGTCCCTCTTTAACCCGTCCCTCTTTAACCCTCCCGCTTAACCTGTCCGCTCTTTAACCCTGTCCCTCTTTAACCCTGTCCGTTCGTTTAACCCTGTCGTTTCGTTTTAACCTGTCGTTCGTTAACCTGTCGTTCGTTAACCTGTCGTTCGTTAACCCTGTCCCTCGTTAACCCGTCCCTCGTTAACCCGTCCCTCGTTAACCCGTCCCTCTTTAACCCGTCCCTCTTTAACCCGTCCCTCTTTAACGCGTCCCTCTTAACCCGTCCCTCTTTAACCTGTCGTTCGTTAACCTGTCGTTCGTTAACCTGTCATTCGTTAACCTGTTGCTCGTTAACTCGTCGCTCGTTAACAACCTGTCGTTCGTTAACCTGTCACTCTTTAACCCTTGTTAACTTTCGTTAACCTGTCCCTCGTTAACCTGTCCCTCGTTAACCTGTCCCTCGTTAACCTGTCCCTCGTTAACCTGTCCCTCTTTAACCCCTCTCAGGTGGAAGCAGCAGCTGCAGGAGTTGTCTAAACTTCCAGCGTTTGCTCGTGTTGTGTCAGCTGGTAATCTGCTGAGTCATGTTGGTCACACCATCCTTGGCATGAACACAGTGCAGCTCTACATGAAGGTCCCCGGCAGCCGGACGCCAGGTACGCATCTGGAGAGGAACGATAAAACATGTTTGGCAAAGGGTTTTGATTTTATATTCAATATCACACATGAACATCATACATAAATGCAATGCAATGTAGCAGCAACACACAGAGTTAACTACATTATACAAACATGGGTTAATGATTAGAGGTAATTATTTTGTTAAAGTTTAAGCTATTCTGTTTACAGTTCTGTCATCACATTATTTAATACGATTTGTTAAGAGTACCGTTAAAAGACCGGATCGATAAGCGGTACCGATAAAAGTAGTAGTACCGTTAAAACCTTAACGACCCATGTCCTGTGAAATGTTCCACATTTCTTTCCAGCTGGATCATTCATTCAAAATGGAAAAATCGAGCCTGAATCGTTTTTGTAATGTCAGTGTGAACAGCAGTTGTCTGTATTTCCTCACACAGTTACTAACAACATGTCGTTCTCTGTCGCAGGTCACCAGGAGAACAACAACTTCTGCTCAGTAAACATCAACATCGGTCCTGGAGACTGCGAGTGGTTCGCTGTTCCTGAAGCGTACTGGGGCGTCGTCAACGACTTCTGTGAAAAGTGAGACATTATAACACACTGCACTTTCACTTTTATTCAGAATCAGAAACAGATTTATTCCCAGGTAGGTTGACACGTACGAGGAATTTGAGTTGATGTCGTGGAGCATACATATAGCTGTATTTACATTGAAATAGAATGGAATAAAATATGGGCAGTAACATAAAAACAAACGGATATCGTGTACATTCAATGGGAGAAGAGCCGTCACGTTTAGCCGCTTCAACGACTTTAGAAACGTAATAAGACAACCAGGATCTGAGGTCGTTGTCGGCCAATCTCTGTTATAGCTTCCCCAATAACATATCTGTACACTCCCCCTCCCTTCTTTCTCTCTCAGGAACAACATCAACTTCCTGATGGGCTCGTGGTGGCCGAACCTGGAGGATCTGTACGAGAGCAACGTCCCCGTGTACCGCTTCATCCAGAGACCTGGAGACCTGGTGTGGCTGAACACCGGCACCGTGCACTGGGTGCAGGCCATCGGCTGGTGCAACAACATCGCCTGGAACGTGGGACCCCTCACAGGTAATGTAGGATAAACCCCTTTTTAGATGCACCATCTCGTTTTAACGGGGGTCCCGACAAAAGCAATGTCTTACAGACATACATGAACAAAATGTTGCTCTGTCCTCACTGTAACTGAATAATCACATTTACTCTTAAAGGTCCCACGTCACGGCCATTTCTACTGATCATAGCTCCATCGTTGAGGTCTACTAGAATAGATTCACATTGTTCAATGTTCCAAACTCACATTGGTTTCTCACAGCATCTCTGTAGAGTCTGTGTGTTCACTCTGTCATAAACGGCTTGTTGGAGCTCCTGCCCCCCCCTCCCTGTGAGCCCAGTGTGCTCTGATTGGTCGGGACGTTGAGAGGCTCGTTGCTGTGAGGAGCGGACAGGTTTCCGGGTCGGCGATACAGCGAGAACAAGCGAAACTCATCCTGAGCACACACACACACACTCACACACACACACAATCCGGTCATTTGTTGTTGATGTGGGTGTTCACACGTCACAGAACCCAGGAAGTAAACAATGGAGAAAGAGAAATGTCCAACGAGGCGTTCTGGGGCAGCACAGACAGGTCTTCTCTGTGTTAGAGCTTTACTCGCTACAGGGTGCACTTTGAGGGTCTGAGACTCTGCAGACCGTTCACAGAAACACCTTCATAACACAAGGGGACGAACCGGAAAAGCATGACATGGGACCTTTAAGACAGTTTGCCAACTATCTCAATAACGCATTTATTGCAAAAGGTAATTTTACATGCCTAAAAATAAGCAAAAATCCGCCTTCAGCCTCAATATTTGCTGCTTTTCTCTGTTTTATAGGATAAGAAAGTAAATATGTTAAGTTTTGGACTGACAAAACAAGAAAAGCATTACCTTGGACTTTGAGGAACTGGGTCGATTCTTTTGACCACTGACTCTACTGCATTATATCATTTTACACATGGATGTTCTCTCTGGTTTCGCCCTCAGCACATCAGTACAAGCTGGCCGTGGAGCGCTACGAGTGGAACAAACTGCAGAGCGTCAAGTCCATCGTCCCCATGATCCACCTCTCCTGGAACATGGCCAGGAACATCAAGGTGTCCGACCACCGGCTCTTCGAGATGATCAAGTGAGGACGCTCTTCCATTCAGAGATATATTTCATTAAAGTGGGGGTTTCATGAAATACTTGCCTGTAGTCGACAGTAGCGAGTCTGCACGCCTTAGTTTGGAGGATCGGATAGAAGTAACTTCACTAACACTAAACAATGGGAATTATATTCACCACTATACCTTTGTGTCAGACAACTTCAGAGTGTATGCTTCCTCCAGGGAACTGAAGCTGTTACCTTTCTTTAAAACCACCAGACTGCATTCACAGAAACAGCTTTAACCTCATGTTCCTTAAGAGAGCACATATAATGGTGCCTCTCGGAAAGGTGTGAAAGTCATCTAAATATAGCATAGTGTTTGTCACGACTGCAATGGTGTCCTGTTCGGGGTTCCCAACAAAACCCCGGACAGGCTCCAGTATGTCCAAAGCTGTGCTGCTAGGGTACTCACGCACACAAAGCCGTGGCAGCACATCACTCCCACCCTCATCCACCTCCACTGGCTGCCGGTCAAGTCCCGCATATCCTACAAAGTCCTCCTCCTTACCTACAAGTCCCTCCATGCCCCCCAGTACCTATCGGACATCCTTCACCCACATGCCCCACCCTCAGACTCTGGCCTGCTTACCACCCCCCCGCACCAAACTGCGAACCTTCGGGGACAGAGCCTTCAGCGTGGCAGCCCCCACCCTCTGGAACGCTCTCCCTGCGGAGATTCGCAACATCCCCACACTCGATGCCTTCAAAGGGGCCCTCAAGTCCCATCTGTCTGGCTTTCGGCCCCTAATCCATCTGTTGTTTTGTCTGTCTGACTTTTATACGGTTGATACAGATTCATTAAAGGCAGCTTATAACACCAACTAACTCATCAAAGCATTGTTATACCGGGAACCTGTGTGTTCTGCAAGATAAACAAATTACAGAATGAAGTCTGGTGGCTTGAGAGACCATTGATAACGGCTCCAGTTCCCCGTCAGCAAGGTCTGTCTGATAGTTAGAAGATGTGACATATTCTAAGTATAGCATAAAACTGATATTTGATTGATATTGATTTTGTTCAGGTGTCTAAATGACGTCCACAGCAGTACAATGTTTATCCTCCTGCTGATACTTCTGTCTGTTTCTCTCTGTGTGTGTGTGTGTGTGTGTGTGTGTGTGTGTGTGTGTGTGTGTGTGTGTGTGTGTGTGTGTGTGTGTGTGTGTGTGTGTGTGTGTGTGTGTGTGTGTGTGTGTGTGTGTGTGTGTGTGTGTGTGTGTGTGTGTGTGTGTGTGTGTGTGTGTGTGTGTGTGTGTGTGTGTGTGTGTGTGTGTGTGTGTGTGTGTGTGTGTGTGTGTGTGTGTGTGTGTGTGTGTGTGTGTGTGTGTGTGTGTGTGTGTGTGTGTGTGTGTGTGTCAGGTATTGTTTGTTGAGGACTCTGAAGCAGTGTCAGATGCAGAGGGATCTCCTGTTGAATGCTGGGAAAGAGCTGGCGTGGCACGGCAGGACTCAGAGCGAGCCGGCGCATTACTGCAGCATCTGTGAGGTAAAGATATTAAACCACACGTCCTGCACCTCCTCCTCTCCGCTGCTTCAAAGCCTTATAATAAACTACGGTCTGAGTGCACCAACTAGTCCAATGTGTTCTTTTATACCTGATTCTTCATGAAGTACTTTGTAGTAATAATAATAACACATTGGATTTGTATAGCGCTCTTCCTAATGCTCAAAGACGCTTGCCATAAAATCAGAACAGAAAGAAAACCGAACACATAAACAGTCGTCCTCCAAGTGAGAGCGAAGTGAGAGTTCAGAGTTTGAACGCTGGAGTGACTGATATGTTGTATTTATTGATTCATGTCTTAATGTGTGCATATGTATAAATGTGTCTGATTGTGTAAATATTAGGGCTGTCAAACGATTAACATTTTTAATCAGATTAATCACAGCTTAAAAATTAATTAATCAGATTAATCACCGTTCCAACTATGTCCAAAAGATGCCATTTCTTTATGTGTATTGTGGGAATGGAAAGATGAATGAAAGACAGCCCACACACCTATCAATCATCAAACCATGGGGTCTTAATTCATTACGTGTTGATTTCTATCAACGGGGAGTACTTCAGGAAAGTCGCTAGTGGAGTACTTTGTGACCACAGAGTGTGAACGTTGTGATCAGCTGTTTCAGCGCAGTGCTCCAGTGAA
>CADEHL010000928.1:0-26732 GCA_902827135.1 Harpagifer antarcticus
TCCACCTATGTAATGAGCACACTGAGACGAGATGCACACGACGTCAGGCTCCTCACACTTTATATTAACGTGAATGAAAGCACTCACCTCCACCACTTCCACTCCATGGCCCCTGCAGGAAAGACAGCGAAGTGTTTATATTTGAATGGAGGCGTGAACATATAGGATCCTCTGATGTAAGGCATGGCTGACAATGAGTGAGGTAAAGTTTCTAATGGAGTCATAAAAGTTGAACCCTGATTATCTCTGCTGTTCATAAAGAATTGTGTACACTAGATTATATCGAGGGTGTAAGAAACACTCACTCATTCAACATCAGATCTGTACAGCATACACATACAATTAAATCAACTCATGTAATTCACTTTACATAAAATATCAAAAGTAACACAGTCAGTGCTAGACAGTGTATTCAGGGTGAATAGAGAAGTGTTTTTATTGAAGTTAAAATAAAGAACTAAAAGTACTTTCCACAAGGATCTATTACCAAAAATATATGGTATTATTTTATAATAATTATTAAAGCATTCATGTGTTTGTGTGTGTGTACAGCCTAGCGTTTTAATTTCAACAAGGTATAAATAAAGTTTATCTTCACCTGTTATACAACAAGTGGATTTATATTTTGCATGTGTACAAATGTGTATATTATAACATTAGTATTAATAAAGATGGTAATGATGAAAAACGACATTTTAAAGTGTAATAAAGAAAAAGAAAATATGTATAAATATGAAGATTAAAGCTACAATAAATATGTTAAAATATAGTATATTATAACAATTACAGTTGCAACATTAATACAGATATTATACAGAGTATACAGTGTAACACAGCAAAAATAAAAACGACATTAAAAATGTGTAATAAGTAAAAATGTGAAATAAGAAGATAACATAGATACATATATCAACGTCAGAATTTAAAGTAAAACGGTGCATGAGAAGAAACACTAAAATAGAGTACAGATAGTTATACAATATAGGAGTAATAATATTAAAGATACTCATAATTAAAACAGAAATGTACAATGTAATGCAAACAAAAGGGGGCCCACTTCAACGTAAAAGAAAGCCTTGTTTACATTCCTTTAAAACATAGAAATGAACTTACACACAGAAGTCTGCGAAAGCCTGCAGGTTGATCCTCCGGCGCTTCTTGTCGCTGAGGCAGAAACCGACCCTGCTGCTGCCCGACATCAGGCAGTGTGTGTGGGGAGCGAAGAGAGAGGAATGACCGCTCACACACACCGGGAGAGAGAGAGGGGGGAGAGAGGCTTTAGCTCGCTCCTTCTCCACCTCCACCTCCACCTGACCCTCCGCTCAAAATGTCTCCTGAGAAGTCTCTAAAATCTTCTGTGTCTTTTAAAAAGCGCGTCTCCTGATTCATTTCTTACTACATAAGTGTGTGTGTGTGTGTGTGAGAGAGAGAGAGTCTAACTTGACTTCCTTATTGCAGCAATCCAATAATAATGAATGAGGCCAGTCATGCAGCTCCACCTCAGAGAACAAGCTCCGCACAATGGTTGATAAATTGATGTTAAAAGACCAGATTTTTTTTAATACACTATATATAAAGAGTACATCCTGGTAGCTTGTGAATTTCAATAAGGGATCAATACAGTTGATCTTAACCTGTAATAACACCTGGTCATTTATTTGTGGATTGTATTATTCTAACAAGAATCTGAATATTCAAAAGTTTCCCAAACAAACAAAACACATTTTTTCGCGAAAGCTGGTCTAAAGTATTTGGAGGATGAAAAGAAAATACTCAGTCAGTAAAGTACAAGTACCTCAAACTTGACTTCCTTATCGCCGCCATCCAATAATAATGATGAGGCCAGTCATGCAGCTGCACCACAGGGCCGTATAAAAGAAAGAGAAAGTAAAACAGATCCCTGAAGTTCCTCCATTATTCTCCCGAAGCCGCCTCGTCATGCTGGTCCCTGCTAACTAACCGTCAAAAGGGTCACATTTATCGGTTATTTAGGAGGGTTTTAAAGACATTTTCAGTGTTTAAAGTTCACCTGAGGTCACCTGGAGAGAAAACAGAAATGTCCCGAGGCTCAAACGCAGGATTTGACCGACACATCACCATCTTTTCCCCGGAGGGCCGCCTCTACCAAGTCGGTAAGAGAGACACTTTATGTGGGGTTTTAGTCCATGCATATACTCCCTAATGCAGTAGAGAAGTTACTTTACTTTTACCGTCTCACTGTGAGTTTAAAGAAGCAGTACTAGTAGAATATGCATTACCTTTTAGTCTAGCTAAACAGGTTAGCATGTTGTGCAGTTAGCATCACATTTTGCACGTTGCAGGTGTTCTACTTTTAACATTTCCATGTGAAACCTGAAGATTTGTATTCTCTGTCATTTCAAAATAAAATTAAACTCTTATGATTTAACAGGTTAAATGTCTATGTTGAACTTCCTTTTGGTCATTTTTTGCAGTGTAGTAACTATGTTCAATTATACTGTAGACTATTTACTTACTAGGTCATGTGTTAATATTGTGCAGGTTGTCTCCTTTTTAACATTAGCATTTTCATGTTAAACCTGAATATTTGTATTATACTTTGTCATGATTTTAAAGTAAAATGTAACCTTTGATACGGTTTAACATGTTAGAGTAATGTATGTTGAAGTCTTTAATGTTCATTTTAGAGTGGTGTGATGTAATTCAGTTCAATTATTGCAGTAGAATAGGCTATTTACTAAAGCTATGTCAATTGTATTCTTTTATTCCACTATGTCACATGTTCATATTGTGCTTTTCACTCACATTGATAACCACTTTAGTTCGTAGTAACTTGTCAGATTAAGATAATTAGACAAAATCACTATAAAATAGAAGTTGATAATGCTTTGATGCAGGATAGGAGCCTTTCTGCTTATTACTTTTCCTCAAGTTAAGACATTGAGTCGTTCCTCTTCTGATGTTAGTGTCCCAGAAATAGATGCTTAGAAATTCAATTTTTGGTAAAGGAACACACATGCAGGTCTCCGCTGATAAACATGTTGTCAAATATATTTAAAAAGAGATTATTTTGGTATTTAACTCTCTCTGTGTTTTTGCTGCAGAATATGCCTTCAAAGCAGTTACTCAGAGTGGGCTGACGTCCGTGGGGGTCCGAGGGACAGACACCGCTGTGGTGGTCACACAGAAGAAAATACCTGTGAGACACACACACACACACACACACACACACACACACACACACACACACACACACACACACACACACACACACACACACACACACTTATTTCCTGTTTTATCTCTTCTTCTCTTAATTTTACTTTGACCCTTTGCAACTTTTCACCCAGTTCTCCTCCAGTTAACATGTTAAACCTCCACCAGTCCCTCACAGTGAGCACAACATACCTTCCTACTGGTCTCATCTCTCTCACACACACACACACACACACACACACACACACACACACACACACACACACACACACACACACACACACACACACACACACACACACACACAGTCTTGAGTGAAACAGAAAGCCTTGCAGGAGTCGGGACTCTGGCTTTTTGCTGATTTGAGACTCAAATATAGAAAATGCCAAATCTCCCATTACGAAGCCAGAGTCTACTTTTATTTTGAAATTACAAATAAAGCTGTATTTTGTCCATGCTGTTATTATCATTGTCCAATCATCATAATCAGTGTGAATGAGACTTAAGTGAAATGTGATCATGGTGTGTTTTTTGTCATTGCAGCATTGATATTTTCACATGCACATTGACACATTGAGGTGTGTCAGCAGCACATACTTGTATACGTTTCTATTTTATTTGTATTGAACTTGCACATCTCAAAGCACTATTTTATCTGATGTATTTATTCTATGTCCTCTATATTCATGTTGCTCTGCTGCAGGAGCCTGTGGCCTGAGATATCTACACTGTCGCTACTGTATCACAATAAAGCCTTGAATTGAAACTGATAATAAGTCCCCCCCCCCCCGCAGGACAAGCTGCTGGACCCCGACACTGTGACCAACATCTTCAAACTGACCACTCGCATCGGCTGTGTGATGACCGGACAGGGAGGTGTGTTTCATTGTTCAAGAAACTCATTGATAACATGTACAAGTACTGTGCTTTAATACAATGTTAATGTACTTGTTTTACTTTACGAATTCAGATGATTAACTATTATATATTATTATAGTTTCAGATATCCAGCAGCAGTACATAGTTTTGTTTTAAACAGCCACACATTCAAGCGTCAATAATCATAATCCAACAAAAAGGTCAAAAAGGTATAACAAGGGTTGTAACTTTATTAGATTTCCACCTTGAAATAACCGTATCAGAAATATTGTTATTGACAAACTGTAGGAGCTTTGGTCTTCACCTTTAGCCCAAATACACACACACACACACACACACACACACACACACATACACACATACACATACACATACTGTGTAGAATATCAAAAAGGTATACTAATCCCAAACATCAATCCTGAGTGTACTGTTTCTTAGTCGTGGCAACATTAGAGTTTAGAAACTGATTCTTACCCGTTTGTCTGTAAGGTTATATTCATTTAATATTGTTTAAATAAGTGCCTGTTTCCTCTCTTCTCCGTGTTGTGCAGCGGACAGTCACTCCCAGGTCCACCGCGCTCGATTGGAGGCAGGAGAGTGGAAATATAAGTTTGGTTACGACATCCTGCCGGACATGTTGTGTCGCCGGATGGCTGAAATCTCTCAGGTCTACACACAGAACGCCGAGATGAGACCCCTAGGCTGCTGTGAGTGAGGGTCTTTAATTCTGCCTCTTGGTCTTATTGATTCAATGAGATGGTAGATATAGGTCAGAAGTGTCCACACTCTTTTCACCGAGGGCCACATACATACAAAATATATACGAGGGGCTGGGCCGCTAGAGGTACATCGCCTCTTAAGTGAAGTTATAAGTTATAAAAATCAATCAAATGTAGGTGAGTGATGCTCGTTACTTGAAAATGCTTTATGAAAACTAACACCACAGCTCTCCAGAGGGTAGCTCATTCCTTAAAACAGAAGCTTCAGATTGATTATCATAAGAGGAAATATGAAGGGTAGATTTCAAGCTTGTTATGTAAATAAGTTATTAGGCTTTTTTCTTATCAATTTAGATTTGTTAGAAATTGTTTTCAACTTTAATTGACTGAATGTATTTGAAACATTTGGCTTATTAATAACTATTGAATACTACGGTGTAATATGTTTACATATATTGTTAAGAAGTACAATATAAGATAAGCACAAGTTTCCTTTGTGGGCCATATTCCATTATACTTTTTGAATTTGCTGAGGGCCGATTAAAAATTGCCCGCGGGCCGCATTTCGCCCCCGGGCCGTAGTTTGGACACCCCTGATATAATAATAATAATACATTTTATTTGTAGGTGCCTTTCATGACACCCAAGGAGACCTTAGAATTTGTTAAAAAAGGAAAACTCAAATGAAATCATGGAGGAGACATCATGTGGACACAAATGAAACGTATAATGGGGAGCACTACAGCGAGTAGGCAGATTTGAACATGTGTGTTTTAATTGGGATTTGAATATGGTGATTGTGTCTGACTGTCGGATGTGCGCGGGGAGGCAGTTCCAGAGTCTGGGAGCAGTGCAGCTAAAAGCCCGAGCACCCGTGGTGACGAGGCGTGGGGTGGGGACGGTTAGCAGAGGAGGAGCGGAGGGGGTGTACTCCTGACATACTTGCCAACCCTCCCGATTTTCGCGGGAGACTCCCGATTTCATTGCCCTCTCCCGGTGTCCTCCCGGGGTCATATTTCTCCCGCATTTCTGACAAAATCAGATTTACTCAGGACTGTTTACACTCGGACTTTAATACAGCTACACCATTGTTTGGTTTCCATGGTAGCGCGCACAACTGAAAGTCTGAGAGGGTGAGGAAGATAGTCACAGAACAAGAATGGACAACTCGACCCTCTGCTCACTCCTTTCCTGCCCACACACATGCTCCATCAAGGAAGGTGCTACAGGCCGCAAGGCATTGCACTTACAACTACAATAAGCATGTTAATGGCAATCTAATACAGCTCCGGCGATCCACGAGCACCGCCCCCCCCCGCGGTGGTTTTGAAATCCTCCTGATTTCTGAGGTCTCAAGGTTGGCAAGTATGACTCCTGAAGAAGGTCAGCCAGATAGGAGGGGGGGGTTATGTAGGGCTTTGTAAGTGAGCAGTAGGTTTTTGAAGTTGATATGGATTGAACAGGGAGCCAGTGGAGTTGGATGAGGAGGGGGGTGATGTGTTCTGATGCCTTGGTGCCGGTGATGATCCGGGCTGCGGAGTTCTGTATGATTTGAAGTTTATTGATGAGCTTGGTATATATAGGGGTATAAAAGGCAAGTGTACTTGTATAGCACCTTTCAACACAAGGCAATTCAAAGTGTTTTAAATCAAATACTGCAACAAAAGTGACATAAGAAATCCCTATCGACTATACAAAGCTTCACAATATCTTAGCTCACATTAAGACAGCGTTGTATTAATTACATTTACAATCAATTTTAAGTGAAAATCTGCTACTTTTTAAGAGGTCAAACATTCTCTTTACCTTTCTAATCCCAGGGTTTTCTTTATTCCCTTTTACAAAAGCTGAGCTTGCAAAGAATCCTTAAAAAATGTCTCAACATAAGAGAAGAGAAGAAGTACTTTATTGATCCCCGTTTGGGACATGTTTGAGTTGCAGCAGCTTAAAAATACATGGCGTTGTACAATACAAATTAGAAAGACAAGAAAGTAGAAAATACGTGTTCAATTTCAAAATGTACAGTAACAAATACAAAGCAAGTTATTATATATACTCCTACTGCTATTTCTATTACATTTTTTACTTTATTATTTGCCCCGTTTGTTTGTTTGTTGTTCACCATGTAAAGCGGCCTTGGTTCCCTTGATAGGCGCTATACAAATGTATTATTATTATGTGAGGCATGGAATATTAATGTAAAATGTACAGGGTGATTTTAAGTCCAAGAGAAGCTCTGGAGCAGAGAGTTATGTTGAGGTGATTTGTTATTTATATAACATGGAGTAATTTAAACATCATAAGCACATTCTTCCACTCACTGTCTATCGCCCTGCCTCCCCAGGTATGATGTTGGTGGCGATAGACCCCCAGCAGGGTCCCGTCCTGTTTAAATGCGACCCGGCAGGATATTATTGCGGCTTCAGGGCCTCAGCCGTCGGGGCCAAACAGACGGAGGCCAACAGCTACCTGGAGAAGAAGATGAAGAAGAAGCCGGAGCTGACCCACGACCGGACCGTACAGGTAGAGAGGAACCGGGTTATTTCATATTTTTAATGTTACATCCAGAGGTGGGAAGTAGTAGAGTACAAATACTTTGTTACTGAACTTAAGTACATTTCTCTGGAATCAGTACTTTACTCCACTACTTCTTTTTCTGACGATTTTCTACTTCTCACATGTTGAACTCAAATACCTGTACTTTCTACTTCTTACATGTTGAACCCAAATACCTGTACTTTCTACTTCTTACATGTTGAACCCAAATACCTGTACTTTCTACTTCTTACATGTTGAACCCAAATACCTGTACTTTCTACTTCTCACATGTTGAACTCAAATACCTGTACTTTCTACTTCTTACATGTTGAACTCAAATACCTGAACTTTCTACTTCTTACATGTTGAACCCAAATACCTGTACTTTCTACTTCTCACATGTTGAACTCAAATACCTGTACTTTCTACTTCTTACATGTTGAACCCAAATACCTGTACTTTCTACTTCTTACATGTTGAACCCAAATACCTGTACTTTCTACTTCTTACATGTTGAACCCAAATACCTGTACTTTCTACTTCTTACATGTTGAACTCAAATACCTGTACTTTCTACTTCTCACATGTTGAACCCAAATACCTGTACTTTCTACTTCTTACATGTTGAACTCAAATACCTGTACTTTCTACTTCTCACATGTTGAACCCAAATACCTGTACTTTCTACTTCTTACATGTTGAACCCAAATACTTGTACTTTCTACTTCTTACATGTTGAACTCAAATACTTGTACTTTCTACTTCTCTCATTTTCCAAACAGCTGGTTCCTTTAGTCTGAATGTGTGTTTGATGCGTGATCATTATTCTTTAGAGTCATTGCGTGCCTATTGATTTGAACACGATCCGTGTATCCATCACTTCCTGGTCTTCTCTAAAGAAGAGGGACCAATGGAAACGTTGTCATGTTGCCGTTGTTCAGCATGGAAACATTCATTAGCTAACAATGACATTATTGTTCTATTCATATAAAGGGAGGTCAGGTACTCTTTAAAACAGCTGCTAGTTATGGGTACTTTTTACTGAAGTACATTTCAAAGTCTTTACTTATACGTGAGTAAAGAAGTTTAGTCAGTACTACTTTCACCAGAGTATTTTTAAACACGAGTATCTGTACTTCTACTTGAGTAAAGGATGTGTGTACTTTTGCCAGCTCTGGTTACATCACAGGTATCTCTGTGTTTTGATCATCACTCACTTTACTCTCCGTCTCTGCAGATGGCCATCACATGTCTGTCCTCTGTCCTCTCCGTGGACTTCAGACCAACTGACCTGGAGATCGGCGTGGTCTCTAAAGAAAAACCAAAGTTCAGGTAACCTCAAGCTAAAATCAGACCACTTTTGTTATCCTATTAAATAATCAAGAGCATGTGTGATCAATCAGCTAGGAGGTGTGTGGCGCAGTGGGTTGTGTGTATGTGTTTGGATCAGGGGGTCACAGGTTCAAACCCCACTGCAGTCAGCATGTCGTTGTGTCCCTGAGACACTTCACCCCAAATTGCTCCTGTGGGGATTGCCCACAGTGTTGAGTATGTAAGTCGCTTTGGATAAAAGCATCTAACAAGTAACATGTAATCAATCTACACTGATATTAATACAAAAAAACGTTATTTTATAGGTTTATTGTTTCAACATCCTTTTCAAACGCTAGCTAAATAAATTGGAAAATCCATAATTTATTTATTTTTGACAGATGACTTCTTTACATCTTCATGTGTATGACACTTAAATTGAACTAGATAAATCATCAGGTTTGAAAGACAACAGGGGCCTGTACTACGAAGCCGGTTCAACCTAACCTGGATATGTTTGAGTTAGCCGGTTGGCCTAATCCAAAACATACGCGCTCTCGCTAAACGGTACTACGACGCGGGTTATCAAGTGGATCGCTCAAGCCAGCCGTGGCCTATCTAGTTAGGTGCGCGTTCACATGAAAGGGGTGGCATTTGGAGCATGCGACCAATCACAAGCGTACTGACAGCGCAGCGTCATACTTCCTGAATACAGATGGTTGATAAACGCTGTGAGAATGGGTCTGCAGAGAGAATGGGTCTGCAGAGAGAATGGGTCTGCAGAGAGAATGGGTCTGCAGAGAGAATGGGTCTGCAGAGAGAATGGGTCTGCAGAGAGAATGGGTCTGCAGAGAGAAGTCTCAGAGAATGGGTCTTGCAGAGAGAATGGGTCTGCAGAGAGAATGGGTCTGCAGAGAGAATGGGTCTGCAGAGAGAATGGGTCTGCAGAGAGAATGGGTCTGCAGAGAGAATGGGTCTGCAGAGAGAATGGGTCTGCAGAGAGAATTTAGCTGCGATCCCAACTGTCTGTTATCAGCCTGCAGCCAGGGAGGAGAGATCAGCAGAGCTGCCTGCACTGAGTGAGTGAGTGAGTGAGTGAGTGAGTGAGTGAGTGAGTGAGTGAGTGAGTGAGTGAGTGTGTGTGAGGAAGTCCGTGGATTGGTCAATTTGGACCAATCAGCGGGGGCTTAACGTAACGGCTCCGCGAATTGGTCCATTTCGTTCCGGGTACGGTTGACATCATGCGTTCCCGGAAGAATCAAATGGACAATGACGTATCTCCAACGAGGCGTTTTGGGGAGGTATTTTCTGTGTTAGAGTTTTACTGGCTACAGGGTGTACTTTGAGGGTTTTGACTCTGCAGACCGTTTACATGCAGAAAAACCTTCATAACACAAGGGGACGGGTAATAACCGGAAAAGCATGACATGGGACCTTTAAACATTTTATCCAGGATCATAGCTGCACCTGCAAGGTGAATACAGCTGGTAAAAGAAAAAGTTTGAATGCGTACATTAACAGGTTTATGATATCACTGCCCCGTCTAAAACACGATCTGACTTTCATTACATTTGACTCGAGTGTTTCCTCAACTTAATGTGTTGCTTAAAATAATACTTCTGCATACAGTATGTGACGCTGTGAGTGTTGCACGGCCAGATACGGCTCAGCTGACTCAGAGAAGGAGATATGATACATTATGATGTGATATGCCGCGGACTGTACTTAATGTTACTCTGATCCGGTTACTTATGTTGTGGCAGATATTTAAGTAAGCTTTCTTAACGCTAATGTTATAACAGTCAGATTGCTCTGAAGATGGAGGTGATATTCTATTAATGTTCACGTTCACACAGTCGGTGATTTTTGCCGGCCGTCTTTCCTGCAACGGCAGCTTTTCTGTATTTCCTTTCTCCTGTAATATGACTTGATCGCTTTAAACTCCGCACACTGAGCTCTGATTGGTCAGCAGGCGGTGCTTTCACTGACTTGAGCTCTTAGCCTGCAACCTAACCTGGGGGGTGTACTACGAAGCAGGATGTTCGCTTAGCCGGCTAACTTCAGGGAAATCTCCGGCTTTCCGGTCCTACGAAGCTGGTTCTCTTTTTAGCAGGCTAGATCTCCATGGTAACTTATGCTGTGCGGCTAACCTGGTCCGGAGCAGGTTAGGTTGCAGGCTAAGAGCTCAACTCAGTGAAAGCACTGCCTGCTGACCAATCAGAGCTCAGTGTGCGGAGTTTAAAGCGATCAAGTCATATTACAGGAGAAAGGAAATACAGAAAAGCTGCCGTTGCAGGAAAGACGGCCGGCAAAAATCACCGACTGTGTGAACGTGAACATGAATAGAATATCACCTCCATCTTCAGAGCAATCTGACTATTATAACATTAGCGTTAAGAAAGCTTACTTAAATATCTGCCACAACATAAGTAACCGGATCAGAGTAACATTAAGTACAGTCCATACAGGCATATCACATCATAATGTATCATATATCTCCTGATCTGAGTCAGCTGAGCCGTATCTGGCCGTGCAACACTCACAGTGTCACATACTGTATGCAGAAGTATTATTTTAAGCAACACATTAAGTTGAGGAAACACTCGAGTCAAATGTAATTAAAGTCAGATCGTGTCTTAGACGGGGCAGTGATATCATAAACCTGTTAATGTACGCATTCAAACACTTGTTCTGTTACCAGCTGTGTTCACCTTGCAGGTGCAGCTCTGTGGCTTTGATCCTGGATCAAGTGTTTGAGTCATGGATGTTTAAAGTTTAACTTCTTCATATGTCTAATATTAAAGTTGACTTTTCATTCAGGAAGTATGACGCTGCGCTGTCAGTATGCTTCTCCATGTTTGTGATTGGTCGAATGCTCCAGATACCACCCCTCTCATGTGAACGCGCACCTAACTAGATAGGACACGGCTGGCTTGAGCGATCCACTTGATAACCCGCGTCGTAGGACCGTTTAGCGAGAGCGCGTTTGTTTTGTATTAGGCCAACCGGCTAACTCAAACATATCCAGGTTAGGTTGAACCAGCTTCGTAGTACAGGCCCCTGGTCCCGACCAGGTTAGCCGCTAAGCATAAGTTACCATGGAGATCTAGCCCGCTAAAAAGAGAACCAGCGTCGTAGGACCGGAAAGCCGGAGTTTTCCCTGAAGTTAGCCGCTAAGCGAACATCCTGCTTCGTAGTACACCCCCCTGGCCTCAGATGAATAGAAATAGGTAAACATAGGAAAGTTTGTTTACTTCTGTAACATAGTGACATCGCTACGTAAAACTCACGCTCCTATTGGCTAGCGCTCCAACACATTGTCCGTGATAGGCTAGTCTGAGAAAAAAAGAGCTTTTTGAACATTAAAGCATGGAGACGTGTCTCAGTAGAGACACTACATACTGATAAGAACCTGAAAATGAGACAATTTACATTTTCTTGTTTTGATTGTAGTTATTTTAAAGCAGGTTTTTATCTGGATTACTTCACTCACCGATCAATCCTTACCCTCCGTTTTATTTCTCTTCCTCCCTTTATTCTACCATTGTCTCCTCTCCTGTAGGTTGCTGTCGGAGGCAGAGATAGACGCTCACCTGGTGGCCATCGCAGACCGGGAGTAAAGGTGCTCTCAAAACAAACTTCAGACCGCCATCACAGTTCTTCATTTTCATCGTGCTTTATTATCCCAGTCTAGCAGCACTGTTAGCTAAACAGGAAGTACACACCTGTGTCAAGGAAGGTAGATACAGCACACCTGAAGAAGAGCCTTTTTAAAGATGGATAAAGGTGTTATTTCTAGTGTTTCACCAGCGGTTCTAGTTTTTCAATCACTTTTACCATCAATAATGCAATGTTAGGAATCTGTCAAACCATCAAACCATAGCAACACATTCCTCTCCATCTGTGCAACATGTGTCCATTTAATTTGAATGCAAGACATATAGTTATTTCTTATATTTGACCCGCTCTATCGAAATCAGTCGGAAGTCGCATTGGCTCATTTCAAAATAAACGTGGATTTGCGTAAAAAACTAGTTTTTCGTGGTTCGGGTGTTTTGTTTGATTTTAAATAACAAAGTCTTGGCTTTCAGAATATGAAAATTAAACGATACAACATGTTTGAAGCTTGTAAAGGGAAGAAGACAGCTCTCACTCGCCACTCTGCCGCCCCCCTCCCTCCCGCTGAAATTATGAATGCAAGGCGTAGAGTAATCACAGATAACACGGCAGGGTCCGTTACAGCTTGTTTTCATCTGATTTCAAATAAACAAAGTCTTGGCTTTCAGAATATTAAACTTGTTTCGGCAAATTCAGATGATAAATACAACTTTGAAGCTTCGGCATAATTACAAGAACGGAGTAACTTGACGTCACAGCAGGCAGAACAACAGCCGGTGTTTCTCGTGAGTGTTTTCCCCGGGAAACAAACACAAATGCAACATTACACACACACACACACACACACACACACACACACACGAGCTTCCCCTGACCAGTAATCCAAACGAAAATATCTTCCCTCCTAGTATTTTGATCATTTGCTAATAACCAATCAGATCAATGGATTCCAGAGAAGAGGAAACTTTGAAGGCCTTTGTCTCAAAATGATGACTCTGTAACAGTCATTACATAATGGGACATATTTTTGCTTAATATTTGGAGAACAACAACAAAAACATGATATCATTAGAAAGCTAGGGATCTCCTCTTTCCAGCAGTGTATACAACTCAAAATGTGTCTTCGGGTCAATGCGACTGATTTCGATGGAGCAGGTCACATGAATATTATATTTGTCCAATGGCTTATTCTATAAGCCATTGTCATTCCACATTTGTAAAGTTGCAATAAAAACAGACCCATTGTCAAACCCTTGAAAAGACTCCAGTTAATACAGTTTTGAGTTTTAACCTAAACATTTGATCATTTCCCGTTCTCCTGATCAGAGACCCCTCCCCCTGTTGACCAGCAGAGGGCATCAGTTCACTGTGTGAAGTTTGTTAATTTAGCAACCTTGTTTTTTCTGTCAAACAAAATGCTGCAACGGTTTTCACAGTTTGGTACCTTAAATACGCTGCTTCTTCATGAAGAATGTTAAAGCATGTGAACTTAGTGAGGGAGGGTTCTTTTTAAGTTGAAAAAAATATAACCAAAACCTTGAAAGGGAAAAAAAAACGGTGTATTTTTGAGTAAATCATATATATATATATATATATATATATATATATATATAAAAAGATTTCCATCTTGCAAATCCACACACTGATAAATTCTGTACCAAAAAACATTTATTATTTTCTTATTATTATTATTATTATTTTTTATATATATATATATATATATATATATATATATATATATATATATATATATTACTTTAATGCCAAACACACTCAGGGCCGTCGCTGGCCAACTTGGGGCCCCAAGCGACATTGTGAGATGAGGCACCCCTCTCCCCCCCCCCCCAACCGACAGGAGTGAAACTTTTTTTTTTGGAAACAAAGTACTATAACTATAAGTATAATTCCTGTTTATTATTATCAACAGTTACTTTTGTATACAGTGAGGTAAATGGTAAATGTGCATGTATGTCGTTCAGTATGCGTTTACAGGTGAATACGTTCCTGCCAAATACTAGCCTCAAAAAGATTAAAATATAATTAATGCAAATAAACTACTTCTACTAATAATAATCATCAATTCAATAATATAAATACTATATTTTATTATAATATAGTCAAGACAAAACATGCTTATGACACGCTCAAAAACTGATATTTCTTATCTGTAATCTAGTTCCCTCTGTCAGCAATGTATCAACAACCACACACACATTCCTATCAGTATTTCTCTGTGTTGTTGACATGATGACTGCGCGGAGTTAAGGGGAGAGGCTGAGCGTCACCATGAAATGTGCAAATTGACATAAAATTTGGGGGTATGGGGTGCACGGGGAACTGCGCTGAAAACTGCGCACAAGCCAAGCTCATAAGCCGAGGCCCCCTGCGCAATGTGAGGCCCCCTGCAGCCTGCATGACCGGCCTGTAGGGAGGGACGGCCCTGAACACACGCCTTTTAATAATAAGCTATGAAATCAAAGTGCATACATTTTCTACAATAACTGCCTTTAAGCATTTGTTATAGTATCTGAGGAAAAGAGGTCAAAACAAGCAGAAATATTGTTTATAGTTTTATTTCATATAAATACAAATTAATCTAAACTGCATGCGGGACAAACCGGAGCACCCGGAGAAAACCCAAAAGTACACGGAGTAAAAACTCTAAACAGAGAGAGAACCAATCACTGTGCAGCCAACGTGTAGGACCATCTGTGAATAGATAAAGATGTGGTGTTGTGAGACCCCCCCCTCCATACCTGCCCCCCAGCACCCCTCTACCCTCTAATCCCACCCCACTCACTCTAGTTGTGCAGACAGGTGTAGTCGGGATGACCCCAGTTGCTCTCAACTTGTAGCTTCACGTATTTGAAGACACCTTTTTCATGATCCTAGGAGATGTGAGATATGAGCAGAAAGAATTTGTTGATTTTTTACAGAACTGTCGCTCCTTAATATTTCAGCTTGTGTGTGAAAAAGATGAATGTACATGTGTTTATTGCATAGTGTAATACTCACAGGTATCTCAAACGTTTGTGCTGAGTCCCCGTCCTGATCATACAGAAATGTTCCTATAAGGGTTTCTTTGTCTAAAGTATTCACGCCCTGCAAAAGAGGAAGATAGAGACACAGTTGAACACCTGGGGCCTATACTACGAAGCTGGTTCAACCAGTTGTTCCCACTCAAACTGAACATCTGCAGTGTGACTTACATAGACAGAAAACGTCTTTGGGGCGTTATGAATGGTGCCAGTTGGAGACAAGTTCTTTGAAAAGTGACCTAGTGTCACATGGTTGATGTAGACTGGGGCCCTTTCTCATTTCTCTAACTCCTCGACTCCTATCCTCAAGACTTAGTCCCGCCCACAGGAGATGCGAGCGGAGGAGTCGAGGACGAGGAGGGGGATTTGATGAAATGAGAAAGGGCCTGGGTGTGACAGGGCGATGAATAAATGACCCTGCCCACCTTTAAAGGGCCAGCAGCGTCCTAGAACCGGGGGTGAGCCTCCCTGAGTGAAGAAAGAGTATTCAAATAGAGTTGAGATGGCAGGGTGCTTAAAAATCCCAAACCTTTATATCATTTGCCATTTCTTTTGGTGTGTGTAGTTCCTACCTGAATGACTATCGTTGGGCTTACAGGTCGTTTACAAAAAATCGAGAAGAGGCCGTCTCCTCTTATGTCGTACGTTTGTGAAGAGCGATCAGGTAACACTTTTGCCTCTGCACAGAAAAAACACACGCACAAAGAGAGTGAGATACAATTGTTCTGAAAGTAAAACATATTTTTGGATATTACAATCTAACAGATGTAAATGTTAAATATGATTTAAATGTCTTACCTTGACTCTCCACAGCGCAGTTGGGCATTGTGTCCTCCAGCGGTTGCAGAGCCTCTCTTCTCTGAATGCAAATCCTGGTCAGAGACATTTGTTTTTCCAAAGATAAACAATTTAGAAGTCCTAAGCTGATGAAGTACAGTCGATATGGGTTGTGTGTTACACTTGCCAAAACACAGGAGGACGGGTATGAGGAAGAGAAAAGTGTGAATAGTGTTTGATGTCCTGGTCTGTTATGATGTTATTATCTATGGTGCTGGTGCTGGTGTCGTGTCTTTCAAAGCCGCTTGTGGACTCTGCTGTTCTACTCCATGAAGAGCTGCTCATGTAATTTAAATAAGAAACAAGTTAAAGGTCTGAAGATGAAAAATTAAGATTACACACACACACACACACACACACACACACACACACACACACACACACACACACACACTGAAACTTCCTCTAATGTATCATAAAATGTTTTTACAATAAAAAAACAACTCAATGCATGTCATCAATATAATGTTTTGACTGTAAGAGATGATTTGAATGAACTATTTTGAACAACACATTGCTTTCACTACTGTAAACAACTTCTCCAAATGTTTTAGTTGCACCACTTTTAATATACCGTTAGCTGTAAATGTGCTTTTTGAAAGGTTCCAATGATGGAAAATAATACGTGTGTATGCTGCAATGTCACGTTCTTATATGTTGTCAGGGACTACGGATGGAAATGAGCTCAAAGCTAAAATCCGACATATTTACACTGAAGCTTTATTTGTGTTAAGTGTTCATCAAGGTGCATTGTCCCTATTCAAATACACGATTACATGAAATGAAAGGATGAAAGGCTGCTTCTATGGAAAAGCTATCATATATTAATTTACTTATTTTGATCCTTTAAACTATTTAGTAAAGGAACATCTTGCCCACTCAAAGGGAAGCCACATAAATATGGTCTGGCCTTTGTAAGCTAATAAGCAATGACTTACCTGCTATTGCATGAAGGAGTCTGGCTGTAGAGTCAGTCGTAAATGATTGAATATATATCTAGGATTAATATAACTTTCTGTGCTGCTCCGGCCTCTCTGCTGCCTGTTGAGAGTTAGCTGAACTTCACTTTCCTTCCAGAACCCTAGAATTACCTTTGCTGTTTTCGAATTCCAAATACGTCTCAATTACAGTTTTTCTCGATTGCTAACAGACTAAAATTCTACATAAAGCACGATTATTTTAACTGACACTCAAAGAGCAAAACATCGGCTCAAATCTCCAAAACTCTAAACACGTTTTCAGCTTTTCACACAATTTGCAAATCAACATGGCACTTTGTGCAAACCACTGCACACGTCTCTCCACGTGAGACACAGGAATCTGACGTGAAGTCACGTGTGAGCAGGTTGAAAACACTGATATTCAAAATGCCTCACACATGGACCAATGATCAAGAAACACGTTCCACCTGACCAAACACCTGGTAGCTCATCAATCAGGATGTTAGCACTATGAAAAGACCACAGGTGAGTACTTTCTTACAGCAACAATGGAAGCCAACAAGAGGAGAGGAGGGGGAGGAGGAGGAGGAAGAGTACTCTCTAATGAAATGAAATGTTATCAACCATGGTGTGACGATGAGAGAGGCTGGGCAGAGGGTTCAGCCTAATCTAAGCCGCTGTACTGTTGCCTCTGTAATCCGGACACTTAGACTTGAAAACAGGTTAGTTAGTTTGTAGCTCTGCATAACTCATGATATCTCAGAGCTTATATCTGTTGGGTGAAACGTATTGACTTCATTACTGTAATTGAATTGTTGGCATGTTGCAGACTATAACTACACACATCCTGCACAATGTACTGTGGTAAACTTACTGTTATGCAACACAGAAACTGACCAACCACTATGTCTTTGTTGTTTATCTGAAGGACTGAGAAACAAAGAGGTGGAAGGCTAAGGGTGTTCAATGAGGCAGGAAGCAGCAGCTACAAACTGGGTTTTGGCAAACAATGCATCACACTTCGCGTTTCCACTGCAGGCCTCGCTCGATTTGGTTAGGCCTCATTAGGCCCGGCTCACTTTTATGCTGCGCTTCCATTACAGTTTAGGAGCTGGGGTAGTTACTATAGTAACGCAGTGTAGGCGGAGCCGTGACATCATCTTCAATGAGCACCCCAGAAAAACAACACAGTCGTTAGCTCTTAGCACTCAGAGCTCACAGCTCCTCATATCTGTTCAGAAACTAGACACAAGTTATACAAGTACAAACCACAGACTGCCTGTGTCATGGAGAATACAGTCGCTGGTTTATTTATGTCTGTAGGCCGTTGTTGTGAGTGTGGACGCTCGGAGCATATACAACGTTAGCTTAGCCAATCTCCATTTAGAAAACACGCATTTTAAAAAGGTTTTTCGCCTGCCGTCTGTCTGCAGACTTGTCAAAGCATTAATTCATGGTTCTTACTAACCGGTATCAGTATGTTGTTTCTTCGGCATCATTTTGAAACGTGTATTACAATTAAATCACGGTCAGATATGTTCATCTTGTTGTAGTTGTAGCCCCCTTGCCAGCGATTCTCTCTCTAGTTTAGCATGCTCAGCCCGACTCAGCCTGGTTGTTCCTGGCCCTAGAACCACGATTTTATGGGGCCAGAAAAACTGTGAATTAGGACCCGCTAGCCGGTACTAGGCCAAGTGGAAACGCAACCAAAAACGGGCCCCGCACGGCTCGGCATGCTTAAAGCGAGCTACCCGCTGCAGTGGAAACGCGCCATAGAGAGATCTGAAGCATAGTCGCTATGTGCTGAGATGTTGCACAAAGTTAGTTTTGAATAAAATGTGATTTCTTTTCAACAACCTATTTGTATTTCTTCATTTACTGTATTTCTGTAAACTCAAGCAATCTTTCTCTGCAGAACCCTCTCTGTACAGAGCACAGCCCATAACAGATGGAAGTGCTTTAGAGTATGCTCAGCAGTGTGTAGTTGGGTGGTCAAACAATCTAGTATTAAGAATGAAGTGTGTTATATTTGGTGCAAAAGTTTGCATTCGGTAAGTGCTTTTGTAGTTTTGAGTGCAGTTCTTCACTTAGCAGGAGGAATGAGGAGTTTTGCACTTTGGGTGTGGGGTTTTGTGAATTGTGTTTAGTGTTCTGAGAAACTGAGCAATTTAAAAAAAAGTGTGTTAGCAATCGAGAAAAACTAGAACTCTACGTCATTCGCACACGTGACTGTGCGTCCTTTACGCACACACATGCCATTATGAGTCACGTGATTTGTTAAGGCAAATTCCGAAGAGCTTTAAATGAAAACATTGAAACACCAACTATCTAACAAAAATAAAATCAACCAGATTATTTAAAACATTAGAAACAATAAATAAATATGAATTTAATAACGAAATATATCTATTGACATTACACTGCGGTCTCGGCTCGGCAGCTCCCTCCTGTCAGTGGAGTGCTGCTGCCCCCATGTGTTTAATGGGAGGTATTGCACGCAGAAGGCTCCCTGAAGGAATTAGTGCAAAAAGACATTGATCACATAACAGTGTGAATTTATAGCATCATCATCATCATTATCATCATCATCATCCGTGTGGAGCTTCAACTGATGTTAATAGGATGTTTAATGTTCTGGTAAATGTCTACGATAATACTTTATTTGTCAGATCAAGTCTGAAATTTGACTTGCGTCACAGCAGCTCCATGTCCAACATCAACAGACAAGTATCCAGACACAATACATGAAACACAAACAACAAACATTTAACATAACAGCACAATCAGTGAGAGAAAACATGCTGAAAGAGCCTTCAGCGTGCATCTGATCTGGGATCAGCTCTGTGTTTACTGTGAGGATTGACTGATGCACAAAGGATGCTTCAGTCCGATCTTATTGAATCGCGGGACCCTGTATCTCCGATTAGATGGTAGCAGTTCATATTCACTGTTCAGGGTTTGGGTTAAAGATGATGTTGTTGGACTGCCTCACTAGGTTGTTATGATAGGCTGAGTCATAGAGTCTCTGACAGACCAACAATCTTGGAGCAGATTTTTAACAGGTGGAGCAGTTTTGATTTTAAAGCTGCTGACAAACATTTGTACCAGGTAGTATTGCAGTACTGGAGAATGGACATGATCACAGATGCAAAGAACAACAGAAGAATTTCTCTGCTCGCCCCAAACGACCTAAAATCAATTCTTTGTTTTGTCCTTAGATATTCAATGTGATCCTTCCATGACAGCAGATGGTCAATCATTACACACAAGTATTTGTATGAAACTCCCTGCTTGATTTCATCTGTGTGGATGACAATGGGGACTTTATGGGAGTCAGATGGTGAGCCAAAAATGATTTCCTCAGTTTTCTTGGTGTTGATCTCAAGAGCATTGCTATCAGTCCACTCGACCACCTGATGTACAGCCTGTTGGTGCAGCTCAGGGTCGTCTGTGTTACTGAGCAGAGACATTATTGCAGTGTCATCAGAGTACTTAATGATGACTTGATTTGGTGTGTTGGTACGACAATCATCAGTGTAGAGTAAAGAGCACAGCTGAACTCACGCAGCCCTGGGGGGCCCCTACATTGGTTGTGATGGCAGATGACAGGGTCTGCTTGCCTTTAGTCTCAGGTTGCGCTCAGGTAACAACTGACGTGGAAGTAGTACTTAGGTCTTGTACTTAAGTAAAAGGGTTAAGGTTAGTGTAGAAATACTCTGTTACATGTAACACTCATGCATTCAAAAGGTTACTCAAGTAAAAGTACTAAAGTATTCACATCAAAATATACTTAAAGTACCAAAAGTAAAAGTACTCCTTCTGCAGATTGGTCCATTTCAGAATAATAAATGATGTGTTTGATTATAATGATTGATGCATTCATGTGTTTATCAAAGCTGGTAAAGGTGCAGCTAGTTTTATTTACTTTGTATACTGCAGGGTAGCTTGTGAATTTACTGCAGGTGGAACTAAAGACTTATCTAAGAGTTGATTATATTTCACATCATTCATCGCCTGTTGCTGTTCAGTACTTCAGATTATCATGAAGTACTTCATTCTTCCTCTAGATGGCAATGTTGCCTCTCCCTCGCTGTGTTTCAGAACAGAACTCAGTGTGTACTTTTCTATTTGAGGAAACCTATTTTGACCCGTGTAAACAATTATACTTACCAGTGTTGGAACATTGTGTGTGTGTGTGTGTGTGTGTGTGTGTGTGTTTGTGCATCAGACAATCCTGGTATGACACCCTGTTATGTGTGTGTGTGTGTGTGTGTGTTTGTGCGTCAGACAATCCTGGTATGACACCCTGTTATGTGTGTGTGTGTGTGTGTGTGTGTGTGTGTGTGTGTGTGTGTGTGTGTGTGTGTGTGTGTTTGTGCGTCAGACAATCCTGGCATGACACCCTGTTATGTGTGTGTGTGCGTAGGTGGTTGTGTGTGAGTTTCCACCAGTGACCCACCAATTTGTGGATGCGGATAAATGTCGTCTTCAATTACTGAATGTCACTTGCAATCTGAGTGTCGACGCATTTCTGGTTACACACATTTGTACACACACACACACACACACACACACACACACACAATAAGAGAGATCAGCACTGTGCTTATACTTTATTGAAAATATAAGGTGACACGTTAAAGGAAAATGCTTTGGTTGAACAGAATGTGGTTACTTTGAAAACACACTTCATGAGGAATAAGCTTTATTTTACACAAAGAAACAGTTTTAATACACATTGTAGTTATTTAACAGCAACATGTATCCATTCTAACTTACCTGCAACTCATTGGTGATACATCATTGAGTGTGTGAGTGAAAGTGATGATCTGAAGGGAACTACACGCTGTGTTGAGTAAAGATGATAGTTGTGCATAGTGGAGCTTCAATTGAAAATGGTCCCAGAATTAGAAGCTTTAGATTTGATTCAAAGAGGCCCCATTCTCCTTTTTGGTTTTTGTCTTTCCTGTAGTAGTGTGTTATATAGATGTGTGTGCATGTAAATGGTCTGCAATGGCTAAAATCCCTGTGGTCCCTTCTCATTTGTGTATTACGATAGTGACATCACTATGTAACACTTCGAATCCAAGGACTCCCTCCTCACCCACCAGTGCATCCATGGAACTGCCCCTCCCTACCTCAAGGAACTCCTCACCCCCCATACCTTCTTTGCGGACCACCCGCTCCAGCAACTCCAACCTCCTCAGACCCCCACAGGACCAAGCTCCGTACTGTGGGAGGACCGGGCCTTCTGCTCAGCTGCGCCCAGTCTGGTGGAGCGCTCTCCCCCGACCAACATGAGAGCACCACAGACCCGTGGAGGCTTTTAAAAAGGCCCTCAAAACCCATCTGTTCAATAGAGCCTTTGCCGAGACCTTTTATCTATTACCACCCTTTCATTTTATTTGTATTGTTTGTTTTTTGAGACACTACATACTGATATACACCTGAACATCAGCAGGAGAGGACTCTTTAAAGTAGAGACACTACATACTGATATACACCTGAACATCAGCAGGAGAGGACTCTTTAAAGTAGAGACACTACATACTGATATACACCTGAACATCAGCAGGAGAGGACTCTTTAAAGTAGAGACACTACATACTGACATACACCTGAACATCAGCAGGAGAGGAATCTTTAAAGTAGAGACACTACATACTGATATACACCATGAACATCAGCAGGAGAGGACTCTTTAAAGTAGAGACACTACATACTGATATACACCTGAACATCAGCAGGAGAGGACTCTTTAAAGTAGAGACACTACATACTGATATACACCTGAACATCAGCAGGAGAGGACTCTTTAAAGTAGAGACACTCCATACTGATATACACCTGAACATCAGCAGGAGAGGACTCTTTAAAGTAGAGACACTACATACTGATATACACCTGAACATCAGCAGGAGAGGACTCTTTAAAGTAGAGACACTACATACTGATATACACCTGAACATCAGCAGGAGAGGGACTCTTTAAAGTAGAGACACTACATACTGATATACACCTGAACATCAGCAGGAGAGGACTCTTTAAAGTAGAGAAACTACATACTGATATACACCTGAACATCAGCAGGAGAGGACTCTTTAAAGTAGAGACACTACATACTGATATACACCTGAACATCAGCAGGAGAGGACTCGTTAAAGTAGAGACACTACATACTGATATACACCTGAACATCAAGCAGTGAGAGAACTCTTTAAAGTAGAGACACTACATACTGATATATCAACACTGAACATCAGCAGGAGAGGACTCTTTAAAAGTAGAGACACTACATACTGATATGAACCTGAACATCACAGGAGAGGACTCTTTAAAAGTAGAGACACTACATACTGATATACACCTGAACATCAGCAGGAGAGGACTCTTTAAAGTAGAGGACACTACATCTGATATACACCTGAACATCAGAGGAGAGGACTCTTTAAAGTAGAGACACTACATACTGATATACACCTGAACATCAGCAGGAGAGGACTCTTTAAAGTAGAGACACTACATACTGATATGACACTGAAACATCAGCAGGAGAGGACTCTTTAAAGTAGAGACACTACATACTGACATACTGATATACACTGAACATCAGCAGGAGAGGACTCTTTAAAGTAGAGACACTACTGATATACACCTGAACATCAGCAGGAAAGGACTCTTTAAAGTAGAGACACTACATACTGATATACACCTGAACATTACACACACGTTGTAATTCTGAAGGGTCCAGTGCAGATGGATCACACATTCAAAAGGGAATTACGATCTTCATCCACAACAGAAACCCTAATCTGACACTGTGACTCCACTGAGGCTGGTTGAATAGAGGATGCTCAGTTGTTTGCAGACACAATTAGGATTTATAGGCTGAGAGGCTTGCCTCGGTGATTCTCAACGAGAGCAGAAAACCCTCCGCTAGTCTCCTTAAAGCTACAACTGCAAGAGGCTCCTGAGGAACATTGATAGGCCTCTTAACTTAAGTCTCCTCTGCGTCCACTTAGCCTCTCAGACCGCTGCACTGAAGCTCGATGCATTACCGCCAGGCAAATACAGATACTTTGATCATAGTATAATTCGTAAAAGGCCTCAAGAAGAGACTTAAGGCAACGATAATCTTTGAGTGCTAACTTTGAGTATGTGCATCTATAGGCTTCTCCAACATTGACCAAGGTTATTAGATGAACTCCTCATTTGCATAATTAAACATAGCATTTCAGAAAGCTTGTAACACAAAAAGTAATTGTTCTTAGCTATATTTTGAAAATGTTTAAAGATGGCTTTGTTCTTCAATTGTTAAATGCCTGATTTATATGACATTTTAATCCTTATAACAAAGTGAAATGTTATTGTTTTCCTTATCTTCTGACAATAATTGTTCTGATTTATGGTGTGATACGAAGAATAAACAAAATCCTCTCTGTGTCAACCTGGCTTTATCCAATCTCAAGATGTCTGTTCTGGAAACGTATGCAAATTACCACTTATTTAACCTGTTAAGGCCGGCGGGGGCTATGGGCTTTTTTTCACGAAACTGTGTCTCAGGGCTTCTTAACATTTAACGAACTATGAATGTGTCATACCCAGCTAATGGAAAGAAACTCAGCTAACTGACCATACGAACCATTTTTACCCAAACAACATTTCTGGTTACACATATTTGTACATTTAAACACACACACACACACACACACACTCATACCATGTATACATCACTTCAGGGGACATTACATTGACTTACATGCATTTCCTGGAGACTTATCTTAACCATAACCAACACATGCCTAACCCTAAGTCCCCACACGTGACTGTGTAAACAGATGTAGGTCCCCACAAGGATGGTAATGCCAGGCCACACACACACACACACACACACAATAAGAGTGATCAGCAATGTGAGTCTGCTTGTACTTTATTGAAAACATAAGGTGACACGTTAAAGGAAAATGCTTTGGTTTAACAGAATTTGGTTACTTTGAAAACACACTTCATGAGGAATAAGCTTTATTTTACACAAAGAATACGTTTTAATACACATTGTAGTTATTTAACAGCAAAACAACTTTTCCATTCTAACTTACCTGCAGCTAATTGGTGATACATCATTGAGTGTGTGAGTGAAAACACAAGTCTCACAAGAAGCGTCTAAATGAGCCCTGAGCGAAAAAATGCTAACGCACTTAGCACAGAACTCACGGTATAAATACTTTAGTACTTATCGGATCTGCACAAACAAGATATCAGATTAAAGCTGAGATTGCACAGTTTCTAGAGGTATCAGTATCATCACAGCTTTACGGAGCAAAAACGGCAAATATGTGTTCAATGGCATTAAAACGAGAAAACCGCTGCTGAAGGTTAATCCAATGTGTCTGTCACTTTGAAATGTTTACTGATAATCCATCTTCAGATGTATGTCAATAACGGAGATTTCATATTAGCTGCTACGATAGCTACAACCCAGCTTCCGGTTTTGGGCATTCTGGCTACGCATCACTCTCAATCCCCAATGGGAAATGTTTAGATGGATTTTAGGAACTTCCCCTCGATTCTATTGGCTCTAACGGTTCAAAAGAGATGTCAATCATCAACATCGAACGAGGGGGGTGACCCCAGAAGTGTTTTTTTTTTCTAAGTCTCTCTAAAAAGGTAAAATGTCACTTGTTTTGCATCAATCTTGATACAGGGTACTTATTATATGTTGTAGTTTGGATTCCTAAAGCTTTTAGTCTCCTATCCCATCATCCAAGGGTGGTTTTCACTATAAGTAATTGGTTAGTTTTGGACGGAACCTATAATTTTCATTTTTTTACTGTGTTCAATCTGAATTTACTTTAAAATAAAAAAAATCTATATTGATTCTGACTTTTCTACATCCAACTCACAGGTTTATCCTTGCTTTGAGAATAAAGATTATTAATGTAACCCTTTTAGAAGTGAAGTTATAGTCATTTGTTCTGGGAATGTCATTTTCGAGCCTGAGGCCTGAAAAACAGGCTCGGGGCTTAACAGCTTAACAAGAGAATGCCTCATTTGCATATTTCAACATACAGTTTGAGAAAACATGTAATACAAAACAGTATTGTGTTAATGCGACTCACCAACCAGGAAAGTTTAAAGGTGATATCGACTAGGTAAAATAATGTCCCTATTCAGCTATAGTGCCTCCCCTCATACAGCCCTTTAAATACTCATTTTTAAACTGCTGCGTTGAAGGTGCACGTTTGAGTCTTCATCCTCTTCTCTGGCGCTGCACGCACGCACGTAGACACCTGTGAAACCTGTGAAACACCAAAAGAAACTACTATCATCACCAGCAGGCACACGGATTTCTACAGTTTCAAAAAGTCAGAGTTTAATCATGGAAGCAATCAGTGCCACATGTTGTCACAAGGGTCAATCTACCAGATAGATTATATAAACATGCATTGGATTGGCAGTGTGTGTGTGTGTGGGGGGGGGGGGGTACAGTGCATGTGTAATTTGTTTCACTAGATGCATACTTGTTATTAATGAAACTGATATTGATGAAACTGATTTGCTCGACTGTCTCAAATTGTAATGATGGATGCATTGCTTGAATTTTACTTAACACCTGTATGTGGTTTGTCTTGTCTCATGTTTTGCATTTTGTCTTT
>CADEHL010000929.1:0-23467 GCA_902827135.1 Harpagifer antarcticus
TCCCCCCTCCTGCCCCTGGAGGACCTCTCCCTCTCTCCCCTCTCTCCCCCCCTGAGGCCTCTCTGTAACCCCCCCTCCAAACGAAAGCTCCTCTCTCGCAGTCAGCTGGGGGGGGGAGGAGCTTACTTCACCCCTCGGTGGCTCCGAGGGGAGGAGGGCGGAGAAGGGGGGTCTCTCTCTCTCTCCGAGGGGGTGTACACCCAGCAGACGGACCTCCCCCCCCCCATCGACTCTCCCACCTTCGTTAGCCACGCCTCCTGCGTTCTGGAGAGCCGGAGGGGGAGGCAGCGGGGGGGAGGAAGGCCCCATGTTAGACGCATCTTTGTGGGGGGGGAGGCAGCAGGGGTGTCTGTGGTGGTGGAGGGGGGGGAGGAGGGAGGAGCACAGGAAGTGGATTCTGACGAGCAGACGAACGCTCAGGTGTCGGAGATTCTGAGCAGCTCGCTGTGAGGCCGGTGAGTTACAGGAGAGACGCTGGGAGGACGGGTTTCTGTTGGGGAGCCTGAACGCACCTCCAGATTCTGAGGGGAAAGGGAAAATATGAGAAATAAAGTCAGATTGAGAAAAAAGTTAAAATATGAAGAAAGAAAAAAGTGAAATTATGAGAAAACATTTTAATGTTGAGAAAAACATGAAATTGTGAAAAACTCAAATTTGGGGAAAAAGAAAGATTTTGAGAAGAAGTAAAAAAAATTGGAAGAAATATAATTCTGAGAAGAATGTGAAATTCGTTTTTACAAATTTAAATGCAAAGACGTTATTATACGCTTACATGTTGTGTCTCTGCCTGCCATTGAAACGTCAGTTAAACCTCTCTTTGTGTTTCTTTCTCTATTTCACACCACCCCCCCACCCCGCCCTCAGCGCTCCGCAGATTGTAAACTGAATAAAGTTGCTGGTTCAACTCTCCGACTCAGAGACCCACGGCTTCGACTGTTACAGAATAATCAATGCAACGAGAACCCAGCTCCTTCGGACACTTTGCACACGGACCAAACGCTGAAGGTGGACTTACCGAACACGTTAAGATACCGCTAACATTTTTCACTCCTTCTTTATTTAAATATCTCACTCTGGATCTGTGGCATGGACTCTACTTGAAGTGAATGTGCAGTCTGTGTGCGTCTCAGTGTTTGATGTATGCGATCTGTTTAAATGTGGTTTTAATGGAGGGGTTATTGAACGGGCCCCTGGAGCTATGGTTTCATATTTCCTGTTGGAAAGTCAATCAAACGACTGAGCAGAGGCTAAATATGATCACAAAAGAACACGAAAACAAATAACCAGAAACACATGCAATCAATTAGACCGCCACTCAAAACCACTGCAGAGAGACTCAACACAACCACAGGACGAACTCAAACCACTGCAGAGAGACTCAACACAACCACAGAACGAACTCAAACCACTGCAGAGAGACTCAACACAACCACAGGACGAACTCAAACCACTACAGAGAGACTCAACACAACCACAGGACGAACTCAAACCACTACAGAGAGACTCAACACAACCACAGGACGAACTCAAACCACTACAGAGAGACTCAACACAACCACAGGACGAACTCAAACCACTACAGAGAGACTCAACACAACCACAGGACGAACTCAAACCACTACAGAGAGACTCAACACAACCACAGGACGAGCTCAAACCACTGCAGAGAGAATCAACACAACCACAGGACGAGCTCAAACCACTGCAGAGAGACTCAACACAACCACAGGACGAACTCAAACCACTACAGAGAGACTCAACACAACCACAGGACGAACTCAAACCACTACAGAGAGACTCAACACAACCACAGGACGAACTCAAACCACTGCTGAGAGACTCAACACAACCACAGGACGAGCTCAAACCACTGCAGAGAGACTCAACACAACCACAGGACGAACTCAAACCACTGCTGAGAAACTCAACACAACCACAGGACGAACTCAAACCACTGCAGAGAGACTCAACACAACCACAGGACGAACTCAAACCACTGCTGAGAGACTCAACACAACCACAGGACGAGCTCAAACCACTGCAGAGAGACTCAACACAACCACAGGACAAACTCAAACCACTGCAGAGAGACTCAACACAACCACAGGACGAGCTCAAACCACTGCTGAGAGACTCAACACAACCACAGGACGAACTCAAACCACTACAGATAGACTCAACACAACCACAGGACGAGCTCAAACCACTGCTGAGAGACTCAACACAACCACAGGACGAACTCAAACCACTGCTGAGAGACTCAACACAACCACAGGACGAGCTCAAACCACTGCTGAGAGACTCAACACAACCACAGGACGAGCTCAAACCACTGCAGAGAGACTCAACACAACCACAGGACGAACTCAAACCACTGCAGAGAGACTCAACACAACCACAGGACGAGCTCAAACCACTGCAGAGAGACTCAACACAACCACAGGACGAACTCAAACCACTACAGAGAGACTCAACACAACCACAGGACGAACTCAAACCACTACAGAGAGACTCAACACAACCACAGGACGAACTCAAACCACTGCAGAGAGACTCAACACAACCACAGGACGAGCTCAAACCACTGCAGAGAGACTCAACACAACCACAGGACGAGCTCAAACCACTGCAGAGAGACTCAACACAACCACAGGACGAACTCAAACCACTACAGAGAGACTCAACACAACCACAGGACGAACTCAACCACTACAGAGAGACTCAACACAACCACAGGACGAACTCAAACCACTACAGAGAGACTCAACACAACCACAGGACGAACTCAAACCACTGCTGAGAGACTCAACACAACCACAGGACGAGCTCAAACCACTGCTGAGAGACTCAACACAACCACAGGACGAGCTCAAACCACTGCAGAGAGACTCAACACAACCACAGGACGAACTCAAACCACTGCAGAGAGACTCAACACAACCACAGGACGAGCTCAAACCACTGCAGAGAGACTCAACACAACCACAGGACGAACTCAAACCACTACAGAGAGACTCAACACAACCACAGGACGAACTCAAACCACTACAGAGAGACTCAACACAACCACAGGACGAACTCAAACCACTGCTGAGAGACTCAACACAACCACAGGACGAGCTCAAACCACTGCAGAGAGACTCAACACAACCACAGGACGAGCTCAAACCACTGCAGAGAGACTCAACACAACCACAGGACGAACTCAAACCACTACAGAGAGACTCAACACAACCACAGGACGAACTCAAACCACTACAGAGAGACTCAACACAACCACAGGACGAACTCAAACCACTACAGAGAGACTCAACACAACCACAGGACGAACTCAAACCACTACAGAGAGACTCAACACAACCACAGGACGAGCTCAAACCACTGCAGAGAGACTCAACACAACCACAGGACGAACTCAAACCACTGCAGAGAGACTCAACACAACCACAGGACGAGCTCAAACCACTGCAGAGAGACTCAACACAACCACAGGACGAACTCAAACCACTACAGAGAGACTCAACACAACCACAGGACGAACTCAAACCACTACAGAGAGACTCAACACAACCACAGGACGAGCTCAAACCACTGCAGAGAGACTCAACACAACCACAGGACGAGCTCAAACCACTGCTGAGAGACTCAACACAACCACAGGACGAACTCAAACCACTGCTGAGAGACTCAACACAACCACAGGACGAACTCAAACCACTGCAGAGAGACTCAACACAACCACAGGATGAGCTCAAACCACTGCAGAGAGACTCAACACAACCACAGGACGAACTCAAACCACTGCAGAGAGACTCAACACAACCACAGGACAAACTCAAACCACTGCAGAGAGACTCAACACAACCACAGGACGAGCTCAAACCACTACAGAGAGACTCGACACAACCACAGGACGAACTCAAACCACTACAGAGAGACTCAACACAACCACAGGACGAGCTCAAACCACTACAGAGAGACACAACACAACCACAGGACGAACTCAAACCACTACAGAGAGACTCAACACAACCACAGGACGAGCTCAAACCACTACAGAGAGACTCGACACAACCACAGGACGAACTCAAACCACTGCAGAGAGACTCAACACAACCACAGGACGAGCTCAAACCACTACAGAGAGACTCAACACAACCACAGGACGAGCTCAAACCACTGCTGAGAGACTCAACACAACCACAGGACGAGCTCAAACCACTACAGAGAGACTCGACACAACCACAGGACGAACTCAAACCACTACAGAGAGACTCGACACAACCACAGGACGAACTCAAACCACTAAAAAGGACTTGAAACAAACTCCTAAGATATTTAAAAAGCTACAAAACCACTGAATACAAACACAAGGACTAAAGCCACTAGGAATGGATTCAACACAACAACAGACACTAAAAGAGACCAGAAAAAGACTCACAACAACAACAACAACAACACTATTAAGAGCCTCAAAATAACAGAAGGAGACACAGAGACTACAAGGACGACTTCTAAGAGACACAAAGACACGCAAAAACCCTAGAAAAGACTACAGATTGACTACAAACATGGTGGGGTTGGGGGGCTTGTACCCCTCTGTGCCCGGGGGTCCAATGTTTAAAGAAATGATAAATATAAGTGGAGTCCCGCCTCAGTAACAGACGCTCCAAACCTTAAAGTATTTTTGTATTTCCTCCGCTGTTGACGAGTATTTTGTGGGCATGAAAAAGTATTTTGTATTTGTTGTTTATCGTCCGGTTTGTGCCTCGGCTAGTTCTGCATGGGGGTCGGGGGGGAGGGGGGTCGCTTCAGTTCCTGTTTCCTCGTGTGGCTGCAGCACGTATGCACAAGTCTTTTAAAGAGTTTTAATGTTTGCACATCACGGAATTAAAGCTAATGTTTTCTGACGCAGCGGGCATTACCCGAGGCAGCTCGGTCCAAAAGACTGTAAGATAAATGTTAGGAAGTATTCATTTACATATACTCACTTGAGCTAACCCCACACGACCGCATTGGTCCCTCAGACGCCTCTTAGTGTGGATCAGGATCACATCACATGTACTTGAGCTAACCCCACACGACAGCATTGGTCCCTCAGACGCCTCTTAGTGTGGATCAGGATCACATCACATATACTCACTTGAGCTAACCCCACACGACAGCATTGGTCCCTCAGACGCCTCTTAGTGTGGATCAGGATCACATCACATTCACTTGAGCTAACCCCACACGACAGCATTGGTCCCTCAGACGCCTCTTAGTGTGGATCAGGATCACATCACATTCACTTGAGCTAACCCCACACGACAGCATTGGTCCCTCAGACGCCTCTTAGTGTGGATCAGGATCACATCACATTCACTTGAGCTAACCCCACACGACAGCATTGGTCCCTCAGACGCCTCTTAGTGTGGATCAGGATCACATCACATATACTCACTTGAGCTAACCCCACACGACAGCATTGGTCCCTCAGACGCCTCTTAGTGTGGATCAGGATCACATCACATTCACTTGAGCTAACCCCACACGACAGCATTGGTCCCTCAGACGCCTCTTAGTGTGGATCAGGATCACATCACATCCACTTGAGCTAACCCCACACGACAGCATTGGTCCCTCAGACGCCTCTTAGTGTGGATCAGGATCACATCACATTCACTTGAGCTAACCCCACACGACAGCATTGGTCCCTCAGACGCCTCTTAGTGTGGATCAGGATCACATCACATCCACTTGAGCTAACCCCACACGACAGCATTGGTCCCTCAGACGCCTCTTAGTGTGGATCAGGATCACATTCACTTGTTTGAACCAGAAGGAGCGCTTGTGCTACGGACACGCATCAGCCGTGTTGGGCATTCATTGTGATCGTGATGGCACTGCGCTCCTATTGGCTAGCGCTCCAACACAGTGTAAGTGATAGGCTAAGGAGGCGGGACATCTCTAAGCAGTTAACCAATCACAAAAATAAAAAATTACGTATCATATATTTTTTATTTGAACATTTGTCTTAAATTGAGGCTCAATGGTAAAAAGGAAATGTTTTGTATTTGAGCTTCTGTCCGTGACGCCTGTTCGGACAGAGAGAGAAAGGCATGTGTGTATCCTTTGGTATTAAATATGTTGCACAAAGACGTGAAACAGATCTCCAGAGACGTCGTGGCGTTTCATATTTTAAACTTTTATCTGTGAGTTGAAGTGTGGACTCGCTTTTGTTCTGAAATGTTAAGCACTTCCTGTTTCCTGTCCAGGTGTTTCCAAACGGCTCAGAAACTGTTTGTAATATGTGTGCGTCTATTTATTTTGTCCCCACTCAGACTGAGACACTATCTGTATATTTCTGCATCTTTAAGAATCCTCTTTATTTATTTCAGGAAAAGGACCTGTTGTTTTTTATGGACTGCGTTTAAAACGTCTCCCGTGTCTTCGTGCATTTTGCAACATGAATGGATGTGTTTGAAGAAGTGAAATAAAGCGTCTCATGTTGGATGTCGTGCACTTAAAGCGAGCGTTGTCTTTTATCAGAGGAGGAGGAGCTGGAGAGAGGAAGCGAAGGTGAACGAGTAATAACCTTAAATCATTGGTTCCTTTAAAACACGACTTTTATCTTTTAGAGAAAGTCCGTTACATGTTATTTACACGCAGGACAACACTCACATTAAAGTGTATCCCTGCCAAGCCTGATGCATTCTGGGTATTGGAGTCCACTCTGGCGACGTCACCTGAAGAACGTGGTGAGTTCCCGGCATCGTTTCACCGTTCCTTTACATTGCTTTAAAGAAAGGTATTTGTCGCATCTTACCGTAGTGTATTATCATTATTTTATTTAATAAAATATGTGTGTCGCTGTATGTGTCACTGTGTGTGTGTGTCACTGTGTGTGTGTGTTTGTGTCACTGTGTGTGTGTGTGTGTGTGTGTGTGTGTGTGTGTGTGTGTGTGTCACTGTGTGTGTGTGTGTCACCCCCTCTCTAATGGAGCGTCTAAATGTTTAAATTGCTGAGTTTTGTCTCGACCATCAGAAGAAATCTCACAAACAACAAACTCTTTTTTTCTTTATCTCTCGGGCCGAGGTCCTGATCTGTGTGTGTCGCTGTGTGTGTGTGTGTGTGTGTGTGTGTGTGTGTGTCACCGAGGTCCTGATCTGCTTGTGTTGCATGCTGGGAGGCCGTCAGATTCAGCGTGAAGATTAAAAACCACTCAAAGAAAGTCAAGAGACGAGATTTAAAACACGTCTCAGATCTGTGGAAGAGTGAAGCGTCTTTGAAGATAAAGCGACGTGACGTCTTTACCTCAGAGCTCTCTGATCTGGATCAGGTCTCCACACAAGGAGCGTGCCTCGGTGTTCAGGTGCACAACAATTCACATCAAACATCACGACATACCAGGTAGAGGAAAATAAAAACCTGTAAGAACTGGAGTTCTGCCAAGTCAGCGCTATAAATCGCAACGAAAAACGATTGACGTCTCCCAACAGAAATGGGTCGTTTTCCAACATCGTTATTCAGATCCAGTCCAGATGAGTACGGTTTCTTTGTTCGTCCATTCTACACACTTCCACCCAATTGCATAAACATTGGACGAGTAGTTTTTCCATAGATCTCCTGACAGACCGACAAACAAACTGAAAACATGACCTAGGCCGCAATGCCATCCAAAATGGGTCGTTTCCCAACACCTTGATTCGGATCGGCTCCAAACTCTTATTGTTTCTTTCTTACTCAATTATTCATATTTCCACCAAATTTCATGGAGATTGGACGAGTAGTTTTTCCTTAAACATCACATTACATTATCACATGTTACTCACACACTCGACACTGTGGGCGATCCCCACGGGAGCACTTTGGGGTGAAGCGTCTCAGGGACACAACGACGTGCTGACTGCAGTGGGGTTTGAACCTGATCCCAACACCAAGGCGCTATCCACTGCGCCACACGCCTCCATTAAACCTCCTGGCAAACCAAAAACTGGAGCTCCTGAGGCAGAAAGTGCTGAAGAATTCAAGAAACGTAGATATATGATGGAAAACCTTTGAGGAAGTGACTTGCTATGTTGTGTTGTGAATATGTGGCCCTCGTCAGGTGTACGTTAGCCAGTTTTCAGATATAAATGTTCCCACATGAGGTCAAAGATTCAGTTTTAACGTCACACAGTCGTAGAAACTGGAGTCTTCTTCTTGATTTACTGTAAATATATCTCATGCACACAGCGTGGTGCCTTCAGGGCCCGGTGGTCAATCAATCAATCAATCAATGTTTATTTATATAGCCCAATATCACAAATGTTACATTTGTCTCAGTGGACTTCACAGTTTGTACAGAATATCAGTATGACAATACGACACCCTCTGTCCTCAGACCCTCTGTCCTTAGACCCTCTGTCCTCAGACCCTCTGTCCTTAGACCCTCTGTCCTCAGACCCTCTGTCCTTAGACCCTCTGTCCTTAGACCCTCTGTCCTTAGACCCTCTTTAGACCCTTAGACCCTCTGTCCTTAGACCCTCTGTCCTCAGACCCTCTGTCCTTAGACCCTCTGTCCTCAGACCCTCTGTCCTCAGACCCTCTGTCCTTAGACCCTCTGTCCTTAGACCCTCTGTCCTCAGACCCTCTGTCCTCAGACCCTCTGTCCTTAGACCCTCTGTCCTCAGACCCTCTGTCCTCAGACCCTCTGTCCTTAGACCCTCTGTCCTTAGACCCTCTGTCCTCAGACCCTCTGTCCTTAGACCCTCTGTCCTCAGACCCTCTGTCCTTAGACCCTCTGTCCTCAGACCCTCTGTCCTCAGACCCTCTGTCCTTAGACCCTCTGTCCTTAGACCCTCACATCGTACAAGGAAACACTTCCAGAGAAAACCCACAGTTTAAAGGGAACATGGAGAACCCTCAGGGAGAGCAGCAGAGGAGGGATCCCTCTCCCAGGACGGACAGACGTGCAATAGATGCCGTGTGGTGAGTTTTCCCGGACCCTGAACGCCCCGCAGAGCGTGACCTGCTCTGAAGGCTGATATGGAATTGAAGGATGAAAGAGACAGGAAGTCTTATCTCACTTCCTGTGAGATATGACGCTTTAACGGCGCCCGTCACACGGAGAGTTACCAGCAAATGTTTTTTACGAGGTGGGGGGGGGGGGAGGGGCTGAATAAAAACCATCAATGTCCCTGTGCGGAGAACCCCTCGGGCATGAGGTTCAGTCTGTGTGCGTCAGTGTCTGATCTCTGCAATGTGTTTCGATGTGGTTTTGAGGGAGGGGTTAGTCGATGAAACGACGGCGCAGAGGCTAATGCCAGAATCACATGCAATCAATTAGACCGCCACTCAAAACCACGACAGAGAGTGAAGCGGCCTCCAAGGTCTCCTGTTGCCACTAGAGGGCGACGACACGCGTCCAGAGCAATAAGCAGCCGAAGGCTCTCAGTCAAAACAATGTAATTTATTAACAAAGAATTATCGACTTATTCTCAAAATAACAAATCTAAATCAATATGTCGGCGATATACTTTCTTATAGTAATAATACTTTGCTGTCGAAAAACTGTTCATCAGGTCTCATCAGGTCTCATCAGGTCTCTTCAGGTCTATCAGGTCTCATCAGGTCTCATCAGGTCTCATTAGGTCTCTTCAGGTCTATCAGGTCTCTTCAGGTCTCTTCAGGTCTATCAGGTCTCATCAGGTCTATCAGGTCTCATCAGGTCTTTTCAGGTCTCATCAGGTCTTTTCAGGTCTCATTAGGTCTCTTCAGGTCTATCAGGTCTCTTCAGGTCTATCAGGTCTCTTCAGGTCTCTTCAGGTCTCATCAGGTCTCATCAGGTCTCTTCAGGTCTCATCAGGTCTCTTCAGGTCTCATCAGGTCAGGTCTCTTCAGGTCTCATCAGGTCAGGTCTCTTCAGGTCTCTTCAGGTCTCATCAGGTCAGGTCTCTTCAGGTCTATCAGGTCAGGTCTCTTCAGGTCTCATCAGGTCAGGTCTCTTCAGGTCTCATCAGGTCAGGTCTCTTCAGATCTATCAGGTCAGGTCTCTTCAGGTCTCATCAGGTCAGGTCTCTTCAGATCTATCAGGTCAGGTCTCTTCAGGTCTCATCAGGTCAGGTCTCTTCAGGTCTCTTCAGATCTATCAGGTCAGGTCTCTTCAGGTCTCATCAGGTCAGGTCTCTTCAGGTCTCATCAGGTCAGGTCTCTTCAGGTCTCATCAGGTCAGGTCTCATCAGGTCAGGTCTCTTCAGATCTATCAGGTCAGGTCTCTTCAGGTCTCATCAGGTCAGGTCTCTTCAGGTCAGGTCTCTTCAGATCTATCAGGTCAGGTCTCTTCAGGTCTCATCAGGTCAGGTCTCTTCAGGTCAGGTCTCTTCAGGTCTCATCAGGTCAGGTCTCTTCAGGTCTCATCAGGTCAGGTCTCTTCAGGTCTCTTCAGGTCTCACACACAGCGGCTGTCCTCACTCAAATGAACACCGGAAGGTCCAAGAAAACAGATCATATTTACGATTTAAAATAAACAATCATTTTATCAAAAGACATTCACCATGGCAACAAACATTTCATTTCAAACCTTTATTTAAGCAATTCATTCATCAACTGATGAGTGGTTAAACATCACTAATGGTGTTCCACAAGGCTCTGTTTTAGGTCCGCTATTATTCTCCATCTACATCAGTTTAGGAGAACATGTCGGGTTTTATGCGGACGATACCGTGATGTCTGTGCAGGTCCATTCAGGAGGCTGGGGGTAACATTATTCAGACTCAGCTCTCTGAACTAAAGCTTCTTTTAAATGTTGATGAAGGTGATGCTCTTTTCTAAAGCTCAAAGACACCAGAGCCTGTTTCAGATATTGTAACTACGCAAGGAATAAAACTCAAAGTGGTTACCTGTTACAAATACCTGGGTATCTGGCTTGATGATTGTCTCTCTTTTAAACTTCAGGTCAATAACCTGCTTAGAGAGCTGAGGGTTAGGCTAGGGTTCTTCTCCAGGAACACGTCCTGTTTCTCGCTTGAGGAAAAGGCTCTGTGACCTTTGACCTGTGCTGGACTATGGTGATCTGGTCTATCTGAATGCACCTGCCCATTGGCTGGTCCAGTTAGATGCTGCGTATCACAGCGCACTGAGATGTGTGACTAACTGTAAAGCATTAACCCATCACTGCACCCTGGATGCAAGGGCTGCTTTGCTTTCACTAACTGTACGGAGGCTCAGTCACTGGTACATCTTATATACAAAGCCATGTGAGGGAAACTTCCATCTTATATCTGCTCCCTGATCTCACGGAGAATTGTAAGTGGCTCCTGCCTGAGATCGCATGCTGTGTTTTATTAAATGTGCTGCTAGGACTGTCTTAGGGAAGACAGCTTTTAGATGCAGCTCCTCTGTCTTGGAACAGTCTGCAAATTAAATGGAAACTGAACAATCTGGTGCCACTAAATGTTTTAAAGCTCGGTTGGATGCAACTCAATGGGAAGCTGGTGGTACCTGCTCATGTGGATAGTTCTGTAAATGATGCTGTGTGATGTCCTTTTGTTGTTCTGTTGATGTTTCATGAGGAACTACTGGAGCAGCTCTCCTTGAGAAGAGATCAATGATCTCAATGGGATTCATCTGTCTCAATAAAGGTTTGAAATGAATCTAAATAATAACGGAGTTCAGTTGCTCTAATAGAGAGACTCAAACCTCAGCCTCGTAAAGATCCAGAGTCTGAACTCTGAGGCGATCTCTGACTCTCAGGATGCTGGACTCACTGCAACACTCGCAGTGAGACTGAGCCCTCTTTGATCCACAGAGAAACCGTACAACTGTTACAGAAATGGGGCGAAGCCTGCGAGCGAGTTCAGGCAACTCGAGCACCAACGATACATGAACACGTGACGCGCCTCGTCCCTCTCACAACCAACCAATCACATTCTCGTAAACATGCCGCTCTATTTGAGCTGCCAGGTCTTCCTGCCTCGCTGCTGCTGCTGCTGCTGATCGCCTGCCTGCCTGTGTTAGTGTGTGTTCTGTGGTGTTAGTGTGTGTTCTGTGTCGTCAGGTGTTAGTGATGCTCTGTGACGTCAGGTGTTAGTGTGTGTTCTGTGACGTCAGGTGCTAGTGTGTGTTCTGTGTCGTCAGGTGTTAGTGTGTGTTCTGTGTCGTCAGGTGTTAGTGATGCTCTGTGACGTCAGGTGTCAGTGTGTGTTCTGTGACGTCAGGTGTTAGTGTGTGTTCTGTGTCGTCAGGTGTTAGTGATGCTCTGTGACGTCAGGTGTCAGTGTGTGTTCTGTGACGTCAGGTGTTAGTGTGTGTTCTGTGACGTCAGGTGCTAGTGTGTGTTCTGTGTCGTCAGGTGTTAGTGTGTGTTCTGTGTCGTCAGGTGTTAGTGATGCTCTGTGTCGTCAGGTGTTAGTGTGTGTTCTGTGTCGTCAGGTGTTAGTGTGTGTTCTGTGTCGTCAGGTGTTAGTGTGTGTTCTGTGACGTCAGGTGCTAGTGTGTGTTCTGTGTCGTCAGGTGTTAGTGTGTGTTCTGTGACGTCAGGTGTTAGTGTGTGTTCTGTGACGTCAGGTGTTAGTGTGTGCTCTGTGTCGTCAGGTGTTAGTGTGTGTTCTGTGTCGTCAGGTGTTAGTGATGCTCTGTGTCGTCAGGTGTTAGTGTGTGTTCTGTGACGTCAGGTGTTAGTGTGTGCTCTGTGTCGTCAGGTGTTAGTGTGTGTTCTGTGTCGTCAGGTGTTAGTGTGTGTTCTGTGACGTCAGGTGTTAGTGTGTGTTCTGTGACGTCAGGTGTTAGTGATGTTCTGTGACATCAGGTGTTAGTGTGTGTTCTGTGTCGTCAGGTGTTAGTGATGCTCTGTGTCGTCAGGTGTTAGTGTGTGTTCTGTGGTGTTAGTGTGTTCTGTGACATCAGGTGTTAGTGTGTGTTCTGTGTCGTCAGGTGTTAGTGATGCTCTGTGTCGTCAGGTGTTAGTGTGTGTTCTGTGGTGTTAGTGTGTGTTCTGTGACATCAGGTGTTAGTGTGTGTTCTGTGTCGTCAGGTGTTAGTGTGTGTTCTGTGACGTCAGGTGTTAGTGTGTGTTCTGTGACGTCAAGTGTTAGTGTGTGTTCTGTGGTGTTAGTGTGTGTTCTGTGTCGTCAGGTGTTAGTGATGCTCTTTGACGTCAGGTGTTAGTGTGTGTTCTGTGACGTCAGGTGTTAGTGATGCTCTGTGACTTCAGGTGTTAGTGTGTGTTCTGTGTCGTCAGGTGTTAGTGTGTGTTCTGTGACGTCAAGTGTTAGTGTGTGTTCTGTGGTGTTAGTGTGTGTTCTGTGGTGTTAGTGTGTGTTCTGTGTCGTCAGGTGTTAGTGTGTGTTCTGTGGTGTTAGTGTGTGTTCTGTGGTGTTAGTGTGTGTTCTGTGTCGTCAGGTGTTAGTGATGCTCTTTGACGTCAGGTGTTAGTGTGTGTTCTGTGACGTCAGGTGTTAGTGTGTGTTCTGTGACGTCAAGTGTTAGTGTGTGTTCTGTGGTGTTAGTGTGTGTTCTGTGTCGTCAGGTGTTAGTGTGTGTTCTGTGGTGTTAGTGTGTGTTCTGTGGTGTTAGTGTGTGTTCTGTGTCGTCAGGTGTTAGTGATGCTCTTTGACGTCAGGTGTTAGTGTGTGTTCTGTGTCGTCAGGTGTTAGTGTGTGTTCTGTGACGTCAGGTGTTAGTGTGTGTTCTGTGACGTCAAGTGTTAGTGTGTGTTCTGTGGTGTTAGTGTGTGTTCTGTGTCGTCAGGTGTTAGTGATGCTCTTTGACGTCAGGTGTTAGTGTGTGTTCTGTGACGTCAGGTGTTAGTGTGTGTTCTGTGACGTCAGGTGTTAGTGTGTGTGTTCTGTGACGTCAGGTGTTAGTGTGTGTTCTGTGACGTCAAGTGTTAGTGTGTGTTCTGTGGTGTTAGTGTGTGTTCTGTGTCGTCAGGTGTTAGTGATGCTCTTTGACGTCAGGTGTTAGTGTGTGTTCTGTGACGTCAGGTGTTAGTGTGTGTTCTGTGACGTCAGGTGTTAGTGTGTGTGTTCTGTGTGTCGTCAGGTGTTAGTGTGTGTTCTGTGGTGTTAGTGTGTGTTCTGTGTCGTCAGGTGTTAGTGATGCTCTGTGACGTCAGGTGTTAGTGTGTGTTCTGTGTCGTCAGGTGTTAGTGTGTGTTCTGTGACGTCAGGTGTTAGTGTGTGTGTTCTGTGTCGTCAGGTGTTAGTGTGTGTTCTGTGACGTCAGGTGCTAGTGTGTGTTCTGTGTCGTCAGGTGTTAGTGTGTGTTCTGTGTCGTCAGGTGTTAGTGATGCTCTGTGACGTCAGGTGCTAGTGTGTGTTCTGTGTCGTCAGGTGTTAGTGTGTGTTCTGTGTGTCGTCAGGTGTTAGTGATGCTCTGTGACGTCAGGTGTTAGTGATGCTCTGTGACGTCAGGTGTTAGTGTGTGTTCTGTGTCGTCAGGTGTTAGTGATGCTCTGTGACGTCAGGTGTTAGTGTGTGTTCTGTGGTGTTAGTGTGTGTTGTGTGTCGTCAGGTGTTAGTGATGCTCTGTGACGTCAGGTGTTAGTGTGTGTTCTGTGTCGTCAGGTGTTAGTGATGCTCTGTGACGTCAGGTGTTAGTGATGCTCTGTGACGTCAGGTGTTAGTGTGTGTTCTGTCTCGTCAGGTGTTAGTGATGTTCTGTGACATCAGGTGTTAGTGTGTGTTCTGTGTCGTCAGGTGTTAGTGTGTGTTCTGTGACGTCAGGTGTTAGTGTGTGTTCTGTGACGTCAAGTGTTAGTGTGTGTTCTGTGGTGTTAGTGTGTGTTCTGTGGTGTTAGTGTGTGTTCTGTGACGTCAGGTGTTAGTGATGCTCTGTGACTTCAGGTGTTAGTGTGTGTTCTGTGTCGTCAGGTGTTAGTGTGTGTTCTGTGACGTCAAGTGTTAGTGTGTGTTCTGTGGTGTTAGTGTGTGTTCTGTGGTGTTAGTGTGTGTTCTGTGTCGTCAGGTGTTAGTGTGTGTTCTGTGGTGTTAGTGTGTGTTCTGTGGTGTTAGTGTGTGTTCTGTGTCGTCAGGTGTTAGTGATGCTCTTTGACGTCAGGTGTTAGTGTGTGTTCTGTGACGTCAGGTGTTAGTGTGTGTTCTGTGACGTCAAGTGTTAGTGTGTGTTCTGTGGTGTTAGTGTGTGTTCTGTGTCGTCAGGTGTTAGTGTGTGTTCTGTGGTGTTAGTGTGTGTTCTGTGGTGTTAGTGTGTGTTCTGTGGTGTTAGTGTGTGTTCTGTGTCGTCAGGTGTTAGTGTGTGTTCTGTGGTGTTAGTGTGTGTTCTGTGGTGTTAGTGTGTGTTCTGTGACGTCAGGTGTTAGTGTGTGTTCTGTGTCGTCAGGTGTTAGTGTGTGTTCTGTGACTTCAGGTGTTAGTGTGTGTTCTGTGGTGTTAGTGTGTGTTCTGTGTCGTCAGGTGTTAGTGATGCTCTTTGACGTCAGGTGTTAGTGTGTGTTCTGTGACGTCAGGTGTTAGTGATGCTCTGTGACTTCAGGTGTTAGTGTGTGTTCTGTGTCGTCAGGTGTTAGTGTGTGTTCTGTGACGTCAAGTGTTAGTGTGTGTTCTGTGGTGTTAGTGTGTGTTCTGTGGTGTTAATGTGTGTTCTGTGTCGTCAGGTGTTAGTGTGTGTTCTGTGGTGTTAGTGTGTGTTCTGTGGTGTTAGTGTGTGTTCTGTGTCGTCAGGTGTTAGTGATGCTCTTTGACGTCAGGTGTTAGTGTGTGTTCTGTGACGTCAGGTGTTAGTGTGTGTTCTGTGACGTCAAGTGTTAGTGTGTGTTCTGTGGTGTTAGTGTGTGTTCTGTGTCGTCAGGTGTTAGTGTGTGTTCTGTGGTGTTAGTGTGTGTTCTGTGGTGTTAGTGTGTGTTCTGTGTCGTCAGGTGTTAGTGATGCTCTTTGACGTCAGGTGTTAGTGATGTTCTGTGACGTCAGGTGTTAGTGTGTGTTCTGTGTCGTCAGGTGTTAGTGTGTGTTCTGTGACGTCAGGTGTTAGTGTGTGTTCTGTGACGTCAAGTGTTAGTGTGTGTTCTGTGGTGTTAGTGTGTGTTCTGTGTCGTCAGGTGTTAGTGATGCTCTTTGACGTCAGGTGTTAGTGTGTGTTCTGTGACGTCAGGTGTTAGTGTGTGTTCTGTGACGTCAGGTGTTAGTGTGTGTGTTCTGTGTGTCGTCAGGTGTTAGTGTGTGTTCTGTGACGTCAGGTGCTAGTGTGTGTTCTGTGTCGTCAGGTGTTAGTGTGTGTTCTGTGTCGTCAGGTGTTAGTGATGCTCTGTGACGTCAGGTGCTAGTGTGTGTTCTGTGTCGTCAGGTGTTAGTGTGTGTTCTGTGTGTCGTCAGGTGTTAGTGATGCTCTGTGACGTCAGGTGTTAGTGTGTGTTCTGTGTGACGTCAGGTGTTAGTGTGTGTTCTGTGTCGTCAGGTGTTAGTGATGCTCTGTGTCGTCAGGTGTTAGTGTGTGTTCTGTGTCGTCAGGTGTTAGTGTGTGTTCTGTGTCGTCAGGTGTTAGTGATGCTCTGTGTCGTCAGGTGTTAGTGTGTGTTCTGTGTCGTCAGGTGTTAGTGTGTGTTCTGTGTCGTCAGGTGTTAGTGATGCTCTGTGACGTCAGGTGTTAGTGTGTGTTCTGTGTCGTCAGGTGTTAGTGATGCTCTGTGACGTCAGGTGTTAGTGATGCTCTGTGACGTCAGGTGTTAGTGTGTGTTCTGTGTCGTCAGGTGTTAGTGATGCTCTGTGTCGTCAGGTGTTAGTGTGTGTTCTGTGACGTCAGGTGTTAGTGTGTGTTCTGTGACGTCAAGTGTTAGTGTGTGTTCTGTGGTGTTAGTGTGTGTTCTGTGTCGTCAGCTGTTAGTGATGCTCTTTGACGTCAGGTGTTAGTGTGTGTTCTGTGACGTCAGGTGTTAGTGTGTGTTCTGTGACGTCAAGTGTTAGTGTGTGTTCTGTGGTGTTAGTGTGTGTTCTGTGGTGTTAGTGTGTGTTCTGTGTCGTCAGGTGTTAGTGTGTGTTCTGTGGTGTTAGTGTGTGTTCTGTGTCGTCAGGTGTTAGTGATGCTCTTTGACGTCAGGTGTTAGTGTGTGTTCTGTGACGTCAGGTGTTAGTGTGTGTTCTGTGACGTCAGGTGTTAGTGTGTGTTCTGTGACGTCAAGTGTTAGTGTGTGTTCTGTGGTGTTAGTGTGTGTTCTGTGGTGTTAGTGTGTGTTCTGTGTCGTCAGGTGTTAGTGTGTGTTCTGTGGTGTTAGTGTGTGTTCTGTGTCGTCAGGTGTTAGTGATGCTCTTTGACGTCAGGTGTTAGTGTGTGTTCTGTGACGTCAGGTGTTAGTGTGTGTTCTGTGACGTCAGGTGTTAGTGTGTGTGTTCTGTGTGTCGTCAGGTGTTAGTGTGTGTTCTGTGACGTCAGGTGCTAGTGTGTGTTCTGTGTCGTCAGGTGTTAGTGTGTGTTCTGTGTCGTCAGGTGTTAGTGATGCTCTGTGACGTCAGGTGCTAGTGTGTGTTCTGTGTCGTCAGGTGTTAGTGTGTGTTCTGTGTGTCGTCAGGTGTTAGTGATGCTCTGTGACGTCAGGTGTTAGTGATGCTCTGTGACGTCAGGTGTTAGTGATGCTCTGTGACGTCAAGTGTTAGTGTGTGTTCTGTGGTGTTAGTGTGTGTTCTGTGGTGTTAGTGTGTGTTCTGTGTCGTCAGGTGTTAGTGTGTGTTCTGTGTCGTCAGGTGTTAGTGATGCTCTGTGACGTCAGGTGTTAGTGTGTGTTCTGTGTCGTCAGGTGTTAGTGATGCTCTGTGACGTCAGGTGTTAGTGATGCTCTGTGACGTCAGGTGTTAGTGTGTGTTCTGTGTCGTCAGGTGTTAGTGATGTTCTGTGACATCAGGTGTTAGTGTGTGTTCTGTGTCGTCAGGTGTTAGTGTGTGTTCTGTGACGTCAGGTGTTAGTGTGTGTTCTGTGACGTCAAGTGTTAGTGTGTGTTCTGTGGTGTTAGTGTGTGTTCTGTGGTGTTAGTGTGTGTTCTGTGTCGTCAGGTGTTAGTGATGCTCTTTGACGTCAGGTGTTAGTGTGTGTTCTGTGACGTCAGGTGTTAGTGTGTGTTCTGTGACGTCAAGTGTTAGTGTGTGTTCTGTGGTGTTAGTGTGTGTTCTGTGGTGTTAGTGTGTGTTCTGTGTCGTCAGGTGTTAGTGTGTGTTCTGTGGTGTTAGTGTGTGTTCTGTGGTGTTAGTGTGTGTTCTGTGTCGTCAGGTGTTAGTGTGTGTTCTGTGACGTCAGGTGTTAGTGTGTGTTCTGTGTCGTCAGGTGTTAGTGTGTGTTCTGTGACGTCAGGTGTTAGTGTGTGTTCTGTGACGTCAGGTGTTAGTGTGTGTTCTGTGTCGTCAGGTGTTAGTGTGTGTTCTGTGTCGTCAGGTGTTAGTGTGTGTTCTGTGACGTCAGGTGTTAGTGTGTGTTCTGTGTCGTCAGGTGTTAGTGTGTGTTCTGTGTCGTCAGGTGTTGGTGATGCTCTGTGACGTCAGGTGTTAGTGTGTGTTCTGTGTCGTCAGGTGTTAGTGATGCTCTGTGTCGTCAGGTGTTAGTGTGTGTTCTGTGTCGTCAGGTGTTAGTGATGCTCTGTGTCGTCAGGTGTTAGTGATGCTCTGTGACGTCAGGTGTTAGTGTGTGTTCTGTGTCATCAGGTGTTAGTGACGCTCTGTGACGTCAGGTGTTAGTGTGTGTTCTGTGACGTCAGGTGTTAGTGTGTGTTCTGTGTCGTCAGGTGTTAGTGTGTGTTCTGTGACGTCAGGTGTCAGTGTGTGTTCTGTGTCGTCAGTTGTTAGTGTGTGTTCTGTGACGTCAGGTGTTAGTGTGTGTTCTGTGGTGTTAGTGTGTGTTCTGTGTCGTCAGTTCTTAGTGATGCTCTTTGACGTCAGGTGTTAGTGTGTGTTCTGTGTCGTCAGGTGTTAGTGTGTGTTCTGTGACGTCAGGTGTTAGTGTGTGTTCTGTGTCGTCAGGTGTTAGTGTGTGTTCTGTGACGTCAGGTGTTAGTGTGTGTTCTGTGTCGTCAGTTCTTAGTGATGCTCTGTGACGTCAGGTGTTAGTGATGCTCTGTGACGTCAGGTGTTAGTGTGTGTTCTGTGTCGTCAGGGTGTTAGTGATGTTCTGTGACATCAGGTGTTAGTGTTGTGTCTGTGTCGTCAGGTGTTAGTGTGTGTTCTGTGACGTCAGGTGTTAGTGTGTGTTCTGTGACGTCAAGTGTTAGTGTGTGTTCTGTGGTGTTAGTGTGTGTTCTGTGGTGTTAGTGTGTGTTCTGTGTCGTCAGGTGTTAGTGATGCTCTTTGACGTCAGGTGTTAGTGTGTGTTCTGTGACGTCAGGTGTTAGTGTGTGTTCTGTGACGTCAAGTGTTAGTGTGTGTTCTGTGGTGTTAGTGTGTGTTCTGTGGTGTTAGTGTGTTCTGTGTCGGTCAGGTGTTAGTTGTGTTCTGTGTGTTCGTGTGTGTTGCTGTGGTGTTAGTGTGTGTTCTGTGTCGTCAGGTTTTGTTAGTGTGTGTTCTGTGACGTCAGGTGTTAGTGTGTGTTCTGTGACGTCAGGTGTTAGTGTGTGTTCTGTGTCGTCAGGTGTTAGTGTGTGTTCTGTGTCGTCAGGTGTTAGTGTGTGTTAGTGTGTGTTCTGTGACGTCAGGTGTTAGTGTGTGTTCTGTGTCGTCAGGTGTTAGTGTGTGTTCTGTGTCGTCAGGTGTTAGTGATGCTCTGTGACGTCAGGTGTTAGTGTGTGTTCTGTGTCGTCAGGTGTTAGTGATGCTCTGTGTCGTCAGGTGTTAGTGTGTGTTCTGTGTCGTCAGGTGTTAGTGATGCTCTGTGTCGTCAGGTGTTAGTGATGCTCTGTGACGTCAGTGTGTTAGTGTGTGTTCTGTGTCATCAGGTGTTAGTGGACGCTCTGTGACGTCAGGTGTTAGTGTGTGTTTCTGTGACGTCAGGTGTTAGTGTGTGTTCTGTGTCGTCAGGTGTTAGTGTGTGTTCTGTGACGTCAGGTGTCAGTGTGTGTTCTGTGTCGTCAGTTGTTAGTGTGTGTTCTGTGACGTCAGGTGTTAGTGTGTGTTCTGTGGTGTTAGTGTGTGTTCTGTGTCGTCAGTTCTTAGTGATGCTCTTTGACGTCAGGTGTTAGTGTGTGTTCTGTGTCGTCAGGTGTTAGTGTGTGTTCTGTGACGTCAGGTGTTAGTGTGTGTTCTGTGTCGTCAGGTGTTAGTGTGTGTTCTGTGACGTCAGGTGTTAGTGTGTGTTCTGTGTCGTCAGTTCTTAGTGATGCTCTGTGACGTCAGGTGTTAGTGTGTGTTCTGTGACGTCAGGTGTTAGTGTGTGTTCTGTGTCGTCAGGTGTTAGTGTGTGTTCTGTGACGTCAGGTGTTAGTGTGTGTTCTGTGACGTCAGGTGTTAGTGTGTGTTCTGTGACGTCAGGTGTCGTCAGGTGTCAGTGTGTGTTCTGTGACGTCAGGTGTTAGTGTGTGTTCTGTGTCGTCAGGTGTTAGTGTGTGTTCTGTGACGTCAGGTGTTAGTGTGTGTTCTGTGTCGTCAGGTGTTTGTGACGTCAGGTGTTAGTGTGTGTTCTGTGTCGTCAGGTGTTAGTGACGCTCTGTGACGTCAGGTGTTAGTGTGTGTTCTGTGTCGTCAGGTGTTTGTGACGTCAGGTGTTAGTGTGTGTTCTGTGACGTCAGGTGTTAGTGTGTGTTCTGTGACGTCAGGTGTTAGTGTGTGTTCTGTGGTGTTAGTGTGTGTTCTGTGTCGTCAGGTGTTTGTGACGTCAGGTGTTAGTGTGTGTTCTGTGTCGTCAGGTGTTAGTGTGTGTTCTGTGGTGTTAGTGTGTGTTCTGTGTCGTCAGGTGTTAGTGTGTGTTCTGTGTCGTCAGGTGTTAGTGTGTGTTCTGTGTCGTCAGGTGTTAGTGTGTGTTCTGTGACGTCAGGTGTTAGTGTGTGTTCTGTGTCGTCAGGTGTTAGTGACGCTCTGTGACGTCAGGTGTTAGTGTGTGTTCTGTGTCGTCAGGTGTTAGTGTGTGTTCTGTGACGTCAGGTGTTAGTGTGTGTTCTGTGACGTCAGGTGTTAGTGTGTGTTCTGTGTGTCGTCAGGTGTTAGTGACGCTCTGTGACGTCAGGTGTTAGTGTGTGTTCTGTGTCGTCAGGTGTTAGTGTGTGTTCTGTGACGTCAGGTGTTAGTGTGTGTTCTGTGGTGTTAGTGTGTGTTCTGTGATGTCAGGTGTTAGTGTGTGTTCTGTGACGTCAGGTGTTAGTGTGTGTTCTGTGGTGTTAGTGTGTGTTCTGTGTCGTCAGGTGTTTGTGACGTCAGGTGTTAGTGTGTGTTCTGTGTCGTCAGGTGTTAGTGTGTGTTCTGTGTCGTCAGGTGTTTGTGACGTCAGGTGTTAGTGTGTGTTCTGTGTCGTCAGGTGTTAGTGTGTGTTCTGTGGTGTTAGTGTGTGTTCTGTGTCGTCAGGTGTTAGTGTGTGTTCTGTGACGTCAGGTGTTAGTGTGTGTTCTGTGTCGTCAGGTGTTAGTCAGGTGTTAGTGTGTGTTCTGTGTCGTCAGGTGTTAGTGTGTGTTCTGTGTCGTCAGGTGTTAGTGTGTGTTCTGTGACGTCAGGTGTTAGTGTGTGTTCTGTGTCGTCAGGTGTTAGTGTGTGTTCTGTGTCGTCAGGTGTTAGTGTGTGTTCTGTGTCGTCAGGTGTTTAGTGACGCTCTGTGACGTCAGGTGTTAGTGTGTGTTCTGTGTCGTCAGGTGTTAGTTACGCTCTGTGACGTCAGGTGTTAGTGTGTGTTCTGTGTCGTCAGGTGTTAGTGTGTGTTCTGTGTTGTCAGGTGTTAGTGTGTGTTCTGTGTCGTCAGGTTCAGGAGTTCTCAAACCTCATACGGCCCCCGACTCTTCACATCTCTCATATTTCTACCTTCAAAGTAAAAGTGACACGTTGGAGTATTTTTGGTACTTTATACTTTATTTGAAATCCCTTGAAAATGGCAGAGAGGCACGCGGGCTGCGAGGAGGCGGAGCCAACACGGGCTGCGAGGAGGCGGAGCCAACACGGGCTGCGAGGAGGCGGAGCCAACACGAGCACCGGATATCAGACGGGAAAACATATTTACAAAAATAAATTAAGACATATTTCCAAGAGACACTGTGACGGTTATTAAAATGGTATAAAAGGTAGAGCGTAGGGAATGTCAGCTTTACAGCGAATCTGTGCGTAGTGCAAGAAATACTGTCAGTAATACAAAGATAAAGGTATGAGTCACATTCAACAGCTTCGGTCCGGAGGACGACGACCAACGAACCTTCACTCGTTTGGAACACAGATTTAAAAACAGGTCCAATGCACCACAACCAATTAACCAATTAGTTAACGAGCAGCGGGGGCTCGTTAAGACGGAGGAACCCAGGCACCATCTGAGGTGAACCCCCGTCACACCTGGTACTAAAACACAGTCTGCGCTGATCAGCTGATCCAGAGCTTCCTGGAGGAGCTGACGTTACAATCTGATAAATCAATAAATACATTTTATTTCTAATTAAATGATTTATTTCTCAATTTATTGATGAATTTAAAGCAGATTTTAGAAACTGCATTTCTTTGATTATTGAATCTTTAATTCAAAGTATTTCTTATGTACAGTTTGAGTACGCTGACGGCTCGAGTCCCGCGTGTTGGGGCTCATTATGGGATGGCGCGGTCACGTGACGTCTATCCTTCAGACTGTGTTTTAATAGAAAGTGTGTCTACGGAAGCCCTGAAGGACAAACTCATTTTCTTTCTGGTTTTAAAATTGTTTTATTTTGAAAATAAATGATTCTCGGAATTATTATTATTTTTACCTGTAAAAACATTTTAGCACCGATTTAAAAAAGTCGGGTTAAAATAAAGAATTATTCAGATCTCACGAACTCATCACCAGAACCTGTTTATCGGTTTGACCCTCAGGGCTTCCGTACGTCCGGGTCCGTGTTTCCTTCTTCTTCTCTCTACTGTTCGTCATCATCACTGAAATGTTCAGGAACAGGAAGTCCCGCCCCCTGCGACAGGAAGTGATGTAATAACTGTCCTCACCCCTGAAGGACAAACTGATCGATGTTATTTAATCCATGGACAACATTTTGTTGAAAAGTCGACTTTTAAAAAAAGTTTTTGTTGAATTTTGAAAAAGAAATATCCGAGGAATTTTTTATCACCAGTTTAGTTTTTTGTCCCTCGGGGCTTCCGTACTTCCGCATCTCAGTCTCTCCTTGGATCTGTCCTCTGTGTTTTCTTCTTCTACTCTTTACTGTAAAACCACAGAAATGTTCAGGCACAGGAAGTCCCTCCCCCTGCGACAGGAAGTGATGTCACAGCAGTCCTCAGCCCTTCAGAGCGCTGAAGAAGCCCTCGCTGGTGGGCGACTCCTTCACCGTGACCGTGATGAAGTTGGCGGTGACGTCGGTGACGCAGACCGTCTCCATCCGGCTCCTCTCGGGCCTCCAGTCCGTCTCCGTGTCCGACGGCGCCCCCCCGCCCCCCCCCCCCGGGCCGGGCCGCGGCACGATGGAGGCGG
>CADEHL010000930.1:0-7500 GCA_902827135.1 Harpagifer antarcticus
CCTGCTGCACCACCAACCCCTTCCCCCTACCTCACAGACCTGCTGCACCACCACACCCCTTCCCCCTACCTCACAGACCTGCTGCACCACCACACCCCTTCCCCCTACCTCACAGACCTGCTGCACCACCACACCCCTTCCCCCTACCTCACAGACCTGCTGCACACCACCACCCCTTCCCCTACCTCACAGACCTGCTGCACCACCACCCTTCCCCCTACCTCACAGACCTGCTGCACCACCACCCCTTCCCCTACCTCACAGACCTGCTGCACCACCACACCCCTTCCCCCTACCTCACAGACCTGCTGCACCACCACGCCCCTTCCCCCTACCTCACAGACCTGCTGCACCACCACACCCCTTCCCCCTACCTCACAGACCTGCTGCACCACCACACCCCTTCCCCCTACCTCACAGACCTGCTGCACCACCACACCCCTTCCCCCTACCTCACAGACCTGCTGCACCACCACGCCCCTTCCCCCTACCTCACAGACCTGCTGCACCACCACACCCCTTCCCCTACCTCACAGACCTGCTGCACCACCAACCCCTTCCCCCTACCTCACAGACCTGCTGCACCACCACACCCCTTCCCCCTACCTCACAGACCTGCTGCACCACCACACCCCTTCCCCTACCTCACAGACCTGCTGCACCACACCCCTTCCCCCTACCTCACAGACCTGCTGCACCACCACACCCCTTCCCCTACCTCACAGACCTGCTGCACCACACCCCTTCCCCCTACCTCACAGACCTGCTGCACCACACCCCTTCCCCCACCTCACAGACCTGCTGCACCACCCCCCCTTCCCCCACCTCACAGACCTGCTGCACCACCACACCCCTTCCCGCTGCCTCCGCTCATCAGAAGCCAACCTCCTATCCATCCCCACCTGCATCAACCACCGGACCTGGGGGGACAGAGCCTTCTCCGTCGCTGCCCCCTCCCTCTGGAACTCACTCCCCCAACCCATCAGAGACTGCCCTGACCTCAGCACCTTCAAAACACTTGAAGCTGCCATGTATGATGCTGAAAATGGACTCTGCATCCTCAATAACCAGAAGAAAACGACTCCAAAAACAAACTGAAATACTTCTTCTACAACTATACGAGTCTCTTGATTCGGCATTATTAAAAAATGTGTTCTTGTCAAGAATACACCTCGAACAGGTTTAACGACTGGCAATATACGTATATGTCCTGCTACTGTCAATATATATATATAGTAGAAGTCTAAATGTATGTTGCTGTAGTATATTGGTCTTTTAGAACAGTCTATTGAGTATTCTTTGTGGTTCATGTACTGTAGATATGTATATATATATATATAATTACTGGTAATTGTTTTATTTGTATAACTTGTTCTACCTTTTAATTAGTGTAATGCTAGAAAACATTGCTGATGTAACAAGCTAATGAATAAATAAACTAACTATCTACCTATCTATCTGGAACATTATACACAAAGTTATTAGTAATTATTCAGTAAAAAAAGTTAGAACATTATCAGAGCTAAAAGCTAGGTTAGCTCTACAGACATTGTAGCTACAGTTAGCACATTAGCTCGTTTAGCTGCAGTTGTTAGTAAAAAGGATACTAAACACCGTCCTCTCCCAGGGCTCCAGCATGTACAGCGCCGTCACCAGAATATACTGGTAGTAAAACCACGATAAACTCTTCCAGCAGTCTCCCAGAGCCATAGTTATTATAACTTTTACCAACGCTGACTTCGGTTTGTTTTTATCTCAATGTTTCTTGTCCTCCTTTCTGCGTGAGACGACGTTTCACATTAGCGTTTTCAGCCAATCAGAGTCCGGCGTTCCGGCGTGCGGATGTGACGTAGACTAGGGAGTTCCAACATCCGGGGAATCAGAATATTTTTGTATTTAATTTAATTCACATTCAATTTATCCGTTCGTTTCAATTGTCTGTCTTTCTTAAACCAGTAAATGGAAAAGCGACTGCAATGTTCCTTTGTTTTAGTTTTTCACTTTAATAAAAAGGCCAGAGGATCTTTAGAGCGAGGGGCCCGGCGGAATTCCCGGAAGTAGTTTCAAAATAAAAAAGGCCTGGTCTGATAAACGAACGGATGTATAATGAGAACAAACGACACTTGATGAAATATAAGGTTTTAAGAAATCGTGTGGATAACAAGAGAGAGGCCGTAGAGACAGTCTTTAATTCCCTCTCTCAGAGTCTATATTGATAAGAGTAGCTTTCCATAGTAAGGTTTATTTTGAAAGGTATTCACGGATCAATATCTCGAAACGCATCTGGAGACTAGTCCCTGGAATTAAGCCTCGATATCTAACTAACTTTACCAAACTGCTGGTTCTCTTTCCACACTAAGTCTCTCAAAACATGAAAACTCATGTTTAATAATAATAATAAAGGAAATGGAAATGGAAAAAGTCCAGTATATAAATACAGTGTGTATGTATGTGTGCCTGCGTGTGTATGTGTGCGCATGTTTGTCTGTGCGTGCGCGTGTGCGTGTATGTATATGTGTGCTTGTGTATGCGTGTGTCTGTCTGTGTGTGCGTACCGTGAGTTTCTGTTTGATAAAGTTACAGGGCCTTTAAACACGAAACTATATATTTCATCTTAAAAAGTTGGAAAGCCTACTCTACGTCTGATATATTATATTGGGCGTGAGAATATGTCAGCAGTTTAAATGTGACTAAAGAAATGTCAAACACACGTTCATTTAGAAATAATGTCACCAACTTGTTAAACAGAATGCACTTGCAGGTTTATTAGGAAGCAAAGAATATCCCTCTCAGTACACGTTGTTCACAATTCTTTAAAAAATATATGGTTTCTAGGCAACTCACTTTAAGCCCCTCTTTTTGCCATTCATAAGCAGTACAACCACCGGTCATACATAACATCCCATAATGTAGTGTTAAGAAGCTATAAGGACATTCTTAAGTGTTTATTAAGGGACAGTTTGTGTCAACAATTATAAATTCACCTCTGAAGACATATTTAAATTACTACAACTGGAGTGTCCGTCCTCATGTGTATACTGATTATGAATGCCAAATAGCTTTCAGATTGTTTCCGTCTCTTCAAGCAGGTTCAATAAACCAACGACGATATCAACTCAGAGTGTCTACATCGAATTTGATTCTGCCGTCGCAGCCAGAAATCATCAGTCCTCCTCCTCCTTCTTCAATCCTGTAGCTAAAAAAGCTGCAGTGAAAAGTCACGGACCAACCCCCTGAAATAAAACCCCCCTGCCCGTGTGTCTCAGCAGTGGCTGGCCAGGATGTTGAAGAAGTGGTAGACCTCGTCTTTATCGAAAACGGCGACTTCTGTGGAGCATTCTGTGCACCAGACGGGGTGGTAGACCTCCTCAGAGTTCATCCCCGCGGGTTGAGGCTCCGGAGTCTCGTCAGCTATGCTTTCTGTTTCTGCTCTCTGTCCCCTCCTCCTCTTCCTCTTCATGCGCTTCAGGTCCTGCTGGATTTTGTAGCGCAACACCTCGTCTCTCTTCACGATGCAGTTCATTACGAACATGGCTCGGTACTGCGTCTGGTACTTATCGTGCCTGAGAGGAAACACACAAACACTTCAGTGGAGGATATCAGCTGAGGGACAGTTTGCAGATGAGTTTCAACACAAAGGCAGCTGGATAATCATCATTAAACCCTGCTTCTGTGACAAGAGGTACTTTTCCCGTTTGGTTCCGTTAGTGCCTGGATCTTGCGTTCTCACCAAAAAGAGAACTTAGTTCAGAGAACTTCTACCCCATGTTAGAGCCTGCTGGAGAGGTGGTACTTCCAATTTCTATTGGCTGGGCGGATTGCAAACCACGCCCCGTAAAACTCTGAAAAGTTTTGTGAAGCCGCCATTGTTTTTGCTGGCATTAGCATTATTAGCATTAGCATTAGCCCAGTGCAGAAACGCAGAGAGACTAATTTATGGCAACACAAAAGAAAACATGGGAGCGGTGGAGATGAGGAGGTGTCGGCGTTCTGGCGATTTACTCGGAAGGCTTCAGTAGAAGCTGCTGGGAGTCCCAGCAGCTTCTACTGAAGCCTTCCCCAACTCCGGGGACTTCCGGCCGGGGACTCCGGGGGGCAGTATACGCCGTGAAGTGGTTTGCGATACTCAGATGATTGGTCGTGCTTTCTACAGCGCCACAGCTTCCACAGATGATATGTTTTTATGGATTTGTTGTCAAAGCACTTCAGATATTCATTGCTATCGGATGTTAAGAGCATTCCATGGAATATAACAACACGTGTATCTGAAGTGAATTACCTACCCCTCCTTAATGAATCATGGTAACTATTGACTTCCAACTCTCAGAAAGAAATCGCTGAATGAAGATGATACAGTACATCGTCTTAAATACAGGGTTCACTTTTTCACCAATGATTTTCAATGACTTCTCAAGGACCTTTACCTAATTTTCCATGACCAAAAAAAATCTCTTTCTCAGCGGTACCACTGAAAATAAGGTCTGCATCTGAAATAACTTCTATCAAATAGTAGCTTACTAGCTCCGACAGGCTAAAGCCACTAGAGGGCGTGATTGTAAACATCTCTCACCAGAGAAATACTGCGTCAGTTAAAAGCCATTCTACGTTTCATTACTATACGACACAGTATTTATTCTCATTATAGTATTGCTATTTCGGCGATTAGATCAAATATAAATTATATTTGATGCAACTTTAGTTAAATTCCCATGACTTTTCCAAAACTTTGGGAAAAATATTGTTTTCCATAACTCTTTGAAGGGCCTGGAATTAGCATTTTGAATTTCCATGACTTTTCCAGGTTTTTAATGACCGTAAGAACCCTGTGAATATCTTGCAAATCATATTTTCATGGGCCTTGAAAAACAGAGGTTTAAGTTTCCACGCAGAGAACAGAAATCATCAAAAGCCCAGCAGGTTGTGTCTGAGTTCATCGGGTCTGTGAAGGTTCCTTTCACAAGGGGAAAAGAGCACTTATGCATTATTCTTATCATGAGAACATCCCTCTCCGTTTGTTGGAGCACATGTCCACTGAGAAGCACATATTGTGAAGCAGCATGTTCCGTTCAAAGATGCCTCAGGGTGGCACAAACAAACCCTGACTATAGTGTTGTTGTTGTGGAGCCTCACCTCTGGCAGTCCAGGCAGAGCGTGGTCATGCAGGCGGGACAGTTGAGGACGGCGTCGCTGCTCGTTGCTCCTGGACCTCGGCGAGCCTGCGACCGAGAGGCTGCAGACGCTCGCTTCCTGCCGGTGTACCTGCACAGGAAGTCACAAGGTGAAGAGGAACTCCACTGACTGGATGAACAGATAAAAGACTCCTTCTGAGCGTCTTACTGTGTCCTCCTGGCGTCCACCCAGGCCTGGTCCCTGTCGTCCTCCTCGGGGTCGTACAGCAGCTCGTCATTGGTCAGGATGGATCGCTGCTTCCTCCTCCGCCCAGTGGAGCTACCTGCGGGACAAACAGAGAAATGTAAGGAATCTGAATCTAAATTGACGTTCATGAGGAAGACTTTATAATTGATGGTTAACGGGTTGCAGGCAGTGGGGGACATTTCTGCTTACTTTGCATATCCTCTCCCTCTGAGTCTGAGTCGAAGTAAACCTCATCGTACACCGTAGGGTTAGGAAGTCCAGGAGCAACAACAACAGCTGCTCCTGGTTCTGCTCCTGGTTCTGCTGCTCCTGGAGAATAAACACACACATCAGTAATGCTTTCACAACGAGGACGCCGACCAGGAACCCAAATTATGATGTGATATGAATGATAATGGGACACATCGACGTGTGCACTCACAGTGCGGCGGACTGTACGTAATGTTACTTTGATCCGGTTACTTATGTTGTGACAGATATTTCAGTAAGCTTTCTTAACGCTAATGTTCTAATAGTCAGATTGCTCTGAAGATGGAGGTGATATTCTATTCATGTTCACGTTCACACAGTCGTGATTGTTGCCGTCTTTCCTGCAACGGCAGCTTTTCTGTATTTCCTTTCTCCTGTAACTTGATCGCTTTAAACTCCGCACACTGAGCTCTGATTGGTCAGCAGGCGGTGCTTTCACCGAGTTGATCTCTTAGCCTGGAACCAGGCTTCTGGAGTGTGTTACCTGCTGTTGCTGGGGTCCATGTTCCCTCCAAGGTCTTGATGGTGGTGCTGAGCTCGGCCTCCATCTCTTTCTCGAACTCATCCTCGCTCGACGACTCGCTCTCCCCCGTCAGATATTCTCTGATCAGCTTCTTCTTCTGCTCCGGCGTCCCGTTGAGCAGCACCTCCAACTCGTCCTCAGAACTGAAAGAGAGCGAGAGAGAAGATGAAACTTTTGTTTATCCCGTGGGCGTCAACAGCAACAGGGTCAGAGTAAAACACAGGATTCAAATGCAGCTGAAGGCTCTTTGAGAAAGTGACTTCGGGCTCTCTTACTCTACGCACAAGTACTTCTGCCAGTGGTGAAATGTAATTGAGTAAATCAATTACATTTCTAAAGCACTTTAAAAGGATATTAACATCCCTTCTACTGCGTGTGTATATTAATACCGTTGACTTTTATGTATTTAACTAGCAGACATTAGCAATAGAAAAATAACTATATAAACCCGCTCAGTTATCCTTTTTATTACCTGATTATAATAAGATGACTTCAATAAAACGCTACGTACATAAAAACAGTTCATGTTTATCTGTATCTCCTGTATTCCAACAGTCGCTAGCTAGAAACCGTTCCCTGTCTTCAACGTGTTTGAGTTTGTTTACATGTTAGCATTTAGCTAGCTAGCCTCATGGTGCTCAAACTACACCGTTTTTTAAGCTGTTTTTGTTATTTTCCAACCTGCTCTCAGCTCTCTCTTCATCGCTGGGCTCCTCGAGTTCATACGAATCAAACTCCTGTGGTTTGTTCATTTTTAACTGCTTAAAAAAGTCCAACTAAAGTGTTACGACATGAGCTAGTGACAGCGACCATGGAACGTTTACTTCCGGTTCTTCTTCTTCTTCTTTAGTTGATTAAACGGCTGACGCCCACAGGGAGAGAAAACACTATCGCCATCTGTTGGAAGGACGAATACAGCACATACAAAAAAGATCATAACATGCTTTTCAAATTGAATTAAAAATAAATAATAATAAAATAATAATAATTTAAAAAAGGTAAAAATTAGATTAAATAAAATCTATAATGAAATAGCAAAATTATCTTCGAGCCATTACCACACTATTTTTTACAATTATGCTTTAAGGTTTTAACATTTTATTAAACAAGAAATGCTGATATTTGATGAAAAGACACAAATATTAATTAATCAAATAACCAATTTGAGTAAAACACAAGAGCTCTTTCTTAGATATGTACCAATACAAGTTAAGACCAGTGAAACAACTAAATAATATAAATGTAATTATTCCTTTATGTCAAACACTTTCTAAATATTGTTTTCCTACCAATATTTAAAAAAGGTAAAACCATCTGTTGAACCTGTCTTGTATCAGAACATTTTGATTTGT
>CADEHL010000930.1:12500-21390 GCA_902827135.1 Harpagifer antarcticus
TGAACATCAGCAGGAGAGGACTCTTTAAAGTAGAGACACTACATACTGATATACACCTGAACATCAGCAGGAGAGGACTCTTTAAAGTAGAGACACTACATACTGATATACACCTGAACATCAGCAGGAGAGGACTCTTTAAAGTAGAGACACTACACACTGATACACACCTGAACATCAGCAGGAGAGGACTCTTTAAAGTAGAGACACTAGATACTGATATACACCTGAACATCAGCAGGAGAGGACTCTTTAAAGTAGAGACACTACATACTGATATACACCTGAACATCAGCAGGAGAGGACTCTTTAAAGTAGAGACACTACATACTGATATACACCTGAACATCAGCAGGAGAGGACTCTTTAAAGTAGAGACACTACACACTGATACACACCTGAACATCAGCAGGAGAGGACTCTTTAAAGTAGAGACACTACATACTGATATACACCTGAACATCAGCAGGAGAGGACTCTTTAAAGTAGAGACACTACATACTGATACACACCTGAACATCAGCAGGAGAGGACTCTTTAAAGTAGAGACACTACATACTGATATACACCTGAACATCAGCAGGAGAGGACTCTTTAAAGTAGAGACACTACATACTGATATACACCTGCACATCAGCAGGAGAAGACTCTTTAAAGTAGAGACACTACACACTGATATACACCTGAACATCAGCAGGAGAGGACTCTTTAAAGTAGAGACACTACATACTGATATACACCTGAACTCAGGAGAGGACTCTTTAAAGTAGAGACACTCCACACTGATATACACCTGAATATCAGCAGGAGAGGACTCTTTAAAGTAGAGACACTACATACTGATATACACCTGAACATCAGCAGGAGAGGACACTTTAAAGTAGAGACACTACATACTGATATACACCTGAACATCAGCAGGAGAGGACTCTTTAAAATAGAGACACTACATACTGATATACACCTGAACTCAGGAGAGGACTCTTTAAAGTAGAGACACTCCACACTGATATACACCTGAATATCAGCAGGAGAGGACTCTTTAAAGTAGAGACACTACATACTGATATACACCTGAACATCAGCAGGAGAGGACACTTTAAAGTAGAGACACTACATACTGATATACACCTGAACATCAGCAGGAGAGGACTCTTTAAAGTAGAGACACTACATACTGATATACACCTGAACTCAGGAGAGGACTCTTTAAAGTAGAGACACTACACACTGATACACACCTGAACATCAGCAGGAGAGGACTCTTTAAAGTAGAGACACTACATACTGATATACACCTGAACATCAGCAGGAGAGGACTCTTTAAAGTAGAGACACTACATACTGATATACACCTGAGCATCAGGAGGAGAGGACTCTTTAAAGTAGAGACACTACATACTGATATACACCTGAACATCAGCAGGAGAGGACTCTTTAAAGTAGAGACACTACATACTGATATACACCTGAACATCAGCAGGAGAGGACTCTTTAAAGTAGAGACACTACATACTGATACACACCTGAACATCAGCAGGAGAGGACTCTTTAAAGTAGAGACACTACATACTGATATACACCTGAACATCAGCAGGAGAGGACTCTTTAAAGTAGAGACACTACACACTGATACACACCTGAACATCAGCAGGAGAGGACTCTTTAAAGTAGAGACACTACATACTGATATACACCTGAACATCAGCAGGAGAGGACTCTTTAAAGTAGAGACACTACACACTGATATACACCTGAACATCAGCAGGAGAGGACTCTTTAAAGTAGAGACACTACATACTGATATACACCTGAACATCAGCAGGAGAGGACTCTTTAAAGTAGAGACACTACATACTGATATACACCTGAACATCAGCAGGAGAGGACTCTTTAAAGTAGAGACACTACATACTGATATACACCTGCACATCAGCAGGAGAGGACTCTTTAAAGTAGAGACACTACACACTGATACACACCTGAACATCAGCAGGAGAGGACTCTTTAAAGTAGAGACACTACATACTGATATACACCTGAACTCAGGAGAGGACTCTTTAAAGTAGAGACACTACATACTGATATACACCTGAACATCAGCAGGAGAGGACTCTTTAAAGTAGAGACACTACATACTGATATACACCTGCACATCAGCAGGAGAGGACTCTTTAAAGTAGAGACACTACACACTGATATACACCTGAACATCAGCAGGAGAGGACTCTTTAAAGTAGAGACACTACACACTGATATACACCTGAACATCAGCAGGAGAGGACTCTTTAAAGTAGAGACACTACATACTGATATACACCTGAACTCAGGAGAGGACTCTTTAAAGTAGAGACACTCCACACTGATATACACCTGAACATCAGCAGGAGAGGACTCTTTAAAGTAGAGACACTACACACTGAGATATACACCTGAACATCAGCAGGAGAGGACTCTTTAAAGTAGAGACACTACACACTGATATACACCTGAACATCAGCAGGAGAGGACTCTTTAAAGTAGAGGCACTACACACTGATATACACCTGAACATCAGCAGGAGAGGACTCTTTAAAGTAGAGACACTACATACTGATATACACCTGAACATCAGCAGGAGAGGACTCTTTAAAGTAGAGACACTACACACTGATATACACCTGAACATCAGCAGGAGAGGACTCTTTAAAGTAGAGACACTACACACTGATATACACCTGAACATCAGCAGGAGAGGACTCTTTAAAGTAGAGACACTACACACTGATATACACCTGAACATCAGCAGGAGAGGACTCTTTAAAGTAGAGACACTACATACTGATATACACCTGAACATCATCAGGAGAGGACTCTTTAAAGTAGAGACACTACATACTGATATACACCTGAACATCAGCAGGAGAGGACTCTTTAAAGTAGAGACACTACATACTGATATACACCTGAACATCATCAGGAGAGGACTCTTTAAAGTAGAGACACTACATACTGATATACACCTGAACATCATCAGGAGAGGACTCTTTAAAGTAGAGACACTACATACTGATATACACCTGAACATCAGCAGGAGAGGACTCTTTAAAGTAGAGAATCTACATACTGATATACACCTGAACATCAGCAGGAGAGGACTCTTTAAAGTAGAGACACGACATACTGATATACACCTGAACATCAGCAGGAGAGGACTCTTTAAAGTAGAGACACGACATACTGATATACACCTGAACATCAGCAGGACAGCATAAAGACGTTTTTTGGTTGCTACCTATAACATAAGGGAAGCCTGATAAGTGGACACCTCCATGTTTGCTTGTTGCACCAACACCTTCTTCCTGTCCACAGCGAAGCCCAGAGAAATAAACATGATTGTAAATGCAAAGGGATTGATGGTTCATTATCCGGCCGCCTACAGATCTTTCCACATGTCAAGTCTCTGGACTCGGGTGTCTCCAGATATAAATACAGTTTGATAGGATTTCCTTATTGAGACTTCTGCTGTCATGTGGACATGTGAAATGTGTCTCAGAGGTCCTCCCACCCTGCCAGGAGAAATAAATTGGTCCTCGCACATAACCTCCTTTTCTACATTCCTGTCGCCACTTTGTCCTCGCTTCCTATGGAGAGCGTGTGATGACTCCGGCCGTACAGGTTGTGTTATTCTACATTCTCACATAGATTGATCTGTCAGTCTATCTGTCACACAGCAATGATTTCAAGAGCCCCGCTGAGACCAGACACACTCTGACAAGTAAAGGCTCTGCTTCGGGTGGATTAAACGAGCTGCCGCTGTTACGGCTGGGATGCACAGACAAAGCAAATAATATAAAACTATCTCTTATTTTATTTGCAGAAAGAAAGCTGTTAGAAAATGTTCTGTTCTTTTAAATACGGCATCACAAGCTCCCAGAATCAGAACCAGGTTTATTGCACATACTAGGAATTTGACTTGATGTCATGGTGCATACTTAAAATATAAAAAAAAAGAAATCTAATCTTTTACACCGTAATAAAATAAAATACAGTTAAATAGCAATACAAATGAAATAAAGCAGTAATTTACATGGAAATAGAATTTAGAATATAAACTATGAAATGTGAAATAAGAATATGGGCATCTAGGAGTAAGAACATTGTGTGCATTAATGTAATACATATAGTCTATGATGTGGCAGAGGTGGTAAAGTGCTGCTGGTCCAAACACCGACAATTATCTGCATATCAGTATGTAGTGTCTCTACTTTAAAGAGTCCTCTCCTGCTGATGTTCAGGTGTATATCAGTATGTAGTGTCTCTACTTTAAAGAGTCCTCTCCTGCTGATGTTCAGGTGTATATCAGTGTTTAGAGTCTCTACTTTAAAGAGTCCTCTCCTGCTGATGTTCAAGTGTATATCAGTGTTTAGAGTCTCTACTTTAAAGAGTCCTCTCCTGCTGATGTTCAGGTGTATATCAGTATGTAGTGTCTCTACTTTAAAGAGTCCTCTCCTGCTGATGTTCAGGTGTATATCAGTATGTAGTGTCTCTACTTTAAAGAGTCCTCTCCTGCTGATGTTCAGGTGTATATCAGTGTTTAGAGTCTCTACTTTAAAGAGTCCTCTCCTGCTGATGTTCAAGTGTATATCAGTGTTTAGAGTCTCTACTTTAAAGAGTCCTCTCCTGCTGATGTTCAGGTGTATATCAGTATGTAGTGTCTCTACTTTAAAGAGTCCTCTCCTGCTGATGTTCAGGTGTATATCAGTCTGTAGTGTCTCTACTTTAAAGAGTCCTCTCCTGCTGATGTTCAGGTGTATATCAGTATGTAGTGTCTCTACTTTAAAGAGTCCTCTCCTGCTGATGTTCAAGTGTATATCAGTGTTTAGAGTCTCTACTTTAAAGAGTCCTCTCCTGCTGATGTTCAAGTGTATATCAGTGTTTAGAGTCTCTACTTTAAAGAGTCCTCTCCTGCTGATGTTCAGGTGTATATCAGTATGTAGTGTCTCTACTTTAAAGAGTCCTCTCCTGCTGATGTTCAGGTGTATATCAGTATGTAGTGTCTCTACTTTAAAGAGTCCTCTCCTGCTGATGTTCAGGTGTATATCAGTATGTAGTGTCTCTACTTTAAAGAGTCCTCTCCTGCTGATGTTCAGGTGTATATCAGTATGTAGTGTCTCTACTTTAAAGAGTCCTCTCCTGCTGATGTCCAGGTGTGTATCAGTATGTAGTGTCTCTACTTTAAAGAGTCCTCTCCTGCTGATTTCCAGGTGTGTATCAGTATGTAGTGTCTCTACTTTAAAGAGTCCTCTCCTGCTGATGTTCAGGTGTATATCAGCATGTAGTGTCTCTACTTTAAAGAGTCCTCTCCTGCTGATGTTCAGGTGTATATCAGTATGTAGTGTCTCTACTTTAAAGAGTCCTCTCCTGCTGATGTTCAGGTGTATATCAGTGTGTAGTGTCTCTACTTTAAAGAGTCCTCTCCTGCTGATGTTCAGGTGTATATCAGTATGTAGTGTCTCTACTTTAAAGAGTCCTCTCCTGCTGATGCTCAGGTGTATATCAGTATGTAGTGTCTCTACTTTAAAGAGTCCTCTCCTGCTGGTGTTCAGGTGTATATCAGTATGTAGTGTCTCTACTTTAAAGAGTCCTCTCCAGCTGATGTTCAGGTGTATATCAGTATGTAGTGTCTCTACTTTAAAGAGTCCTCTCCTGCTGATGTTCAGGTGTATATCAGTATCTAGGGTCTATACTTTAAAGAGTCCTCTCCAGCTGATGTTCAGGTGTATATCAGTATCTAGGGTCTCTACTTTAAAGAGTCCTCTCCTGCTGATGTTCAGGTGTATATCAGTATGTAGTGTCTCTACTTTAAAGAGTCCTCTCCAGCTGATGTTCAGGTGTATATCAGTATCTAGGGTCTCTACTTTAAAGAGTCCTCTCCTGCTGATGCTCAGGTGTATATCAGTGTGTAGTGTCTCTACTTTAAAGAGTCCTCTCCTGCTGATGTTCAGTTGTCTATCAGTATGTCGGGTCTCTACTTTAAAGAGTCCTCTCCTGCTGATGTTCAGGTGTCTATCAGTATGTCGGGTCTCTACTTTAAAGAGTCCTCTCCTGCTGATGTTCAGGTGTATATCAGTGTGTAGTGTCTCTACTTTAAAGAGTCCTCTCCTGCTGATGTTCAGGTGTATATCAGTGTGTAGTGTCTCTACTTTAAAGAGTCCTCTCCTGCTGATGTTCAGGTGTATATCAGTATGTAGTGTCTCTACTTTAAAGAGTCCTCTCCTGCTGATGTTCAGGTGTCTATCAGTATGTCGGGTCTCTACTTTAAAGAGTCCTCTCCTGCTGATGTTCAGGTGTATATCAGTGTGTAGTGTCTCTACTTTAAAGAGTCCTCTCCCTCTGGAGGGAACACAGGGATGTTTGCCCTTGCAGACCATGTACATGCACAGAAACCTATGCAACCCCAAAAAGCAGAATAGGACCTCTTTAAAATACCTTCCATACATCCTGAAAAACTGCAGGGATCCATTTCTGGTGTATGAATGTCTTGCTGTGTTTAGTTAGCTCTTCTAAAAGTAGTGATATGAAATGATCACAGGGAGGTTTAACATCCTAATAATGAAGCCTTCCATATGAATACACACATAAACATATAAGGGCTCCATCCTTTAGAAACCCTCCATCTCTCTTTATCCCATTCAGTAACGTCTATAGTTCCAACCTTTTGTTGTTTGCCTGGATCAGCATGTAAGAGAGATAAAGAGTGTGTGTGTGTGTGTGTGTGTGTGTGTCAGAGAGAGGAAGACGAATGAAAAAGCTAAGAAAGAGAGGCGATGCAGAGAGACAAAAGTCCAGCTGTGAGAGGAACAAGGGATAAACAGAGGAAGAATAAAACGGATCTTATCGTTCGTGGATAGAAACTTCCAGAGCCCGGCTTATTACCATGTAAATCACACACACACACACACACACACACACACACACACACACACACACACACACACACACACACACACACACACACCACACACACACACACACACACACACCACACACACACACACACCCCTAACGTCACACACACATTCACGGCTTGTATGATGTTGCACAAACACACCCCGCACAAACACACTCCTTTCAGGGCGCCTCGTTGAATGACGTTTGGCTCCCGTCTGGTATTTTGAGTCAGTTGGTTATTTATTGGGTGATGAAATTAAGTTAATTACCTATTGATATTTTAATTAAGTTTCTTTCTCCGTGGGTGTTGGAGTGATTTTTTGAGTATTTATTGGTATTTTAATGAAGTATTATTTGGCTGCAGACTCTGTGGGAGAGCAGCTGAACAGGCATACACACAGCAGGTGGCCCAAACACACACACACACACACACACACACACACACACACACCACACACACACACACACACACACACACACACACACACACACACACATTCACACGTCATAGGCATAGCAGCACACACACACATATACAGATGATGGCACATGGCAAACACGCATCAATGCAATAATCCATACATATAATCACAGTTATAAATACATTCAGACAAATTATAACACTAATTTATTCGTAAATGCTGAATTGAAACATAAATCTTTAAAAACAAATTGAAATGATATAGTTTATTTTGTTTTAAAAACATCAGATATGTGTTCCAATGTACACTCCTACCTCTATAACACTTATTCGACCCATATGACACCCATGTTACACCGATATAATACCGTCATTGCAGCCTTATTGCGCAACTTAATTGAATGCTCGATTCTGATTGGTCAATTTGGACAATCCAGAGGTTGTGAATTCTCGCTAATAGACCGTTGCTAAGGAGATCGGACCGTTGCTAAGGACAGACAGGAAGTAAACACTGACAGGAACACACTATGGCGTCTGGCAGTGTTTAAAGTCGTGTTAATCTGGAAGAGAAAATGTGAACAGTTACAGAAAACCACGGCAGGGCAGGAGGTGAACTGGAACCTCTCCAAGTAGCAGTCCATATTTAGGTCTGTTCGGGGACTTGAACCGGCGACCCAACAGCTCCCAGTCCACGCCCCGACTGACTGAGCCCCTGCCGGATGCAACAGAATTGACACAGAAATAGAATGGAATAAAAGATGGAATAAGAGGCTCAAACAGCGTAGACTGAGACAGAGAAAGCCAGTTGTCTTCGCTGCCGCGGAGCAGATGTTCCCCGACAGCTTGAGAGGAAACAGATCTGATTTGAGGCGACATGTTTAGTTTCAACAAGCGCCGCTCAAACGTCGCTCTGGGCTGAGAGGCTGGGTCTCAGTACCAGGCTTCTGCGTCAGTGAACACACCGTATCAGCTCCGTTACATTTAGGGAACTCACACAGGCGGTGCTTACTCTAAAAGAGTCGCTGCAAGGCTTCCCTCTGCGTGGAACAGTCAGAGGCGCTGGAATATAAATGATAATATAAAAAGACTTTCTTAAATACTTTACTTAGTTTAGTTTTGATGTACTTCTTCTTTATTTGGTTTAAATCACAAATATGAACTCCCATTTTCAAGTGTTCTTTATTTAAGTGTGTTCTTTTTAAATGATGTTTTATGATTTGACCCTGTATATTTATTTCTTAACTTTTTAATGCAATTGTATTTCTATTACAGAAATATTTTGGACTCTTTATTTCTAGTGTCTTCAGTATCTATCCATCTATCTATCTATCTATCTATCTATCTATCTATCTATCTATCTATCTATCTATCTATCTATCTATCTATCTATCTATCTATCTATCTATCTATCTATCTATCTATCTTCTATCTTCTATCTATCTATCTATCCATCCATCTATCTATCTATCTATCTATCTATCCATCTTCATCTATCTATCTATCTATCTATCTATCTATCTATCTATCTATCTATCT
>CADEHL010000931.1:0-20466 GCA_902827135.1 Harpagifer antarcticus
CCCACAGGTTGGATACACACTTCCAGCGGACACTACACAGGTTTATAAAATATGATCACATGACTACATGATCAATAAGGCTTCCACAGATTGGTTATTTCTACACAACACTTTTCTTTTCTCCGTGCCCACCACCTGTCTTTCGCATCACATTTGTTATTTTGCATCGATCTCTGTTCATTTTGCACAATTTGTTTATCAAAGGTAGGAGTCTGTGTGGGGGGGGGGGGGGGCAACTACAAGACCCTAAGATACACCGCAGCTGGTCACAGTGCTTCTCCTCTCCTCTGGTCACAGTTAGTCTGCTATTGATGCTCAGCTCACTGTCAAGGTCCCTCACTCTGTCTCTTCTTCATTCACCCTCGGTCTCCTCAGGTCGATGATAATTGTCCCATTTTCTCTCAGTCTCTAATGAATCCATCATCGTGCTGAGCAACAGGAGTGTGTGTGAAGTGTGTGTGTGTGTCCTAGCATTACTATACTTGTGGGGACCTAAATCTGTTTAGTCACGTGTGGGGACTCGCCTCCCTTATGGGGACAAATTGGAGGTCCCCATAAGGGGATCATTAATTTTAGGGTGAAGACTTGGTTAGGGTTAGACATGTGTTGGTTAAGGTTAGGATATGTCTCCAGGAAATGCATGTAAGTCAATGTAATGTCCCCTGAAGTGATGTATACATGGTGTGTGTATTCTGTTCCTTTTTTAAAACGTTTTTCTAAAGGGAATGATGTCTCGTGCGCTTTGTGGTTTGTTTGCAGATAATGAACTTGCAGAATTCGAGGCCTCTGAAAAAATCTGAAGGTTTTTGAGTCTTTTGTCGGAAAGATCTTTCAAGGTTTGCTGCAGATTGGATGGAAGCTGCTCCATCGCAGTGTGTTGACCTCAATGTTATTCTGCATTATGTTTCAAACACCTTACCGCCTGTGGCAAAGAAGAGGTGTGTGTGTGTGTGTGTGTGTGAGATTCTAGTCGTCAAATCATCTGCAGATTCCTTTTCTAAATGAACGGTTTGGTGGTGATGAAATGTCGGAGCGTTTTGGCGATCCCACCTCCTGGAAAATAGTTCTTTATCAGTCCAAACACCAACGTTACAATTTATTTAGGAGTCTCAATTAAATACAAACACGATATGTTTGCCTTCACATTTAGATGGAACCAAAATAAGAGCTAACTATAAGACTTTAACGTTACAAGTTAAATAAAGATAATCACTTTAATATATCAAACGGAGAAAAACAGCATTTTCTGACACTACCTTGAATACACCATTATCATAACAGTAAGTGATACTTGAAGTCAATCATTTCATCGTTGCTGCTGTGAAGGATAGCTTTTAATCTGGATTTATTTAGCAGCGTTTTTAACCTTAAAATGCTTGAGTTTCACTTCTTTGGTCAATAAACCCAATATTTGAAAACCTTAAGGTGTAATATTTCCTTTTTTCTGTCTCTAAATCATTTCATTATCTTATAAACAATCCAGCGATGTAACATTTGATAATTACTATGTTTACTCTTTAGTCTTCAGTGGTTTCCTGACTACCATCTCTCTTTATAATAATAATACATTCGATTTGTATAGCGCTTTTCCGAAATCAGAATGTGTCTCCTCCACTCTTACGGGACGTCCACACGGCAGCGTGCGTTGAAGCTTGCCGGTGGGCGTGTCTGGAGCGCGACCAACAACCAATCACATGAATCTCCCGCCCGGACACAGAAGCACACGGTTTGATTGGCTAGAGCCTGTACTGGCATATGCTTCGATTGGCTGGCGCTTTCGTCGAAGCTTGAAGAGTTGAACTTTAGAAGCGAGCAACGGAGGCAAAGCAACGGAACCGCAATGCAGTTCGTCAAAGCCTGACGTCGCCCCATTCAAAGTGAATGGGAAGCGTCTCCGTTGAAGCAACGCACGCTGCCATGTGGACGGGCCGTTACACCACTTTCCCGCCTGCAGAATATCTTCTGATTAGTCATGTTATCTGTCCCATTTTATTTGGATCTGATATGAAGCCCCTGCCCCAAATAATCTCTGTGTGTTGGACCGTAACAGATTGAGGTCAGAAGCACGACTTTATCGCCTCTGAACACACGGAGCAAACTCTCCTTATATTGTGTGTGTGTGTGTGTATATATATATATATATATATATATATATACGTGGAAATGAAGTTGCCATTGACTACACGCATGGCACCGAAAGGTCTGCTGAGCTAAAGCCCTGATTGTTTCTGCAGACTTTGATTAGACAGGAATTATTTGAAGGTCAAAAACAAATGAAATCTGGGAGAAAACATCCTTCACTCAAAACCTTATTGAAAAAAGTACATTTTTTGGAAACCAGGTCGTGTGACTGGTGTCTGCCGGTTGCAGAAACCCTCGTCCATGCTTTCGTCACCTCCCGCTTGGACTACTGCAATGGTGTGCTGTCAACTAAACCCTGGACAGGCTCCAGTATGTCCAAAACTGTGCTGCTAGGGTCCTCACACACACAAAGCCGTGGCAGCCCATCCCTCCCACCCTCGGCCACCTCCACTGGTCGCCGGTCAAGACCCGCATATCCTCATAGTCCTCCTCCTCACCTACAAGGCCCTCCATGCCCTTACCCCCCAGTACCTATCGGACATCCTTCACCCACATGCCCCACCTTCAGACTCTGGCCTGCTTACCACCCCCCGCACCAACCTGCGACCCCCCGGAACACTCCTGTTCTTCTCTGTAAAGCGACCTTGGGTCTCCTGAAAGGCGCTATATAAATCCAAGCTATTATTATTATGCTTGGGAAAAAAATCAATCTCCACAAACATTGGGACAACTATTCCACGGTTAGGGTTAGGGTTAGGGTTACAACGAGCATCAGCGTTTCAGGACTTTGAAGGTTTAGCATGCAGATGGTTTATTAAATATGAAAGTATTACATCTTAACACCATAGTCAATAACACGGAACATTTCACAACACAACACTGTACACAACACAACAATGCAACCACAACAACAAAATGTTTTAAACCGTTTGGAAAGTATACACGTGTGCATTGACTCGTAGATAAAGCCAGCAGTACTTTTAGATTGAAATGCAGTCTCGAAGTCTCTGAAGGCCTCCGTCATGTGCACTCAGAGTGACACCTTGTTTCTCCGGATCCTCACCAACTCCCTCAGCGCTGCCTTTCTCTGCACGACATCCCGATCAGAGAGATGTTCAGACTATCTTATCTTACTAAACCAATACATCGGAGTGTCTCTGCATTAGAGATGTTGAGGTTTAGGGGTCCAGTGGCGAGCCGTGATGTTTATACCTAGGCCCTCTGTAACTTTTATCCATGTATTTTTACTTTTAATGTTTATTTTATTAGCTTTTCTTTTTAATGACTGATTTTAAATGCCATTTTCTTAATGTCTTTAATTTTTTGTAAAGCACTTTGAATTGCCTTGTGTTGAAAAGTGCTATATAAATAAACTTGCCTTGCCTAAAGTCCGCGAAAATAAAGCCCGCCCATTTAGAGGGAAGATATGATTGGTCAACTGTACTGTCATTTGACATTACTCTCTCGTTGAGTTCCTATAGCGGGCCCTCTGTGAATGCAGAGAGGGACCAACGAGCTCTCCGTCTTCACATAACTCGCAGAGACGCATTTAACCCTTCACCTTCCAACAGAAACTGAACAGGCAGATTCTAAGGATTTATTTCTTTGGAAATGTTATTTTAAATCAAGTTATTTTGGTAAAACTAATGAAAAAAAAAGTAGGGTACAAATAATATATATATATATATATATAATATTTTCAAAAAAAAGTTTTTTTAATGTTTTCAAATATTATTTTTTTTATAAAAAATTATTTTTAAATATTTTATTATATATCTTTGTACCCTACTTTTTTTTTCATTAGTTTTACCAAAATAACTTGATTTAATTGTATTTAAAATAACATTTCCAAAAAAATAAATCCTTGGAAACGTGAAAGGGCCCTGACGGCTCGCCGCTGTAGGTGTAAGAGCTCTTTAGTGACTTCCTGACGGCTCGCCGCTGTAGGTGTCAGAGCTCTTTAGTGACTTCCTGATGGAGGAGTTATCAGATTAGCGCGTAGCATCCTCGCCTAATGAAGCCTGTTTACAGATGCAGGAGGCGGGTTGATTACATGCAGACTTCCTCTTCATTTCAGACTCGATAATTAATTTCTGTGAAGCAGGAGAGTGGGTGTGCATCATAGAGTACGGAGAGTAATGATATCAGAGGATTATCTGATGTCTGAGGAGTGTTGATGTCACCGGGTAATTCAAATGAGGCATTATTTGATCTAATATAAGCACATTTTCTCTCCTCATATCAGTCTGTCTGTCTGCTGGCTGTTGGACTCTTTACACTGCTGCTGGGTGTTGGACTCTTTACACTGCTGCTGGGTGTTGGACTCTTTACACTGCTGCTGGGTGTTGGACTCTTTACACTGCTGCTGGGTGTTGGACTCTTTACACTGCTGCTGGGTGTTGGACTCTTTACACTGGGCTGTTGTCGTACATCAAGGAATACATGAAGAAGAAAGAATGACGTTTCTGGAATAAAGGACTCAACCCGTACACATTCATACAGAGCTAACGAATTAGCTTAGTCAGTCAACTTTAATGTCAATTTTCCTGTGTGTGTACAGACCGAGAGATCGAAATAACGTTTCCAACCATCCCAAATGCAATAATACAAATATATAAATATGTATATCCTCTATATATTCAACCAACAGACACATTTACACACATTCAGATAAAACACATCAATCAATATACAAAAAACATGACTTCAATATCTTAGGGAATGTGCAAGATTATCCATAGCAGCGTAAGACAGTGGCTGGAATTGAGTATCTGAGTTATAGTCCGGGGAGGGGGGGGGGGGGGGGGGGGGAGGGGAGGGAGTTCAGCCTGGTGTAAAAAACTGTTCTGCAGTCGAGTAGTGCTCGACCTCCGGCTGCGGAACCGCCTCTTAGCTTAGCACGTCAGCTTAGCGCCGCAAGGTTCTGAACAGCTAGGTACTCCAACAGTGATTTAATACACATGTGTAACATCACACAATGCAACGCCATGAAGGACAGAGAAGAAGGTAGCCATTGTGTCACCGGAAAATTAGAACCGAAAACTCCCTCGACTTCTTTGCTGTCGCGACGGCAGAACTGCGTCACAACATAAGAGCCTATTTCAAAATGTTTCTGTCGAAAAAAGAGTTTCTGAACGTAGAGAAGTCTTACCTCTGTCTGTCACTTTTTGACAGCAACACGTCTCTATTTTGAGTCATGTGCGTCTGAGACATTAAGGGGGCGTTCAGTACATTGCAGCTTCTCCCAGTCTTTATAGTCGGTGCACGATAGGGACCAATAATTAAGCTGTCCTTAGTGTCAAGACAGACACTGTCCTTAGTGTCAATACAAACACTGTCCTTAGTCCCCTGCCTTGAGTCATGACTTTACTACTCATCACAGACCGCTGAATCAACCCAAGGAAATAAAGGTTAAGTTTCGTGGTTGTTATATGCAGAAAGAAAATATATAACTAATTTGTATAGTACTGTATTCAGTGGAACAACATGCTATCGCTACGTGGCCAAGATGTCGGTCTCTCATTGTAGCAGCAGAAGTATTGGCTTCTCCCAATAGTCTTTATAGTTGGTGGACAATAGCGACCAATAATTAAGCTGTCCTTAGTGTCAAGACAGACACTGTCCTTAGTCCCCTGCCATGCCCTTATGGCCGGGTGTTCATAGTGCACTTTGCACTTCACTTTGCATTGGGACACACTTTTGCACTAGTCCACAGATCGGCAAGTTGAGACACTTTATTTGCCTCCTCTCGCTTTCATCACCTGCCACGTCTGAGTCCGGTTGCTTCATTTGATGAACATCAGCAGCAAAAGAACGTGTGTGTGTTTCAGAGCTGATTCCTCACTAACCATGTTCTGAATTGGGATTTAAAGAAACTGAATGTAGTCTGGTCTTTGATTGTTGCAGCAGAAGTTGTAGCTTCTTCCAATAGTTTTTATATCTGGTGCTTCTTCACCCCCCTGCTGCTCCCACTTTGCTGTCTTTGACCTACTTGTGGGTCTGCGTCTGCGGCGGCGAATAATCGATTAATATTCGCCAGGGCTGTCGAATTTCATCATGGTGACTTTCTGGAACCACGGATCTATTTATAAAGCAGATTTAAACTCCTGATCAAAGTGCTGAACAGCGAACACATACCATATAGAATAACACGATAGCAGTAAAACAATAATTCAGGATAAAAAGCACTAACTAGAAAGATATAGAAATGTAACTCGTGTTAAAAGCGAGTCCAAAGAGGTGAGTTTTTAACAGAGATTTGAACGGTTCTATAGACGGAGCTCGTTCAGATCTGTTCTCCAAACCGTGGAGAAAAACCCTCACGTTTCGTTTCGCGGTGTGCACGGCTTTCATGAAAACGGACAAAAGGTCAAATCTGTTATTTTCCCTGAGAGAAAGAAAAGGGTCTCTTGTATTCCCCCCCCCCCCAGAATGCGTCTTCACAGCGAGGCCCTTCCCACATTTACATTTAAATGAAACCAAATGGCCGTACACTCGGGAATGATATACAGTAATGATGATGGTAATAAAAGCAAAGTCCTCCCTCACATAGCACCGGCTCCTGCACTCCTCGCAGGTACAGTTAGTGAGTTATGTCTTTGTCGCGTCGAGACTATTACCTCCACATTTCAGCGAGTGGATTCATCAGCGCTGCCTAATGTGGTCGGCCATCAGCCTGCAGCGCGTTGCATGTTGATCACATCTTTCTTCCAGCGGCTGCAGGTCTGGCGCATTACAGGTGTGTGAGCGCCGGTTAGCGTCTGGTGTGTAAGAGTGGACTGCATGATTATTAATTATCTCATGCGAGGCGAGGCACGTTCATTTATACAGCACCTTTCAACACGAGGCAACTCAAAGTGCTTTACAAACAAGACATTAAGAGCATTAAGAAACATATTATAAAATGGCATGCAGTGGTAGCGAAGAACTTTGAGGTATTTTACTTAAATATTACATGTTTAAACCACATCATACGTCTACAGTACTATACTATATAAGCCAGTAGTTTACCTTTAACTCCACTACATTTATCAGACAGCTTTTACAGATTCAGATAATTAGCCAATACAAAATAATATACATCCATTTTCATATACATTTGGGCTCTAAAGGAACTACAACACGGTCACATGACTTCACGTCACCACCGCTAAGCTAAAGGAGGCTAATGTTGGGCTCTAAAGGAACTACAACACGGTCACATGACTTCACGTCACCACCGCTAAGCTAAAGGAGGCTAATGTGGGCTATAAAGGAACTACAGCACGGTCACATGACTTCACGTCACCACCGCTAGGCTAAAGGTGGCTAATGTTGGGCTATAAAGGAACTACAGCACGGTCACATGACTTCACATCACCACCGCTAAGCTAAAGGAGGCTAATGTTGGGCTATAAAGGAACTACAGCACGGTCACATGACTTCACGGCACCACCGCTAAGCTAAAGAAGGCTAATGTTGGGCTATAAAGGAACTACAGCACGGTAGGGCTGTACCCGAATATTCGACTATTCGAATATTCGTTCGTTGGCCAACTATTCGGGTTTCAATTTCATTATTCGGATATTCGTTTTTTTATTTTCTAAATGTATGCTATCAATAAAGGCGAATTCCTATATTCTTATACTATATTTATACTTTTGAATTGCACTGTTAAAATGCGGAAATATATACAATCTCAGCCTGTGCTCCTGACATCGCGTTCACTCACAGTCACGAACGCAAACGGCACGCTTCTCCTCGCTTCACCTCGCTTCACACACCTGAACACAAAATGCCGAAGACTTCGGTTGTGTGGGACCATTTTAAATTGGACGACGGTAAGAAGAAGGCAGTGTGCCAAATATGCGACAAGAAAACTGGCCGGTGGCACAACAACTCTGAAAAGTCACCGGATGCTGTAAGTAGTAGCCTAGCTTAGCTTAGCTGTTGTCAAGTTGCCATGATGAAGCTGCGTTATCCGCCGTTTAAACAGTAACGTTACACATGGTAACATCGTGCTCTTACTATCCTTGGAAAATAGTTGCAAGCAAGCAACCGAATTGTTTTTTTATATTAGTTTTTCAATTGTATCCGAATAGTGAACATAATAGGAGCGATGTGGGAACATCTGGAGCTAAGGCAATTATTGGCATACAGTTCGTTCATTTATTTTTCGTTCTTCATTTATTTAAATACCGTTTACTGTTTACGCCTATATCCCCGGCGCTGCACTGCGGCTGGGTTAAATGCAGAGGACACATTTAGTTTTAATGTATGCGAGTACTGAGACAAGAAATAAATATAAATCGTAATAGTATGCTCTTTCTGCGCTTCTGCTTAACAGTGTGTTGTCAGGTGTCTCGGAGCGTGTTATGAAAAAAAATCTCCGCACCGAATATTCGAATATTCGCTGCTGATTACTACCGAATATCCGGAGCCCGAGAAATGGTATTCGGGACAGCCCTACAGCACGGTCACATGACTTCACGTCACCACCGCTAAGCTAAAGGAGGCTAATGTTGGGCTATAAAGGAACTACAGCACGGTCACATGACTTCACGTCACCACCGCTAAGCTAAAGGAGGCTAATGTTGGGCTATAAAGGAACTACAGCACGGTCACATGACTTCACGTCACCACCGCTAAGCTAAAGGTGGCTAATGTTGGGCTATAAAGGAACTACAGCACGGTCACATGACTTCACGTCACCACCGCTAAGCTAAAGGCGGCTAATGTTGGGCTATAAAGGAACTACAGCACGGTCACATGACTTTACGTCACCACCGCTAAGCTAAAGGTGGCTAATGTTGGGCTATAAAGGAACTACAGCACGGTCACATGACTTCACGTCACCACCGCTAAGCTAAAGGCGGCTAATGTTGGGCTATAAAGGAACTACAGCACGGTCACATGACTTCACGTCACCACCGCTAAGCTAAAGGTGGCTAATGTTGGGCTATAAAGGAACTACAGCACGGTCACATGACTTCACGTCACCACCTCTAAGCTAAAGGAGGCTAATGTTGGGCTATAAAGGAACTACAGCACGGTCACATGACTTCACGTCACCACCGCTAAGCTAAAGGAGGCTAATGTTGGGCTATAAAGGAACTACAGCACGGTCACATGACTTCACGTCACCACCGCTAAGCTAAAGGTGGCTAATGTTGGGCTATAAAGGAACTACAGCACGGTCACATGACTTCACGTCACCACCGCTAAGCTAAAGGTGGCTAATGTTGGGCTATAAAGGAACTACAGCACGGTCACATGACTTCACGTCACCACCGCTAAGCTAAAGGAGGCTAATGTTGGGCTCTAAAGGAACTACAGCACGGTCACATGACTTCACGTCACCACCGCTAAGCTAAAGGAGGCTAATGTTGGGCTCTAAGTAGTAGGTTTGATTTCAAGCTGCAAAAAAAGGTAGTGAATACAACTTGTCATCTCTGAGTCCTGATGGGCCGATCTGCTCTGGATAGTTTCTGTTTTATTTAATCTGAGCGGACAGCCTCACAGCTGCAGATTCCTTTGATCTCAGCCACAGATTCAATCGGTCTGTCTACTCCAGAAAACCATGTTTCTGTGAAATATTGAAGTTTGTGTGCTTGTGTGTGTATATGTGAGCCTCCAGTCATACATCTTCTTTCTGTGATTTGTATTTGCATGTGTGAAAGAACTCCCTGAGGATAAAAAATCTAGTGACAGAGAGATCAGCTCTTTAACGACAAAGGAATGAGGGTTTTCCTAAAGTGGCAATAAAAACCATGTTAGCTTTAACCCATCATTATGAAGTAAGTGTTGGTTGCACCGTGTTATGGCTGTAGAATAATGAAACCATCACATTGGTGGCATACAATTCAAAAGATCTCTTTCACAATAAAAGCCTGAGACGGGTCCACTGCCTCCAAGAGAGCGTTTCTCTAAGAGGAAACTCAATAACAATAGAATACAACTCAACTCAACAAAGCAGAGCAACGGGACTGAAGTCAAAATACTGCATCAGAGCGAAGCAGGACACAATAGTGTCTTCTAGTGTTGCACGGTGTACCGATACTTGAGAGGCACCGCGATACCCTGCCGTTAAAAACGTTACGATTCCTCCGTTTCATTAGTATCGGTACTTTAAGAATGACGGGGAAAAGTACTCCGGTGAGAAAGCGCTGTTTTTAATAAGAGCCGTGTGTGTTCAGCGCTCTGCTTCCACTCCCTGCACTGCAGTCCCTCCCCTCTCTCGTGCACGCTCTAAGTCCCTCCCCTCTCTAAGTCCCTCCCCTCTCTAAGTCCCGCCCCTCTCTAAGTCCCGCCCCTCTATAAGTCCCGCCCCTCTCTCGTGCACGCTCTAAGTCCCGCCCCTCTCTCGTGTACGCTCTAAGTCCCGCCCCTCTCTAAGTCCCGCCCCTCTCTAAGTCCCGCCCCTCTCTCGTGCACGCTCTAAGTCCCGCCCCTCTCTCGTGTATGCTCTAAGTCCCGCCCCTCTCTCGTGTACGCTCTAAGTCCCGCCCCTCTCTCGTGCACGCTCTAAGTCCCGCCCCTCTCAAGCACGCTCTAAGTCCTGCCCCTCTCTCGTGCACGCTCTAAGTCCCGCCCCTCTCTAAGTCCCGCCCCTCTCTAAGTCCCGCCCCTCTCTCGTGCACGCTCTAAGTCCCTCCCCTCTCTCGTGCACGCTCTAAGTCCCTCCCCTCTCAAGCACGCGCACGCTCTAAGTCCCGCCCCTCTCTCGTGCACGCTCTAAGTCCCGCCCCTCTCTCGCGCAAGCTCTAAGTCCCTCCCCTCTCAGTCCCTCCCCTCTCAAGCACGCTCTAAGTGCCTCCCCTCTCAGTCCCTCCCCTCTCAAGCACGCTCTCAGTGCCTCCCCTCTCAGTCCCTCCCCTCTCAGTCCCTCCCCTCTCTCGTGCACGCTCCAAGTCCCTCCCCTCTCTCGTGCACGCTCCAAGTCCCGCCCCTCTCTCGTGCACGCTCTAAGTCCCGCCCCTCTCAAGCACGCTCTAAGTCCTGCCCCTCTCTCGTGCACGCTCTAAGTCCCGCCCCTCTCTAGTCCCGCCCCTCTCTAAGTCCCGCCCCCTCTCTCGTGCACGCTCTAAGTCCCTCCCCTCTCTCGTGCACGCTCTACAGTCCCTCCCCTCTCAAGCACGCGCACGCTCTAAGTCCCCGCCCCTCTCTCGTGCACGCTCTAAGTCCCGCCCCTCTCTCGCGCAAGCTCTAAGTCCCTCCCCTCTCAGTCCCTCCCCTCTCAAGCACGCTCTCAGTGCCTCCCCTCTCAGTCCCTCCCCTCTCAGTCCCTCCCCTCTCTCGTGCACGCTCCAAGTCCCTCCCCTCTCTCGTGCACGCTCCAAGTCCCTCCCCTCTCTCGTGCACGCTCTAAGTCCCGCCCCTCTCAAGCACGCTCTAAGTCCCGCCCCTCTCTCATGCACGCTCTAAGTCCCGCCCCTCTCTCGTGCACGCTCTACGTCCCTCCCCTCTCTCGTGCACGCTCCAAGTCCCTCCCCTCAAGCACGCGCTATGTGCCTCCACTCTCAAGCACGCTCTAAGTCCCGCCCCTCTCTCGTGCACGCTATAAGTCCCGCCCCTCTCAAGCACGCTCTAAGTCCCTCCCCTCAAGCACGCGCTATGTGCCTCCACTCTCAAGCACGCTCTAAGTCCCGCCCCTCTCTCGTGCACGCTATAAGTCCCGCCCCTCTCTCGTGCACACTCTAAGTCCCTCCCCTCTCTAAGTCCCGCCCCTCTCTAAGTCCCCGCCCCTCTCTAAGTCCCGCCCCTCTCTCGTGCACGCGCTAGCTGCCAGAGCATGTGAGCAAACGAGAAGCATGGCTGCGAGTGCAGCTGCCGCTGCGCCTCGGCTTGTTGACAACAAAGACGCCAGAAGCGAAATGTGGAAGTATTTGAGCGATATCTCTGACGGTGAGGTTATGCTCTATTTCTTGTTGGAGACCTCGTTGTGTTGAATGTCATTTCTGTTTAATATACAAATCTAATTTAAAAAAAGTAGTTTGAGATGATGCTTATTGTATTTATTGTGCTCATTGCTTAAACGTTTGTGTTCTGGTTCTGGTGTGAAATAAAGCACCATAATTACATTTATGACTGTTTCCCTTTTTTCGAAATAGAATCGCAGTTCTTGACTCGGTATCGAAACCATAATGTTGACATCGTGACAACACTAGCGTCTTCACGTCTTTAATCTGCTGGGTCATATTTTCTCAAACAACAAATACATAAAAGAATATTATTACCCAGCACTTATTAAAACTGTTACTTGGTTGCATCCCGCATTTATCCAGGCGCTGTGTTTGATGTTTATACGTCGCACTGCGGGAAACGCTACCTCGAGATCTCTGGATGGATAACACATGTAGACATTTTGACAATAAAGCTGACTTTGAAAAACTGATATTCATATTTCTGGAGTAAACAAATCTAAATCTAATAAAATCTATTGTTATACGAAACCCTGCATCACGTCAACCCTTTGAGACCTGAGTTCAAACTGTGATCCTCTGGTCAGAACGTGATCACATATAACTCGGGTAACCTCGATGAAACCTGTTCGACTGAAGAGTTGAATATTCACCTCCATGAAGATCGCTGCGTCTTCTTCGTGACGTTTATTGATTATAGATTAATTATGAGTTTCACGAGTGTGGCGGGAACAGGCTGCTGGTTTTGTTGTTGTTTTCTTCTGTCAGTGTTAACGTCACTGGTTTTGTTGTTGTTGTTTTCTGTCCGTGTTAACATCACTGGTTTTGTTGTTGTTGTTTTCTGTCAGTGTTCACGTCACTGGTTTTGTTGTTGTTGTTTTCTGTCCGTGTTAACGTCACTGGTTTTGTTGTTGTTGTTTTCTGTCCGTGTTAACGTCACTGGTTTTGTTGTTTTCTGTCCGTGTTAACGTCACTGGTTTTGTTGTTGTTGTTTTCTGTCAGTGTTAACGTCACTGGTTTTGTTGTTGTTGTTTTCGGTCAGTGTTCACGTCACTGGTTTTGTTGTTGTTGTTTTCTGTCAGTGTTCACGTCACTGGTTTTGTTGTTGTTGTTTTCTGTCAGTGTTAACGTCACTGGTTTTGTTGTTGTTGTTTTCTGTCCGTGTTAACATCACTGGTTTTGTTGTTGTTGTTTTCTGTCCGTGTTAACGTCACTGGTTTTGTTGTTTTCTGTCCGTGTTAACGTCACTGGTTTTGTTGTTGTTGTTTTCTGTCAGTGTTAACGTCACTGGTTTTGTTGTTGTTGTTTTCTGTCCGTGTTAACATCACTGGTTTTGTTGTTGTTGTTTTCTGTCCGTGTTAACGTCACTGGTTTTGTTGTTGTTGTTTTCTGTCAGTGTTAACGTCACTGGTTTTGTTGTTGTTGTTTTCTGTCCGTGTTAACGTCACTGGTTTTGTTGTTGTTGTTTTCTGTCCGTGTTAACATCACTGGTTTTGTTGTTTTCTGTCCGTGTTAACGTCACTGGTTTTGTTGTTGTTGTTTTCTGTCCGTGTTAACGTCACTGGTTTTGTTGTTTTCTGTCCGTGTTAAAGTCACTGGTTTTGTTGTTGTTGTTTTCTGTCCGTGTTAACGTCACTGGTTTTGTTGTTGTTGTTTTCTGTCCGTGTTAACGTCACTGGTTTTGTTGTTTTCTGTCCGTGTTAAAGTCACTGGTTTTGTTGTTGTTGTTTTCTGTCCGTGTTAACGTCACTGGTTTTGTTGTTTTCTGTCCGTGTTAACGTCACTGGTTTTGTTGTTGTTGTTTTCTGTCCGTGTTAACGTCACTGGTTTTGTTGTTGTTGTTTTCTGTCAATCCAATCCCTTTTATTTCTATAGCACATTTAAAAACAACAGAGTTGAACAAAGTGCTGTTCATCAACAACTGTATAAACACATGAAACACATGTGAAACCGAGACGCAGAAACCCGATCAGAACCACCGGCTGAGGAACTCCTCCGAGACGTAAACACCGTACAAAACACCAGGCAGATAAAACCCACATGTGAAAGCACGAGTCAGCTGGTCTGAGAAAGCCAGGGAGAAGAAGAGGGGTTTACACGAGGTTTAAAACCAGGCAGATTGGAGCAAGTCTAACCTGGAGGGGTAATTCCCTTCTTGGTAATGACGGTCAGTCGTGATTAAAAAGATGGGTCCAATGTTATGAGGATCATCAGAGGTCTCGTTTTTTAATTATCAATGTGGATAAATTACCTAAAAGGTCAAATCCCAGAATTGGGCGGTTCTTCCAGAAAATGTGATCCCTGGATTCCAGCCCCTAAAACCAGGAAAAGACACTTCTGGTTTATTACAATAACCACAATCTAAAAGTGTAAAAAGTGTCCATTTAATACCAATGTATCGTCCAAACATGTACGTGATGATTGAGACCCAAGCCCCCAATGGCCCCTCCATGGGGTCGATGCTTACGAGTACATAGAATGACTCAGTGGTATATTGAGGCTTTACACACGCCTTCCATGCATCTTTAAAACTTAGCTCCTCAAAGGCACCTTCCTGTCCGCCTCTCAGTTTCTACCTCTTGTGATTTCTAGCATCCTTCACAGCCGGCGTGCCGCTCACTTTGACGAATGATCAGAAGCACCTCGCTCTCGAACGGAGGGCAATATGAAAATACATTTAAAGGCTGTCGGCGTGCAGAGGACGGGAGAATGAGGCGCGCTTGTTTTGATTACAGCGAACAGATGCTACTTTCTGAGCTGGGAGGAGATAAAGCACCAGTCTGGATTCTCTGTGGGGACGACATGCGTTAGTTTGGACGCATGTTAGGGCTTCCTTAAAGCAATGCAGGGACTGAGGCGTACATCCCACACATGACGTGAAATATAGCCCTTTGGTTCCTAATAGTGTGATAACCTCAATGACCCCAAAACGACTCCAAATAAGGAACTGTTATCCATATAGCGCATTATGCTAATCACTGCCAATGGGCTGTTAGGTAACAAGGCCTGCATGACATGTCCTCTCTCCCTCTCCCATGGTCTGGAGCTCAATGGTTCTCTGATTGTGCTTTTGGTTGGTAGTCTGAAATAAGGTCTGAGGTTAACAACATTTTATTCTACTACATATAAAAAGTCCGTAAATAACACACACTTTAGAAATGTTGCTAACAAGCTAACACCGTAGGAGATGAAATATGGCCTTTTGGTTCCTCAAACGTGTGATAATAAACTCCATAACTACAAAGCTATTCTCCCCATCGGCCCGGCAGAGGATAAGCTGATCTCCATATAGATCGTTATGCTAATTACTGCTAATCAACGCAGCTTATGCTAATTCTGCTAATGGTGTCTTAGGGCTGAACAAAGTGATGCAGGGAACGAGGCCTAAAACCCACTTCCTGTCCCCTGGTGTGGAGCTTTACCACTTCCTGTCCCCTGTTGTGGAGCTTTACCACTTCCTGTCCCCTGGTGTGGAGCTTTACCACTTCCTGTCCCTGGTGTAGAGCTTTACCACTTCCTGTCCCTGGTGTGGAGCTTTACCACTTCCTGTCCCCTGGTGTGGAGCTTTACCACTTCCTGTCCCCTGGTGTGGAGCTTTACCACTTCCTGTCCCCTGGTGTAGGAGCTTACCACTTCCTGTCCCCTGGTGTGGAGCTTTACCACTTCCTGTCCCCTGGTGTGGAGCTTACCACTTCCTGTCCCCTGGTGTGGAGCTTTACCACTTCTGTCCCCTGGTGTGGAGCTTTACCACTTCCTGTCCCCTGGTGTGGAGCTTTACCACTTCCTGTCCCCTGGTGTGGAGCTTTACCACTTCCTGTCCCCTGGTGTGGAGCTTTACCACTTCCTGTCCCCTGGTGTGGAGCTTTACCACTTCCTGTCCCCTGTTGTGGAGCTTTACCACTTTCCTGTCCCTGTGTGGAGCTTTACCACTTCCTGTCCCCTGGTGTGGAGCTTTACCACTTCCTGTCCCTGGTGTGAGCTTACCACTTTCCTGTCCTCGGTGTGGAGCTTACCACTCTCCTGTCCCCTGGTGTGGGAGCTTTACCACTTCCTGTCCCCCTGGTGTGGAGCCTTTAACCACTTCCTGTCCCTGGTGTGGAGCTTTTACCACTTCCTGTCCCCTGGTGTGGAGCTTTACCACTTCCTGTCCCCTGGTGTGGAGCTTTACCACTTCCTGTCCCCTGGTGTGGAGCTTTACCACTTCCTGTCCCCTGGTGTGGAGCTTTACCACTTCCTGTCCCCTGGTGTAGAGCTTTACCACTTCCTGTCCCCTGGTGTGGAGCTTTACCACTTCCTGTCCCCTGGTGTGGAGCTTTACCACTTCCTGTCCCCTGGTGTGGAGCTTTACCACTTCCTGTCCCCTGGTGTGGAGCTCAATGGTTTTCGGAACATGGTGTTCATGTTTCTGGAGGAATTATACAGTTTCTGAGGAACAGGCATGTTGGTTTGAGGGCGCGGCGCTCCGGTTACCCGGTGCAGACTAAACCCTGATCATCATGTAGTGTTTTCACACCAGAGTACTTCTCCCCGCTGATATCTGGTTGTACCGTTTAAATATGAACACGACAGCAGCAGCGCTTCAGCTCCCGAGCCTCAGGCCTCCCACTCCTCCCTTCATGGTTCGAGCGTCTCTTTTCAGACTCATTAGAGCTTGTGACAGAACCTGCGAGGTGTTCAGGGTCCTCCCCGCTGCGGACTACTCAGCGCTCTCATGTAAAGCAACACAATACCTCTCCACCTCGGGATGCCACAAAGCATCTCGGCTGGTTTCCTCCGGCTGGTTTCCTCCGGCTGGTTTCCTCCGGCTGGTTTCCTCGGGCTGGTTTCCTCCGGCTGGTTTCCTCCGGCTGGTTTTCCTCCGGCTGGTTTCTTCCGGCTGGTTTCCTCCGGCTGGTTTCCTCCGGCTGGTTTCCTCTGGCTGGTTTTCCTCTGGCTGGTTTCCTCCGGCTGGTTTTCCTCGGCTGGTTTCCTCCGGCTGGTTTCCTCCGGCTGGTTTCCTCCGGCTGGTTTCCTCCGGCTGGTTTCCTCCGGCTGGTTTCCTCTGGCTGGTTTCCTCTGGCTGGTTTCCTCTGGCTGGTTTCCTCTGGCTGGTTTCCTCTGGCTGGTTTCCTCTGGCTGGTTTCCTCTGGCTGGTTTCCTCCGGCTGGTTTCCTCTGGCTGGTTTCCTCCGGCTGGTTTCCTCTGGCTGGTTCTCTTCTGGTTGCTGTGTTTGTGTGTCTCACCCTCAGACCCCTTCCACCCCTCCACCTGGCTCTCCATCCTCCACCTGCCACCTGCCTTCAGGGAGAAGGTTCCGTAGCCTGAGGTCGAGCGCCACCAGACTGAAGTCCCTCCCACCTCTCCCCTCTCTCCTCTCTCCCTCTCTCCCTCCTCCTCTCCCCTCTCTCTCCCCTCTCTCTCCCTCTCTCTCTCCCTCTCCTCCCCCTCCCTCCTCTCCCCTCTCTCCCCTCTCTCACCTCTCCACCCTGCACCCACTGGACCGGGACTTTAACACCCCCCCCCCCACACACACAGACACAAACAATCCAGCACCAGTCACGTTTACGCTGCTATGGAAATGTTTGCCCTCCCTTTTGCACTAAGCACATCCTTTAATGTGTCCTGCTTCCTTGAAGTACACCGTTTGTGTAATTATTGAGTGTCCTTGTATTTTAATGTGTGTGTTTAAACCTCGGGGCTGTGGGAAACAGTCGATCTTTCCGTGTGGACAAACATATTTTGAGATTGACAATAAAGTGGACTTGATGAGAGCGAGGCCCCGAGCGGCTTCCTGTTTGGGAACATGTCAGCTGCCGTGTGATTCAGACTTACACTTTGTGACAGGAAGCGCCGTCCAGATGAAATGTGTCTGAGGGGATGATCAGCAGAGATTACTTTCTGGAAGAGAATACGGAAATACACATCGTTTGGCACGGTCAGATTTTAGGATTTGGGGGTATTTTGCTTTCAGACCGTGTCCTTTCAGACAAGAGGAAAGGAAACCATTAACTCCACTTCCAGGACACTATTGGAGTGTCTTTGTCCCTTTTGTAGATGTGTCCTAAATTAACCACTTGTAAAAGGGGAAAAGTAAACTGTATAACGCTGTTAACCCTTCAGTGATATTTAAACGTGAGGACGAAAAACTGCAAGTCATCAATGTTAAAGTGAAAATAATATTTCTGGAGTATTCTACAGTTTGAGGAAATAATGTTTTCTGGAATCACTTCCCGAGGGAAATCTGCATTTGGGTTTGAGGGGCGTCCCGTTTCCGGTTCCTGCACCGTGAGTACATCAACCTTCAGCCTGTGAGTACATCTACTCACAGGCTGAGAGTACATCTACTCTCAGCCTGTGAATACATCTACTCTCAGCCTGTGAGTACATCAACCTTCAGCCTGTGAGTACATCTACTCTCAGCCTGTGAGTACATCTACCTTCAGCCTGTGAGTACATCTACTCTCAGCCTGTGAGTACATCAACCTTCAGCCTGTGAGTACATCTACTCTCAGCCTGTGAATACATCTACTCTCAGCCTGTGAGTACATCTACTCTCAGCCTGTGAGTACATCTACTCTCAGCCTGTGAATACATCTACTCAGCCTGTGAGTACATCTACTCTCAGCCTGTGAGTACATCTACTCTCAGCCTGTGAGTACATCTACCTTCAGCCTGTGAATACATCTACTCTCAGCCTGTGAGTACATCTACTCTCAGCCTGTGAGTACATCTACTCTCAGCCTGTGAATACATCTACTCTCAGCCTGAGGTACATCTACTCTCAGCTGTGAGTACATCTACTCTCAGCCTGTGAGTACATCTACTCTCAGCCTGAGAGTACATCTACTCTCAGCCTGTGAGTACATCTACTCTCAGCCTGTGAGTCTAAACTCTCAGCCTGTGAGTACATCTACTCTCAGCCTGTGAGTACATCTACTCTAAGCCTGTGAATACATCTACTCTCAGCCTGAGAGTACATCTACTCTCAGCCTGTGAGTACATCTACTCTAAGCCTGTGAATACATCTACTCTCAGCCTGTGAGTACATCTACTCAGCCTGTGAGTACATCTACTCTCAGCCTGTGTACATCTACTCTCAGCCTGAGAGTACATCTACTCTCAGGCTGTGAGTACATCTACTCTCAGCCTGTGAATACATCTACTCAGCCTGTGAGTACATCTACTCTCAGCCTGTGAGTACATCACTCTCAGCCTGTGAGTACACTACTCTCAGCCTGAGTAATGAGCAGCCTGCACTTAGAGAGAGAAAGGTGATTGCAGACAAAATGCTTTCATAAAGAAAATACGTTGTCGCTCTTCAGCAGCGTGAGGAATATTCCACATTTAGTTTCATCTCTCTGCGCCGCGGGAGAACAGATACAGAGACACATGGAAGAGGAGTGAAGAGCAGAAAATAATGAGGCAAAATCCAATCTAGACTTCGGAGGTGTAATGTGTTACATACAAAGTGTTCCTCCAATCCTCGTGAGCTGTTTCAGGAGAGCTTCAAAATACAGTGACAGTGAACGCAGCGCTGATGATTTAAACCCCTCTTTTACGGCTCCTGTCGCGGCGATAAAGACGGGAGCTCTGCTTCGTGGTTAAACTCGCTGTAACTGTGAATAAAGAGAAAACTGCTAATAGGTCTCAGAGGAAGGAGGAGAAATGCTAGTTCATAAAGAGCGGCAGGAATAAGTCCTAAAAACCCAGACATGACTCAGCATTTCATCATTTCTGTTCCTTCTTTAATGTGTTTTGGGTTTTTATCCTGAAATAGGTCTGCAGACAGTTTAGTTCTACGACATAAAATACGTCCGTAAATGCCCCACTGGCGGATTCAAATCAGCGGTTGCTAACAAGTGTCTGAAGGAGACGACTAAAAGTCATCAAGCCCAACGTTAGCCTCCTTTAGCTTAGCGGTGGTGACGTGAAGTCATGTGACGTGCTGTAGTTCTTATAGCCCAACATTAGCCCCTTTAGCTTAGCGTGGTGACGTGAAGTCATGTGACCGTGCTGTAGTTCCTTTATAGCCCAAACATTAGCCACCTTTAGCTTAGCGGTGGTGACGTGAAGTCATGTGGACCGTGCTGTAGTTCCTTTATAGCCCAACATTAGCCACCTTAGCTTAGCGGTGGTGACGTGAAGTCATGTGACCGTGCTGTAGTTCCTTTAAAGCCCAACATTAGCCCCCTTTAGCTTAGCGGTGGTGACGTGAAGTCATGTGACCGTGCTGTAGTTCTAGTTCCTTATAGCCCAACATTAGCCCCTTTAGCTTAGCGGTGGTGAGTGAAGTCATGTGACCGTGCTGTAGTTCCTTTATAGCCCAACATTAGCCCTTTAGCTTAGCGGTGGGGACGTGAAGTCATGTGACCGTCTGTAGTTCCTTTATAGCCCAACATTAGCCACCTTTAGCTTAGCGGTGGTGAAGTGAAGTCATGTGACCGTGCTGTAGTTCCTTTATAGCCCAACATTAGCCCTTAGCTTAGCGGTGGTGACGTGAAGTCAT
>CADEHL010000932.1:0-20579 GCA_902827135.1 Harpagifer antarcticus
AGTGTGTGTGTGTGTGTGTGTGTGTGTGTGTGTGTGTGAATGAGTGTGTGTGTGTGTTTCAGTTTCATCAGTGTGTGTGTGTGTGTGTGTGTGTGTGAATGAGTGAGTGTGTGTTTCAGTTTCCTAAGTGTGTGTGTGTGTGTGTGTGTGTGTGTGTGTGTGTGTGTGAATGAGTGAGTGTGTGTTTCAGTTTCCTAAGTGTGTGTGTGTGTGTGTGTGTGTGTTTCAGTTCATCAGTGTGTGTGTGTGTGTTTCAGTTTCATCAGTGTGTGTGTGTGTTCAGTTTCATCAGTGTGTGTGTGTGTGGGTGTGTGTGTGAATGAGTGAGTGTGTGTTTCAGTTTCCTAAGTGTGTGTGTGTGTGTGTGTGTTTCAGTTTCATCAGTGTGTGTGTGTGTGTGTGTGTGTGTGTGTGTGTGTGTCACCTCCTGCATCAGCTGCACTCTCTGTCTCTCCTGCTGCTCTCTCAGTCTCTCTCTCCTCTCTCTCTCCTGAAAGCCTTCACTGAACGGATTGTTGTCGTCAAAGTTCACCTGCAAAAAAACACAGCGTTCAGAATGACATGAACACCTGTCGGAGCTATTTATAGATTTCTATTTCTTAATAGTCTAACATCTATCTCTTGCTATTGTTGTTTGTAGGGGTCGACCGATTATCGAGGCCGATATTCCGCAGATTATCGGTATCGGCCTTTTTTTAATCAAATTGCAGATACGACTTTGGCTCTGATGCGGCCGTTTCTCTGCCTGCAGTCACCGCTGTTCACAAGCAATGTCCCGCCCACAGCGCTATCTGATAGGCTATTACTGAAGTGTCAATCAACACTGAAGACTTTCCGGGCTGCAGCCAGCCAGAGAGGCGGGACCTTCTCAGATTACAGTGTGTTAGTGCAGCTGTTCTTATCGAATCAACCCCCCCCAACTTTGGTTTTATGAGTCAGGAAAGAATGCATAAGAAAGGGGGTGGAGTTTCTATTCTGTTCAATGATTCCCTTCAATGCAGGAAGACATCTTATGGGAACTTTGCTTCTTTTGAATATGTGGCCCTTCAGCTGAAATGCTCCTCTCGAGCTCTGTTCCTAAATATCTATAGACCACCCAAATACTGTGCAAGCTTTTATGATGACTTTACTGAACTGCTGTCTATAGTGTGTATTGACTTTGACCGTTTAGTCATTGTTGGTGATTTTAACATCCATGTTGACAACCCTCAGGACAGAGGGGCAAAAGAACTGTTTTGTGTTCTTGATAGCCATGGACTGACTCAGCATGTGACGGAGCCCACGCACAATAAGGGGCACACTCTGGACTTAATTATCTCAAAGGGTCTGAATATCTCTAAGGTTGTGGTGACTGATGTTGCACTCTCTGATCATTCCTGTGTTTTCTTTGAGAGCTCTATTTCTGTTCACAAAAATGTTCAAAAAGAGGTAACCACAAAGCGATATTTAACTGAAAACACTAGGGAAATGTTTACTCAGAATTTTTCTTCCACACTTGCCCCTGCTAACATCTCAGTAAATGAGCTAGTAGATCAATTTAATTCAAAAATTAAAAATATTATAGATGCCATTGCTCCAACTAAGGTAAAAGAAGTGACTGGTAAGAAAATATCTCCATGGAGAAAAGCCATGACCGTGAGAGCAGAAAAAAGAGAGTGTCGAAAAGCTGAACGCAGGTGGCGAAAAACAAATCTCCAGGTTCACTTTGAAATCTATAAAGAGAGACTTGGCCTTTATAATTTGGAATTGAAAAACGCACGACAATCGTTCTTCTCTGACATCATTACCAAAAACAAAAACAATGCACGTGCCTTGTTTGCTACCGTCGACAGACTAACTAACCCCCCAGTGTCAGTAGCCTCTGAATTTCTATCCACCAGGGCGTGCAATAATTTTGCCTCCTTTTTCACTGACAAAATTCAGAAAATAAGACAAGCAGTCAGTGCCTCTGCATCAGGAACAGCAAATGTGTTGTCTCTGTGTCCACTTAACATCAATTCAAACACCATGACACAATTCCATCAGATTAATGATAAAAACCTAGAGGACATTATTCAACTTCTGAAATCCTCCTCCTGCTGCCTTGATATTATTCCAACGGGATTTTTTTAAAGATGTTTTGCCTTGCATGGCCTCAGATCTACTTCATATAGTAAACAAGTCTCTTCACTCAGGTATTTTTCCACAGGCCCTGAAAACTGCAGTCATTAAACCGCTCTTAAAAAAGAATAATCTAGATGCTTCAGTAATGAACAATTACAGGCCCATATCAAACCTGCCATTTCTAGGTAAAATCATTGAAAAAGTTGTTTTTCAACAGCTGAGTAATTTTTTGCATTTAAATGACTGTTTCGATGTGTTCCAGTCAGGCTTTCGTCCAAACCACAGCACTGAGACTGCTCTTGTAAAGGTCTTTAATGACATCCACTTAAACACAGACAGTGGCAGAACTTCAGTGTTAGTATTATTAGATCTCAGTGCTGCGTTTGACACTGTTGACCACAGCATATTACTAGACCGACTGGAAAACTGGGTGGGACTTTCGGAAACCGTCCTAAATTGGTTTGAATCCTACTTAAAGGACAGAAACAACTTTGTTTCTATTGGTAAATACACATCTGAGTTGACAAATATGACATGTGGGGTTCCTCAAGGCTCCATCCTGGGGCCGCTTCTCTTTAACATCTACATGCTACCACTGGCTCAGATAATGAAAAACAACAAAATAAGTTACCATAGCTATGCAGATGACACACAAATTTACGTAACAGTTTCAACAGGAGACTATGCTCCAATTCAAACACTGAGTAAGTGCATTGAACAAATCAATGACTGGATGTGTCAGAACTTTCTCCAATTAAACAAAGATAAAACTGAGGGTAATGGTTTTTGGAGCCAAGGCAGAACGTATAAAAGTTAGCGCTGAGCTTCAGTCTGCAATGTTCAAAACAACAGATAAAGCCAGAAATCTAGGTGTAGTCATGGACTCTGACCTGAGTTTCAACAGCCACATTAAAACAGTTACTAAATCAGCCTACTATCACCTAAAGAACATATCTAGGATTAAAAGACTAATGTCGCAGCAGGATTTGGAAAATCTTGTCCATGCTTTTATCTTCAGTAGACTCGACTACTGCAATGGTGTCTTCACAGGTCTCACTAAAAAGTCTATTCGGAAGCTGCAGCTGATTCAGAACGCCGCTGCTCGAGTCCTCACTGACACTAAGAAAGTGGATCACATCACTCCTGTTCTGAAGTCTTTACACTGGCTTCCTGTGTGTCAAAGAATAGATTTCAAAATACTGCTGCTGGTTTATAAAGCTTTGAATGGTTTAGGCCCAAAATACATTTCTGATCTACTGCTAAATTATGAACCATCCAGATCTCTCAGGTCTTCAGGGACTGGTCAGCTTTCTGTCCCCAGAGTCAGAACTAAACATGGAGAAGCAGCGTTCAGTTATTATGCTCCAAATATCTGGAACAAACTCCCAGAAACTTGCAGGTCCGCTGCAACTCTGACTACTTTTAAATCCAGACTAAAGACTTTTCTTTTTGTCGCTGCTTTTAATTGAACTATTCATATCTTAGACTGCACTGTAACTTTTATCCATGTATTTTTTCTTTTAGTGTTTATCCATGTATTTCTTCTTTTAATGTTTATTTTATTAGCTTTTCTTTTTAATGACTGATTTTAAATGCCATTTTCTTAATGTCTTTCATTTGTTGTAAAGCACTTTGAATTGCCTTGTGTTGAAAAGTGCTCTATAAATAAACTTGCCTTGCCTTGCCTTGCCTTACAGGCAGGTGCGAAGACCGAGGCAAGCCGCAGCAGTGAGCGGTGTTTAAACATAAAAGGCATTTCATAGAAGTTGTGTTCTTCTACATTTTGACACCAAGATTTTGTGATTTTACTGCAAATGTATATCGGTTCCAAATATCGGTTCCCCTTGATTACTAATCATCGGTATCGGTCTTGAAAAAGCCATATCGGTCGATCCCTAGTTGTTTGTATTACATTTCAAGTTTCACTACAGGTGCGTTACCTGAGAAGCTCCATTGGCCCCTGCTGCTGCGGGTGGGGGACCCCGTGGCCCTGCAGTGATGGGAGGAGTCTGTGTTACTGAGGGGATTTTAGGCTGGGAGGGAGGCATCTGATTGGGCATCTGAGGAGGCATCTGAGGAGGCATCTGAGGAGGAATCTGATTGGGCATCTGAGGAGGCATCTGAGGAGGAATCTGATTGGGCACCTGAGGAGGCATCTGATTGGGCACCTGAGGAGGCATCTGAGTAGGCATCTGATTGGGCATCTGAGGGGGCATCTGAGGAGGCCTTTGAGGGGGCATCTGAGGAGGCATCTGATTGGGCACCTGAGGAGGCATCTGAGTAGGCATCTGATTGGGCATCTGAGGGGGCATCTGAGGGGGCATTTGAGGGGGCATTTGAGGGGGCATCTGAGGGGGCATCTGAGGGGGCATCTGAGGGGGCATCTGAGGAGGCATCTGAGGGGGCATCTGAGGGGGCATCTGAGGAGGCCTTTGAGGGGGCATCTGATTGGGCATCTGAGGGGGCATCTGAGGGGGCATCTGAGGAGGCCTTTGAGGGGGCATCTGATTGGGCATCTGAGGAGGCCTTTGAGGGGGCATCTGATTGGGCATCTGAGGGGGCATCTGATTGGGCATCTGAGGGGGCATCTGATTGGGCATCTGAGGGGGCATCTGATTGGGCATCTGAGGGGGCATCTGATTGGGCATCTGATTGGGCATCTGAGGGGGCATCTGAGGAGGCATCTGGTTGGGCATCTGAGGGGGCATCTGATTTGACAGAATAAGAGGCATTCTCTGCCCTAAAACCCCCAAAGCCCCGACGCCCCCCGGGGTCCAACCAGGGGTGTTTGGTCTGAGTGTTTGTACGGGGTTTCCTGGCAGGGGCAGCAGGGGCGTCTGTGGGGGGCCGCCGGCTCTCTGGTGTTTACTCCTGTAGTCCTCGATCAACTCAGAGTGATCTTTCTGCTGCTTACGGATCTAAAAACACAACAAAAAACACACTCGGGTCAAAACAGCCATTTCTGCTGAGTCAGTGTTTCTGCTGAGTCAGTGTTAGTGTTTCTGCTGAGTCAGTGTTAGTGTAGTGAGTGTGGTGTTTCTGCTGAGTCAGTGTTTCTGCTGAGTCACTGTTAGTGTAGTGAGTGTGGTGTTTCTGCTGAGTCAGTGTTAGTGTAGTGAGTGTGGTGTTTCTGCTGAGTCAGTGTTAGTGTAGTGAGTGTGGTGTTTCTGCTGAGTCAGTGTTTCTGCTGAGTCAGTGTCAGTGTTTCTGCTGAGTCAGTGTTAGTGTAGTGAGAGTCAGTGTTTCTGCTGAGTCAGTGTTTCTGCTGAGTGTTTCTGCTGAGTCAGTGTTAGTGTAGTGAGTGTGGTGTTTCTGCTGAGTCAGTGTTTCTGCTGAGTCACTGTTAGTGTTTCTGCTGAGTCACTGTTAGTGTAGTGAGTGTGGTGTTTCTGCTGAGTCAGTGTTAGTGTAGTGAGTGTGGTGTTTCTGCTGAGTCAGTGTTTCTGCTGAGTCAGTGTTTCTGCTGAGTGTTTCTGCTGAGTCAGTGTTAGTGTAGTGAGTGTGGTGTTTCTGCTGAGTCAGTGTTAGTGTAGTGAGTGTGGTGTTTCTGCTGAGTCAGTGTTTCTGCTGAGTCAGTGTCAGTGTTTCTGCTGAGTCAGTGTTAGTGTAGTGAGAGTCAGTGTTTCTGCTGAGTCAGTGTTTCTGCTGAGTCAGTGTTTCTGCTGAGTGTTTCTGCTGAGTCACTGTTAGTGTAGTGAGTGTGGTGTTTCTGCTGAGTCAGTGTTTCTGCTGAGTCAGTGTTTCTGCTGAGTCAATGTTAGTGTTTCTGCTGAGTCAGTGTTTCTGCTGAGTCAGTGTTTCTGCTGAGTCAGTGTTTCTGCGGAGTCAGTGTTTCTGCTGAGTCAGTGTTTCTGCGGAGTCAGTGTTTCTGCTGAGTCACTGTTAGTGTTTCTGCTGAGTCACTGTTAGTGTTTCTGCTGAGTCACAGTTATTTTCTACCTGCTCCAGCTGTTTCTGCAGCGCCCCCTGCTGTTCGCTGACGCTCCTCATGGTGTTGGCGTCCTCCTCGGTGAGTTCTCTTCCTGCCTTCCTGGCCGTCCTCTGTTTGGCCGACAGAGACTTCTTGGTCTTCCTGTGCGTCGCCATCTTCTCCTCCAGGAGGCGCTGTTGCATCTGCAGGAGGCGCTGCGTCTCCCCGAGCCACTCCTCGTACTGCCGTCTCTGAGCCTCGTCTGAAATACATCATAACGCAGGGGTGTCCAAACTCTTTTCACCAAGGGCCACATACAGAAAAATATACGAAGGTCTGGGCCACTCTAAATAAAGGTTGTGATGAATGCACTCACTGCTGAAGCCCGGGCTGAAGTTGGGGGGGTTCGGTCTCACCAGCCGGGGGGGCGGCTTCCCGTCCTGACAGGAAGAGGAAACACACACTTCCTGTTTACCTGAACTCACTTTACAACCAGCAAGCACTTAAATACTTAGGCTGCAGTCGAATAGTCCAAAAATCCTCGTCTATCCCTGTCGTCTATCGTCTATCCCCGTCGTCTATCGTCTATCCCCGTCGTCTATCCCTGTCGTCTATCCCCGTCGTCTATCCCCGTCGTCTATCGTCTATCCCCGTCGTCTATCCCCGTCGTCTATCCCCGTCGTCTATCCCTGTCGTCTATCCCTGTCGTCTATCGTCTATCCCCGTCGTCTATCGTCTATCCCTGTCGTCTATCGTCTATCCCCGTCGTCTATCCCCGTCGTCTATCCCCGTCGTCTATCCCCGTCGTCTATCCCCGTCGTCTATCCCTGTCGTCTATCGTCTATCCCCGTCGTCTATCCCCGTCGTCTATCCCCGTCGTCTATCGTCTATCCCTGTCGTCTATCCCCGTCGTCTATCGTCTATCCCCGTCGTCTATCCCTATCCCTGTCGTCTATCCCTGTCGTCTATCCCCGTCGTATATCGTCTATCCCTGTCGTCTATCCCCGTCGTCTATCCCCGTCGTCTATCGTCTATCCCTGTCGTCTATCCCCGTCGTCTATCGTCTATCCCTGTCGTCTATCCCCGTCGTCTATCGTCTATCCCCGTCGTCTATCCCCGTCGTCTATCGTCTATCCCCGTCGTCTATCCCTGTCGTCTATCGTCTATCCCCGTCGTCTATCCCCGTCGTCTATCCCCGTCGTCTATCGTCTATCCCTGTCGTCTATCCCCGTCGTCTATCCCCGTCGTCTATCGTCTATCCCTGTCGTCTATCCCCGTCGTCTATCGTCTATCCCCGTCGTCTATCCCTATCCCTGTCGTCTATCCCTGTCGTCTATCCCCGTCGTCTATCGTCTATCCCTGTCGTCTATCCCCGTCGTCTATCGTCTATCCCTGTCGTCTATCCCCGTCGTCTATCCCTATCCCTGTCGTCTATCCCTATCTATCGTCTATCCGTCTGTCCCTATCTATCGTCTATCCCTGCCGTCTATCCCCGTCGTCTATCGTCTATCCCCATCGTCTAACCCCGTCGTCTATCCCCGTCGTCTATCCCCGTCGTCTATCCCCGTCGTCTATCGTCTATCCCCGTCGTCTATCCCCGTCGTCTATCGTCTATCCCTGTCGTCTATCCCTGTCGTCTATCCCCGTCGTCTATCGTCTATCTCTGTCGTCTGTCCCTGTCGTCTATCGTCTATCCCCGTCGTCTATCGTCTATCCCCGTCGTCTATCCCTATCGTCTATCCCCGTCGTCTATCCCTGTCGTCTATCCCCGTCGTCTATCCCTGCTGTCTATCCCCGTCGTCTAACCCCGTCGTCTATCCCCGTCGTCTATCCCCGTCGTCTATCCCCGTCGTCTATCCCTGTCGTCTATCCCCGTCGTCTATCGTCTATCCCTGTCGTCTATCCCCGTCGTCTATCCCTATCCCTGTCGTCTATCCCTATCTATCGTCTATCCGTCTGTCCCTATCTATCGTCTATCCCTGCCGTCTATCCCCGTCGTCTATCGTCTATCCCCATCGTCTAACCCCGTCGTCTATCCCCGTCGTCTATCCCGTCGTCTATCCCCGTCGTCTATCCCCGTCGTCTATCGTCTATCCCCGTCGTCTATCCCCGTCGTCTATCGTCTATCCCTGTCGTCTATCCCTGTCGTCTATCCCGTCGTCTATCGTCTATCTCTGTCGTCTGTCCCTGTCGTCTATCGTCTATCCCCGTCGTCTATCCCCGTCGTCTATCCCTATCGTCTATCCCTGTCGTCTATCCCTGTCGTCTATCCCCGTCGTCTATCCCTGCTGTCTATCCCCGTCGTCTAACCCCGTCGTCTATCCCCGTCGTCTATCCCCGTCGTCTATCCCCGTCGTCTATCCCTGTCGTCTATCCCCGTCGTCTATCGTCTATCCCTGCCGTCTATCCCCGTCGTCTATCGTCTATCCCCATCGTCTAACCCCGTCGTCTATCCCCGTCGTCTATCCCCGTCGTCTATCGTCTATCCCCGTCGTCTATCCCCGTCGTCTATCCCTATCGTCTATCCCTATCGTCTATCCCTGTCGTCTATCCCTGCTGTCTATCCCCGTCGTCTATCCCTATCGTCTATCCCTATCGTCTATCCCTGTCGTCTATCCCTGCTGTCTATCCCCGTCGTCTAACCCCGTCGTCTATCCCCGTCGTCTATCCCCGTCGTCTATCCCTGTCGTCTATCCCCGTCGTCTATCGTCTATCCCTGCCGTCTATCCCCGTCGTCTATCGTCTATCCCCATCGTCTAACCCCGTCGTCTATCCCCGTCGTCTATCCCTATCGTCTAACCCCGTCGTCTATCCCTGTCGTCTATCCCCGTCGTCTGTCGTCTATCCCTGTCGTCTATCCCCGTCGTCTATCCCTGTCGTCTATCCCCGTCGTCTATTGTCTATCCCCGTCGTCTATCGTCTATCCCCGTCGTCTATCGTCTATCCCCGTCGTCTATCGTCTATCCCCGTCGTCTATCCCGTCGTCTATCCCCGTCGTCTATCGTCTATCCCCATCGTCTAACCCCGTCGTCTATCCCCGTCGTCTATCCCCGTCGTCTATCCCCGTCGTCTATCCCCGTCGTTTATCCCCGTTGTCTATCCCTTGACCTCTGAGTGAAAGGTCACGGGGTTAAGGGATAGTGGATAGGAGAATTCAAAAGGACTTAGGAGAAGAGACTGCGGTGCTTTAGAGAATTGACTGCACTTTCACTATCCGACGTGTTTCTGATGGACATCCTGAATGTGCGTCTGCTGCTGTGGGGAAACTATGGAAACTACAGTTTTCTATACAGCGGACTACAAACATGGATGTTCAATAAGAACGAGGGACTCATCTAGAGACTCTGCACCGTGCTCTGATGCTGCTGCTTTGTGAACGGGACAACAGAGAAACAGATTCTTCAGGACCAAAGTGAAAGTTCTGCTCGCCCCCCTCTCCCTCCGGTCCACATTAATACAAATGATCCCAATACGTATGATTGATGAAAAGATCAATCAATGCAGATTTATTTATTATAAACGTTAGTCCTTAACATCTGTCACTGTGTACATCACCATTCAAACATCTTTTAGAAGCTGAACAAACCCCACACAGCTCAGTGAGATGCTGACTCCTCTCCTCTCCTCTAACCCCCCACAGCTCAGTGAGATGTTGATTTGATAATTTCAGTAAAAACTAACGTTCATATTTCTCTCTGTGATTATAATACTGATGAACGTTCAGAACAAAGCACTTTGGCAACTTACCACCTACGTTTTAAAAAGCTTAATAAGCACCGTAACTTTCATGATATCATTTCTGCGTCATAATCGGTTGTTTCCGTGAACGGCCAACTGTTGAGTGACGGCAAATGCCGCGGCTGCAATGCATTGTGGGGCGGCATTTTCTCCTCTCCTTTCGGTGAGGGAGGTCCAGTGGTTCCTAAGCTAAAGGAGGCTATAAAGGAAGCTTGAAACCTCCTTTCCTTTCATTCTAGACTAGAGAATTCAAACATGGCTGCCACTGAGGAAGGTTCCTGAGAGAAACGGACTATTCGACCGCAACCCAAGTAAACACACTTTATATCTGCTGTAACTCACCTGCAGCACCATGTGTGGAGGGGGCGCCTCAGGACCCGGGGCCACGGGGGCCACAGGGACCACCGGAGCAGCCGGGGGTACTGGAGCCTGCTGGAACCTGACACACACACACACACACACATTCAATAATTAAGAACAAGGTGTATACATTTTGCATCTATTAAAGTGCACGGAGAGACATTTATGTCAACAGGAGAAGCAGATGCAGTGACACTGGGCAGCTCTGCTGTGATTGGACAACGGCTAAGAGATGTCCCGCCCCCTTACGTACAATGTGTTGGAGCGTTAGCCAATAGGAGCGCGAGTGTTACATAGTGATGTCACTTTTTAAACTTTATGTTAAAACTACAGGAAAGGGAAACCCCAAAACGCAGCATAGGGTCTCTTTAATTTCCACCATGATTGTATACATGTGAAAAGCTGAAAAAAGAATTTAAAAAATAGGGTTAAGGTGCGGACACACCAACCCGATTATCGGCCCTGGTGGGCGTCGACGCGCCCTACTCGGATTGGTGTGTCCGCACCTTTTCGGCGCAGTCGGCCAAAGAAATCGCTCCGATTGGCTGTTCAGCGAGCGAATCAGTGCATGAGAAGCGAAACTGAAGGGACCCAAACAAACGACGAAAAAGGCAAATGTGAGATTTCATTGAACTCCAGCTCTCGACAGGTTCTGGAAAGCCCCGTGAGCTCCTCTCTGGAGAGGGAACATGGAACGCACGATATTTGTTGTTTGTTTATATCACGCAGTCTGTCTTCCGGTTCCTCTTTTGAATGACGAATACACGCTACCGCCGCCTGCTGGTCAGGAGAGGTATTGCCACTCACGCATGTGCAGTTCGTACGCGCTTCTTGGCCGTCGGCTGAAGTCTTTGCGGTGTGTTCCAGACACATGGCCAAGACGCAGAGACGCAACAGCCGGGTCCGTCTGTGTCAGTTCTTCGGTGTCAGATTGGTGTGTCCGGGCCTTCACTCTTTAAGTAAATAATATGCGTACCTGTTGATGCCCATGGGGTTGAGTCCCAGGCTGCTCTGCGTCATCACCTTGTTGATTCCCTTCAGAGCCACCATCTTTGCCTTCATGATGGGGTCTGAGATCGAGTCGAAGTCTGCAGGAAACACAGAGAGAAACACGAGTCCTTTCAAATTAAAAGCGCACGAATGGAGAAAATCACAAATGCCTTAGGGCTTCAGAACCGACAGTTTTAAAGAGATGGATGCCTGTAATGCTACTACAATAATGCAGTGTGTAGTATACACTTCATACAATACGATCAAGGTCAAGTCGCCTAAACTCACCATGTCATCTTGATTCATTTGTTTATTCTTTTCTCCCCTTAAGGGTGGGCTAGGTAAGAATGGAGAAACCAGCTCGAGTGCGCTAGAATCTGAAAGTACGCAGTAGGGTGGTCCTTAGTGCCATGTACATTTTAGAATTCATTTATTTTAAGCTCCAACCACCGGAATTCGTTTTGATAGTCAAGAAAACTCTCCTGGTGAATGTTTTCCTCAATCCGACAGCATGTACCCCCCCCCTCATCGAGCTGGGCTGCCACACCAGCAGCTGCAACTGAGGCTACACTTCCAGGTCGATGAGGGGGGGGGTACATGCTGTCAGATTGAGGACAACATTCATCAGGAGAGTTTTCTTGAGGGATGGAGCTGAGACTTTCAATTTTAAGGACAACCCTAGCACGCAGCCGAAAACAATCTGCCACTTCCTCACAGAGCCCCTCCTCCAACACACGAACGCGCACATGACCAATGAGGGCACGAGATCAGTCTGTGCCCAGATGGAAGGCTGACAGGCAGGTAGGCCATCCAGTTACTTTAGCCGGCTCAGATGATTGGTCGTGCTTTCTACAGAACCACGGCTTCAAAGCATTTCAGATATTCATTGCTATCGGATGTTCAGAGCATTCCATGGAATATAACAACAAGTGTATCTGAAGTGAATTACCTACCCCACCTTGAATTGGTTTTGCACGATGACCAGTTTTTTATTGTGTTCACCTTTTAAGGCAACTTTATTCCCACTTACTGTAAACCAGAGACTTTACTCTCCTTTATGACAAAATTATTACAAAATCGATCCCAGAAGACCATAGATGCTATACATTTGAAGAAACAAATTTGAACGAGTAAAAGCACACAACACAAGTGATAGCAGCAAAAAAAGTTGTATATCTATTTATTTTTGTATGTGGCGCTGTCCTGGTTCTGGTCTTACCTATAGGGGGGGCCCCTGGGTCGTTGGGGCCCCTCTGTCGGATCAGCGCCTGCATCTGTTTCTGCTGCTGCTGCTCCTGGCGCTCCTGGTCCAGAAGGTCCTGCAGGAGGAGAGGCTGGTCCTGAAGGAGGAGGTGCCTCTGCTCCAGATCCTGCAACTGGAGCTGGTTCTGGATCTGGTCCGCGATCTGTGTCTCGATCTGGTTCTGGATCTGGATTTGGATCTGGTTCTGGAGGAAGGGGCCCTGGTTCTGGGTGGAGGTGCCCGGGTGAGGGAGCTGGTTCTGGGGGGGAAAGAGAGTCGAGGGAGGGGGTCCAAACGGTCTCTGCTGGAAGACGGGCCGCGGAGCTGAAGCAGGGAAGGGAAACGTTTAGATGTAGAAACTGTCGTGTCAAATGTTCATATAATCATTTAAATAATATATAGATGATGTCTTGTACTCTGATTGCCTTTTACTCGTTCATCAGTTTCTCTTAAGAACTTCCTCTACAGAAACAACATTTGGAAAAAAATCATTTCTTACCTCCAGCCATGGGAGTCTGAACCCTAGGAGCCAGGCCCACTGACAGAGCCTGTTCCTGGGTCTGGAAAGCCGGTAGAGACCCTGATCCTGATCCAGATCCACATCCTGTTTCAGTCTGGGATCCGTCCAGAACTTCCTGTTTCACCTGAGCCAGTTCTGACTTCCTGTCTCCCGCCTCCTCCACCTGCTCCCCGAGGTCCAGCTCCTCGTTGAACATGTCCTTCTTGTCCTCCAGGTTCAGCTCCGGGTCGGCGTAGGCGATCAGGTCGAACTTCCCCGACAGCAGGAAGTCGTCCAGGTGGAGGTCGTTGGTTCCCAGATCAAGGTCCTCTTTACCTGAGACAGGAGGCAGGAAGTGACCTCATTAGAATTACAACAGATAGTTTGCAGTGTAGTAGGAAAAGCCAAGATAATTCAAGAGAACTCAACAGGAATCAACAGGACTCGACAGGACTCAAGAGAACTCAAGAGGACTCAAGAGAACTCAACAGGACTCAAGAGAACTCAGCATGACTCAAGAGAACTCGACAGGACTCAACAGGACTCGACAGGACTCAAGAGAACTCAAGAGGACTCAAGAGGACTCAAGAGAACTCAACAGGACTCAAGAGAACTCAGCATGACTCAAGAGAACTCAGCATGACTCAAGAGAACTCGACAGGACTCAACAGGACTCAAGAGGACTCAAGAGAACTCAACAGGACTCAAGAGGACTCAAGAGGACTCAAAAGAACTCGGCATGACTCAAGAGAACTCAGCATGACTCAAGAGAACTCAGCATGACTCAACAGGACTCGACAGGACTCAACAGGACTCAAGAGGACTCAACAGGACTCAAGAGAACTCAACAGGACTCAAGAGAACTCAACAAGACTCAAGAGAGCTTAACAGAACTCAAGAGAACTCGACAAGACTCTAGAAAACTCAACAGGACTCAAGAGAACTGGACAGGACTCAACAGAACTCGACAGGACTCAAGGGAACTCTGAGAACTTCAGAAGAACAATTTATAAATATGTATTGTATTCTCATTCAAATAAAAGCGTACCGTCTTCAGGGTCCAGGTTCAGGTTCAGGTCCACCAGGTCTTTCACCTCCACGTCTTCCAGGTCTTTCACAGCCGAGTCCTCCAGGTGTTCCTCGAGGTTCTCCAGGCTCTGTTGATGCTGCTGCTGGTTCAGATGCTCCAGAGTCACCTGCTGGCCCATGGGTCTGAGGGGGGAAGGATGGGGGTCTCTGGGGGGAAGAAGATGGGTCTCGGGCTGGGGGAAGTTCAGCCTCAAACGGTGCTCTGGAGCCTGGTGACGGAGCTCGATGTACGGCTGTCCCATGATGCTGTGCTGCTGCAGGGGGAGGGAGCGCGGGAGGAAGGGCTGCTGGACACCTGGGGGGAGGAGGGGGACATTAAATTCAAAGGTTTTATCATCAGATGCTCAGCAGGGTAGAAATGGCAATGACATTCTTCTGATTCACCAAAAGTTAGCATCTAACGTAACATAAAGTACCGCGACCGCTGTGTGCACCATGTCAACAGAGATATCGCTGGAAAGCTCCGTCTCTCCTGCTCAATCTCATCGGATCCATATATGGTCATTTCCTTTGTATCAGCAACGAATCGTGAAAGCACAAAGGGTCTTAAACCAAGAAACGAATCTCATTGGCTGGTGTCAATTTCTGACAACGTGATTCGTTCAGATGCGTCACGTGGTCTGCTAAAACACTTCCTGGTTAGCTTTCCGCTAGAAATTGTAATCTCAAAATGGCAAAAGAACGGCGAAAAAAACGTTCAGAGAAGACGACAACAATTGTCACTTGCACGAAGCAAGGTTAAAAACAAATGACCCCGAACATGAAATACCTTCACGGAGTGCGTCGAGGCGCAAGCTGTCATCCAGAGAACAGCAGGGTTTAGCTAGCGCCTCACTGCAATCTTTAAAGGTCCTTTTCTCAAAATGAGTTTTTTCTCCTACTGGTGGTTTTAGTCCTGAAACTGTCCCTGAGTCTGGTGGTTTTAGACCTGAAACTGTCCCTGAGTCTGGTGGTTTTAGTCCTGAAACTGTCCCTGAGTCTGGTGGTTTTAGTCCTGAAACTGTCCCTGAGTCTGGTGGTTTTAGACCTGAAACTGAGTCTGGTGGTTTTAGTCCTGAAACTGTCCCTGAGTCTGGTGGGTTTTAGACCTGAAACTGTCCCTGAGTCTGGTGGTTTTAGTCCTGAAACTGTCCCTGAGTCTGGTGGTTTTAGACCTGAAACTGAGTTGGTGGTTTTCGTCCTGAAACTGTCCCTGCGTCTGGTGGTTTTAGACCTGAAACTGCCCTGAGTCTGGTGGTTTTAGTCCTGAAAACTGTCCCTGAGTCTGGTGGTTTTAGACCTGAAACTGTCCCTGAGTCTGGTGGTTTTAGTCCTGAAAATGTCCCTGAGTCTGGTGGTTTTAGACCCTGAAAACTGAGTCTGGTGGTTTAGTCCTGAAACTGTCTCTGAGTCTGGTGGTTTTAGTCTGAAACTGTCCCTGAGTCTGGTGGTTTTAGTCCTGAAAACTGTCCCTGAGTCTGGTGGTTTTTAGACCTGAAACTGTCCCTGAGTCTGGTGGTTTTAGTCCTGAAACTGTCCCTGAGTCTGGTGGTTTTAGTCCTGACAATGTCCCTGGTCTGGTGGTTTTAGACCTGAAAACTGTCCCTGAGTCTGGTGGTTTTAGACCTGAAAACTGTCCCTGAGTCTGGTGGTTTTAGTCCTGAACTGTCCCTGAGTCTGGTGGTTTTAGACCTGAAACTGTCTCTGAGTCTGGTGGTTTTAGTCCTGAAACTGTCCCTGAGTCTGGTGGTTTTAGTCCTGAAACTGTCCCTGAGTCTGGTGGTTTTAGTCCTGAAACTGTCCTGAGTCTGGTGGTTTTAGTACCTGAAACTGTCCCTGAGTCTGGTGGTTTTAGTCCTGGAACTGTCCCTGAGTCTGGTGGTTTTAGACCTGAAACTGAGTCTGGTGGTTTTAGTCCTGAAACTGTCCCTGAGTCTGGTGGTTTTAGTCCTGAAACTGTCCCTGAGTCTGGAGGTTTTAGTCCTGAAACTGTGGTACCGCCTGCCAGATGGCATGGGGGTCTTTTATAATCCTGAAGGCTTTCTTGCTGAGCCGCTGGGTGTAAAGGTCCTCCATGGATGGACTTTAATCAGATAATAAGACGGCCTTATAGTTGTTATAGTATATAGTATGTTGTATTTGCTGTAAAGTGTCTCTACTGTAGGCTATTGTTATTATATGTACAGCACTTTGGCTCCACCAAAATCATTTATAAATGTGCTATCTAAATAAAACTTGATTTGATTATAGTTCCTAATTATTGTTCTGTTAATTGATTAATTGCTGCATTATACTGCCGGTTACCTTGCATCATGTGAGGGTGAGCTCCAGGAGCAGGGAGGGGCCGGATCCCGGTGTAATCCCCCGGCATCGGCCTCCTCATCTGGGCCGGGACTCCCTCCATCAGGCCGAGCCCAGAGACAGACACTGATCCCTGGGGAAGACGCAGGAAGGAGTCCTGGAGCCCTGCTGGAGCTCCTTGAGGAACGCCAAACCTGGAGGAGAGAGAGGAGGCGTTAGACATTGAATACTGCTTTCTGTTCCTCCATCTTGTGACTGGGTAACTCCCTCTCTTGGATATCAGCATGTGAAGGACACTGCTCAGGAACTAGTCTCTGTATGTGATGACTACTTCACAGATACATGGATCCTGAGGCTGAAGCTCAAGCCGGGGACCAGGGATTATTAACATTTTAAGTTTTCAGAAAGTCAACATTTTGAGATTTTGAGAAAAAAGTCAGAATTTTAAGAAAAAAGTCAGAATTTTAAATTTGAACACACCTCATGACCGGGCCTCGGACCCCCATCTCTCTGGGGGTGAAGCCCCTCTGCTGCTCCCCAGGGAACCCTCCAGGGAACCGGGGCACCTGAGCGGGTCCAACGGGCCTCATGGTGCCGGGGTAAGGAGGCGGGGGCCTTCCAAACATCTCTGCAGGAGGGTTAGCTGAGGGGTCCGGCTGGGGCCAGAGACGTGGTGCTGCAGAACCAGAAGGTGGTCCGGGGAGAACAGCAGAACCAGCTTCCTGCAGACCTTTCTCCTGACGCAGAGCACTCTTCTGCTGCTGCTGCCTCAGGATCAGCTGCCGGAGACGCTGACGCTTAGAAACAGAACATATAGAACGTGAGAACACCCAGGAACAGTAAAGAGAACTTAGGAAAAGTCACGAGAACTCGAGAGAAGTCAGGAGAACTCAGGACAAGACAAGAAAATTCAGGAGAAGTCAAAAGAAGTCAGGAGAAGTCTGGAGAACTCGAGAGAACTTAAATGTACTCCGGAGAAGTCAAGAGAAGTCACAAGAACTCAAAAGAAGCCAGGAGACGTCAAGAGAAGTCAAGAGAAAGTCAGCAGAAGTCAAGAGAAGTCAAGAGAAGGTCAGCAGAAGTCAAGAGAAGTCAGCAGAACTCAAGAGAACTCAGTAGAACTCAAGAGAAGTCAGCAGAACTCAGTAGAACTCAATAGAACACTAGAGAACTCAGTAGAACTCAATAGAACACTAGAGAACTCAGTAGAACTAAAAAGAACACTAGAGAACTCAGTAGAACTCAATAGAACACTTGAGAACTCAGTAGAACTCAATAGAACACTAGAGAACTCAATAGAACACTAGAGAACTCAATAGAACACTAGAGAACTCAGTAGAACTCAAGAGAACACTAGAAAACTCAGTAGAACTCAATAGAACACTAGAGAACTCAGTAGAACTCAATAGAACACTAGAGAACTCGGTAGAACTCAATAGAACACTAGAGAACTCAGTAGAACTCAATAGAACACTAGAGAACTCAGTAGAACTCAATAGAACACTAGAGAACTCAATAGAACACTAGAGAACTCAGTAGAACTCAATAGAACACTAGAGAACTCAATAGAACACTAGAGAACTCAGTAGAACTCAATAGAACACTAGAAAACTCAGTAGAACTCAATAGAACACTAGAGAACTCGGTAGAACTCAATAGAACACTAGAGAACTCAGTAGAACTCAATAGAACACTAGAGAACAAAGTAGAACTCAATAGAACTCAGTAGAACTCAATAGAACACTAGAGAACTCAGTAGAACTCAATAGAACTCAGTAGAACTCAATAGAACTCAATAGAACTCAATAGAACACTAGAGAACAAAGTAGAACTCAATAGAACTCAGTAGAACTCAAAAGAACACTAGAGAACACTAGAGAACTCAGTAGAACTCAATAGAACACTAGAGAACTCAGTAGAACTCAATAGAACACTAGAGAACTCAGTAGAACACTAGAGAACTCAGTAGAACTCAATAGAACACTAGAGAACTCAGTAGAACACTAGAGAACTCAGTAGAACTCAATAGAACACTAGAGAACTCAGTAGAACTCAATAGAACACTAGAGAACTCAGTAGAACTCAATAGAACACTAGAGAACTCAGTAGAACTCAATAGAACACTAGAGAACTCAATAGAACACTAGAGAACAAAGTAGAACTCAATAGAACACTAGAGAACTCAGTAGAACTCAATAGAACACTAGAGAACTCAGTAGAACTCAATAGAACACTAGAGAACTCAGTAGAACTCAACAGAACACTAGAGAACTCAGTAGAACTCAATAGAACACTAGAGAACAAAGTAGAACTCCAATGAATAACTTTATTATTTGGCCCTACCTGTCTGAGCTTCTCCTCGGAGTCCCCGAGCTGAGGCAGCATGCTCATTGGTCCGTCTAAGGAGGGCCCCGCCCAGCACTGCCATCTCATTGGCTGTCGTCTTGTCTGTCTGTGAGGGGCCTGGTGTCATGTGACCCTGCTGCTCGAACGGGTCGTGAACCGGAGTCTGACTGCCGTGGTACCCGCTCTCCTCCGACATCCCAGGGTGCTTTGGGGTCTGGCTGCCCCCGGGGGTTCTGGGAAATGAGTCCTGATGCTGTTGTAGTCTTCCTGGAGACTGCTGCAACTGAAGAGAGGAAAACAGAGGCTATAATTAAAGATAGCTTTCAGTGGATAAAAGCACCACAAGGGCCCCGTTCATCCCTCTGGGGCCACAGATTGCATGGCTCAGACATGGTGATAATACGCTTCTGAGAAAGTACAGGTATTTGAGTTCAACATGTAAGAAGTAGAAAGTACAGGTATTTGAGTTCAACATGTAAGAAGTAGAAAGTACAGGTATTTGAGTTCAACATGTGAGAAGTAGAAAGTACAGGTATTTGAGTTCAACATGTAAGAAGTAGAAAGTACAGGTATTTGAGTTCAACATGTAAGAAGTAGAAAGTACAGGTATTTGAGTTCAACATGTGAGAAGTAGAAAGTACAGGTATTTGGGTTCAACATGTAAGAAGTAGAAAGTACAGGTATTTGAGTTCAACATGTAAGAAGTAGAAAGTACAGGTATTTGGGTTCAACATGTGAGAAGTAGAAAGTACAGGTATTTGAGTTCAACATGTGAGAAGTAGAAAGTACAGGTATTTGTGTTAAACAAGTCAGAAGTAGAAAGTACAGGTATTTGAGTTCAACATGTAAGAAGTAGAAAGTACAGGTATTTGGGTTCAACATGTGAGAAGTAGAAAGTACAGGTATTTGAGTTCAACATGTAAGAAGTAGAAAGTACAGGTATTTGGGTTCAACATGTGAGAAGTAGAAAGTACAGGTATTTGAGTTCAACATGTGAGAAGTAGAAAGTACAGGTATTTGAGTTCAACATGTGAGAAGTAGAAAGTACAGGTATTTGGGTTCAACATGTGAGAAGTAGAAAGTACAGGTATTTGAGTTCAACATGTGAGAAGTAGAAAGTACAGGTATTTGGGTTCAACATGTGAGAAGTAGAAAGTACAGGTATTTGAGTTCAACATGTGAGAAGTAGAAAGTACAGGTATTTGAGTTCAACATGTGAGAAGTAGAAAGTACAGGTATTTGAGTTCAACATGTAAGAAGTAGAAAGTACAGGTATTTGAGTTCAACATGTAAGAAGTAGAAAGTACAGGTATTTGAGATCAACATGTAAGAAGTAGAAAGTACAGGTATTTGAGTTCAACATGTGAGAAGTAGAAAGTACAGGTATTTGGGTTCAACATGTAAGAAGTAGAAAGTACAGGTATTTGAGTTCAACATGTGAGAAGTAGAAAGTACAGGTATTTGAGTTCAACATGTAAGAAGTAGAAAGTACAGGTATTTGGGTTCAACATGTGAGAAGTAGAAAGTACAGGTATTTGGGTTCAACATGTGAGAAGTAGAAAGTACAGGTATTTGAGTTCAAAATGTAAGAAGTAGAAAGTACAGGTATTTGGGTTCAAAATGTAAGAAGTAGAAAGTACAGGTATTTGGGTTCAACATGTGAGAAGTAGAAAGTACAGGTATTTGGGTTCAACATGTGAGAAGTAGAAAGTACAGGTATTTGAGTTCAACATGAGAGAAGTAGAAAGTACAGGTATTTGGGTTCAACATGAAAGAAGTAGAAAGTACAGGTATTTGAGTTCAACATGTGAGAAGTAGAAAGTACAGGTATTTGAGTTCAACATGTAAGAAGTAGAAAGTACAGGTATTTGAGTTCAACATGTGAGAAGTAGAAAGTACAGGTATTTGAGTTCAACATGTAAGAAGTAGAAAGTAAAAAGTAGTCAGAAAAATAAGTAGTGGAATAAAGTACTGATACCAGAAAGATGTACTAAAGTACAGTAACAAAGTATTTGTACTCC
>CADEHL010000933.1:0-22117 GCA_902827135.1 Harpagifer antarcticus
CCAATGTCGGGTCACCGATGACCTGCTCACTAAGGCTTACGATGCAGCGGCGCGCGTGGGCCGGTTCCCTCTCTCCCCTCACGCTCGCCCTCTCAGCTGCAGCAGGAGGCTCTCAGCGCTTCCTCCACCAGCCTCAGTGACGCCTCATTACGCTCTGATGTCTAGAGAGCTTGGGGACCTGATGTCCGCTCTGGTCCAGACTCGTCGCCTGGCACAGTCCCCCTTATCAGAGGCATGTAGGAGGACTCTCCGTGCTGTCCCAGTGGAGCCGGGGGAACTGTTCGGTTCAGCTGCCGTACAGGTGCTCGAACGGACTGTCCGAGCTAGTCAGACCAGGCAACAGTTCTCAGCTCTTCGCAGAGAAATGCCCCCCCGACCCCGGTAGGCCTAGAGGTTCCGGCGTCTGCCTCCCGAGGCCACTCCCATCCAACGGTCTCACCGCTGGTGCCCACCGTGGGCCTCAGCGTCCCACGAGGGGGCCGGCCCGCTACCAACGCGGTCCTGTTAACTCGCCCCCAAGGCAGCCTCAGCATCCGGTGCCTAACCGTCGCCCCCCCAGAGCCTACTGAGCAAGGTACTGAGGGTCTGGGGGGCCGGCGTCGGTTATTTCACCCAGCAGCAGCTCGACTACTTGGGTAGCTCAAGCTTCAGACCCCTGGGTGGTTTCCACCTTAACCCAAGGGTACAAGCTTCAGTTCCGACACCGGCCCCCAGCCTTCCGCCGCTATTCTCATGTGCCTATTGTGTTTCTTCGCTCTGCCTTCAGAGGCCGTCATTTCCAGTTCAGGGTGCTCCATTCGGACTCTCCCTCTCCCCAAGGCGTGCAGCAGGTGTGTCGCGGCAGCCCTCTCGCCCCTGCAGTCTCAGAAGATTCTGCCATACTTAGACGACTGGTTGATCCGTGCACCATCCCGGGTGCAGACGATCCAGGACGCGGCTCTCCTTCTCTCTCATGTCGCCCAGCTAGGTCTCAAGGTGAACATGGAGAAGAGTTGAACCCCTCTCAGAGCCTAACCTTCATTGGTGTGGCTCTGGACACAGTCGCTATGCGGGCCTGTCCGTCCTCCAGCTTCTTCCCCTCTTCAAAAGGGGCAGGTCTCTGGCAGCTGACGGCTGCCTCGGCTTGTTGTCCTTGTCCCAGACTCTCCTGACCTGGCCAGCCTACGGTCAATGTATCTGCCCGGAGAGCAGAACCAAGTCGCCGACTTCCTCTCCCATCACAAGCCTCCACCGGGGGAGTGGCGGCTTCCTCCAGAGGTGGTGGCCAGCATCTGGGGTCTCTTCGGCAGGGCAGAGGTAGATCCCACTGCCCCCTGTGGTTCTCCTTGATGGAGAAGACCAGCCCTTTGGGTCAGAACGCCCTGGCTCATCCAGGGTGTCTTCTCGATGCCTATCCACCCCTCCCTCTGATCCTACCAACACTCCTCAGAGTGCTTCATCAGGGCCACAGGCTTCTTCTGGTGGCCCCCTTCTGGCCAGCCAGGACTTGGTTCTCCCTGCTGCACAGACTCTGTTACGGGACGCCTTGACGTCTTGCCTCAGCTGGAGGGTCGGATGTGGCACCCCGACCCCTGCCGCCTCCAGCAGCGGGTCTGGCCACTGGAGGGCCCGACCCGCTGCTGAGCGACTGCATAGAGCCTGTCAGGAGGACTCTTCTCAATGCTAGCACACCATCTCCTCGTAGGCAGTACGAAAACAGGTGGAAACTGTTTTCTGACTGGTGGCAAGGGCGAAATGAGGACCCAGTACTTTACTCGGTGCCTACGACCCTTGAGTTCCTGCAGTCCCTGCTGGACGGCGGCCGGTGTCCCGCTACCCTCAGGGTGCATGTGGCTGCTATAACACGCAACACGCACAGTGGGGAGCCATAGGCTGGTATCCCTCTGAGGCTCCGCCTACATGGGACCTGCCCTTGGTGCTGGGTGCCCTGTGCTCGCCTCCTGGTCCCAGGCAGAACCGAGGTGGCTCTCAGCTGAGACTGCTTTCATACGTAACTATGGTTTTATTGGATTAGAGGTCGTCATTGATGTTTAAAGTTTACTTTGACGCATCAGGACTTAAATCCATATTATACTACATTTGTGATATAAAGTCTACAGGCAGATGTTTTAGATGTCTCGTGTTCACAGGACGGGTCTCGACGAGATGATGAGCTCTGAGGAGGATGAAGAGGATGATGAAGAGTCTCCGTCCTCCAGCTGTGGAGCCTCTGCAGTGATGATGAAACAGAGGAGCAGCAGGTAGGCCTCATGATCAGCATGTGTTCAATGAGCTCCTGGAAGACTTATTAGAGAGAGCATCCTGACTAACTGAACCTTCGTTTCTTTCAGCTCCTCCGACTGCAGCTCGTCCTCCACTGATCAAACCAGCAGAAAGCAGGGAACCAGCAGAGAGCCTCAAGGAACCAATAGAGAGCCTCAAGGAACCAATAGAGAGAATAAGGGAACCAGCAGAGAGCCTCAAGGAACCAATAGAGAGAACAAGGAAACCAGCAGAGAGCCTCAGTCTGAGGGAACCAGCAGAGAGCCTCAGTCTGAGGGAACCAGCAGAGAGCCTCAGTCTGAGGGAAACCAGCAGAGAGCCTCAGTCTGAGGGAACCAGCAGAGAGCCTCAGTCTGAGGGAACCAGCAGAGAGAACAAGGGAACCAGCAGAGAGCCTCAGTCTGAGGGAACCAGCAGAGAGCCTCAGTCTGAGGGAACCAGCAGAGAGAACAAGGGAACCAGCAGAGAGCCTCAGTCTGAGGGAACCAGCAGAGAGAACAAGGGAACCAGCAGAGAGCCTCAGTCTGAGGGAACCAGCAGAGAGCCTCAGTCTGAGGGAACCAGCAGAGAGAACAAGGGAACCAGCAGAGAGAACAAGGGAACCAGCAGAGAGCCTCAGTCTGAGGGAACCAGCAGAGAGCCTCAGTCTGAGGGAACCAGCAGAGAGCCTCAGTCTGAGGGAACCAGCAGAGAGCCTCAGTCTGAGGGAACCAGCAGAGAGCCTCAGTCTGAGGGAACCAGCAGAGAGCCTCCTGCAGAGTCTCAGCAGGTCAGCATCTCTTCCCCTTAACTAATGATGTGTGTTCACCTAGCATTGGGTTAAAGCATCTGACCTTGCTCTCCAGGTGGACCTGTCCTCGCTGTCCTGCGTGTCCCAGCTGAAGGCTCTGGGTCTGGCCCGTCTGAAGCAGGAACTGATGTCTCGTGGTCTGAAGTGCGGGGGAACTCTTAGTGAACGCGCAGCGCGACTCTTCTCCGTCAGAGCGCTGAAACCCGAGGACGTCCCGGCGGCGCTGCTCGCCAAGAACAGGAAGTGATGTCACTCGAACGCGCCTCTGTAACCTGGGACATGCTTTCTGTCCGTCTGAGTTTCCATGTCTTTGGTCTTTTCTCACATCGTTGAAACTTTAGGAATAAATCCTTTTTTTTTTTTTTTATCAGCAGAAAGTGTTCGTCCAATCAGAAAGCAGGATCTTCTTTACCTGTTGTTGAATATGTCCTGTTTTAGATACGAGTCCTGTTGTTCAGGAAGATCTCAAATTACATTCATAATAAAACGTTTCTGTAACTAAAAACGTGTTGTTCAGGATTTATGAACTATGTATGTTAAAGGTGGGGTAGGTCATTCCCTTCAGAAACACTTAAAGGTGGGGTAGGTCATTCCCTTCAGAAACACTTAAAGGGGGGGTAGGTCATTCCCTTCAGAAACACTTAAAGGTGGGGTAGGTCATTCCCTTCAGAAACACTTAAAGGTGGGGTAGGTAGTTCCCTTCAGAAACACTTAAAGGGGGGGTAGGTCATTCCCTTCAGAAACACTTAAAGGTGGGGTAGGTAGTTCCCTCAGAAACACTTAAAGGTGGGGTAGGTCATTCCCTTCAGAAACACTTAAAGGTGGGGTAGGTCATTCCCTTCAGAAACACTTAAAGGGGGGGTAGGTCATTCCCTTCAGAAACACTTAAAGGTGGGGTAGGTAGTTCCCCTCAGAAACACTTAAAGGTGGGGTAGGTCATTCCCTTCAGAAACACTTAAAGGTGGGGTAGGTCATTCCCTTCAAGAAACACTTAAAGGGTGGGGTAGGTCATTCCCTTCAGAAACACGTAAAGGTGGGGTAGGTCCATTCCCTCAGAAACACTTAAAGGTGGGGTAGGTCATTCCCTTCAGAAACACTTAAAGGTGGGGGGTAGGTGGTAGGTAGTTCCCTTCAGAAACACTTAAAGGGGGGGTAGGTCATTCCCTTCAGAAACACTTAAAGGTGGGGTAGGTCATTCCCTTCAGAAACACTTAAAGGTGGGGTAGGTAGTTCCCTTCAGAAACACTTAAAGGTGGGGTAGGTCATTCCCTTCAGAAACACTTAAAGGTGGGGTAGGTAGTTCCCCTCAGAAACACTTAAAGGTGGGGTAGGTCATTCCCTTCAGAAACACTTAAAGGTGGGGTAGGTAGTTCCCTTCAGAAACACTTAAAGGTGGGGTAGGTCATTCCCTTCAGAAACACTTAAAGGTGGGTAGGTAGTTCCCCTCAGAAACACTTAAAGGTGGGGTAGGTCATTCCCTTCAGAAACACTTAAAGGTGGGGTAGGTCATTCCCTTCAGAAACACTTAAAGGGGGGGTAGGTCATTCCCTTCAGAAACACTTAAAGGTGGGGTAGGTCATTCCCTTCAGAAACACTTAAAGGTGGGGTAGGTCATTCCCTTCAGAAACACTTAAAGGTGGGGTAGGTCATTCCCTTCAGAAACACTTAAAGGTGGGGTAGGTCATTCCCTTCAGAAACACTTAAAGGTGGGGTAGGTCATTCACTTCAGAAACACTTAAAGGTGGGGTAGGTCATTCCCTTCAGAAACACTTAAAGGTGGGGTAGGTCATTCCCTTCAGAAACACTTAAAGGTGGGGTAGGTCATTCCCTTCAGAAACACTTAAAGGTGGGGGTAGGTCATTCACTTCAGAAACACTTAAAGGTGGGGTAGGTCATTCCCTTCAGAAACACTTAAAGGTGGGGTAGGTCATTCCCTTCAGAAACACTTAAAGGTGGGGTAGGTCATTCCCTTCAGAAACACTTAAAGGTGGGGTAGGTCATTCCCTTCAGAAACACTTAAAGGTGGGGTAGGTAGTTCCCTTCAGAAACACTTAAAGGTGGGGTAGGTCATTCCCTTCAGAAACACTTAAAGGTGGGGTAGGTCATTCACTTCAGAAACACTTAAAGGTGGGGTAGGTCATTCACTTCAGAAACACTTAAAGGTGGGGTAGGTCATTCCCTTCAGAAACACTTAAAGGTGGGGTAGGTCATTCCCTTCAGAAACACTTAAAGGTGGGGTAGGTCATTCCCTTCAGAAACACTTAAAGGTGGGGTAGGTCATTCCCTTCAGAAACACTTAAAGGTGGGGGTAGGTCATTCCCTTCAGAAACACTTAAAGGTGGGGTAGGTCATTCCCTTCAGAAACACTTAAAGGTGGGGTAGGTCATTCCCTTCAGAAACACTTAAAGGTGGGGTAGGTCATTCCCTTCAGAAACACTTAAAGGTGGGGTAGGTAGGTTACTCACTTCAGAAACACTTAAAGGTGGGGTAGGTCATTCCTTCAGAAACACTTAAAGGTGGGGGGTATTCCCTTCAGAAACACTTAAAGGTGGGGTAGGTCATTCTTCAGAAACACTTAAAGGTGGGTAGGTCATTCCCTTCAGAAACACTTAAAGGTGGGGGGTAGGTCATTCCCTTCAGAAACACTTAAAGTGGGGTAGGTCATTCACTTCAGAAACACTTAAAGGTGGGGTAGGTCGTTCCCTTCAGAAACACTTAAAGGTGGGGTAGGTCGTTCCCTTCAGAAACACTTAAAGGTGGGGTAGGTCGTTCCCTTCAGAAACACTTAAAGGGGGTGGTCATCCCTTCAGAAACACTTAAAGGTGGGGTAGGTCGTTCCCTTCAGAAACACTTAAAGGTGGGGTAGGTCGTTCCCTTCAGAAACACTTAAAGGTGGGGTAGGTCGTTCCCTTCAGAAACACTTAAAGGTGGGGTAGGTCGTTCCCTCAGAAACACTTTAAAGGTGGGGTAGGGGGTAGGTCGTTACCCTTCAGAAACACTTAAGGTGGGTAGGTCATTCACTTCAGAAACACTTAAAGGTGGGGTAGGTCGTTCCCTTCAGAAACACTTAAAGGTGGGGTAGGTCATTCCCTTCAGAAACACTTAAGGTGGGGTAGGTCATTCACTTCAGAAACACTTAAAGGTGGGGTAGGTCATTCCCTTCAGAAACACTTAAAGGTGGGGTAGGTCATTCCCTTCAGAAACACTTAAAGGTGGGGTAGGTCATTCCCTTCAGAAACACTTAAAGGTGGGTAGGTCGTTCCCTTCAGAAACACTTAAAGGTGGGGTAGGTCGTTCCCTTCAGAAACACTTAAAGGTGGGGTAGGTCGTTCCCTTCAGAAACACTTAAAGGTGGGGTAGGTCGTTCCCTTCAGAAACACTTAAAGGTGGGGTAGGTCGTTCCCTTCAGAAACACTTAAAGGTGGGTAGGTCGTTCCCTTCAGAAACACTTAAAGGTGGGGTAGGTAGTTCACTTCAGAAACACTTAAAGGTGGGGTAGGTCGTTCCTTCAGAAACACTTAAAGGTGGGGTAGGTCATTCCTTCAGAAACACTTAAAGGTGGGGTAGGTCATTCCCTTCAGAAACACTTAAAGGGGGGGTAGGTATTCACTTCGAAACACTTAAAGGTGGGGGTAGGTCATTCCCTTCAGAAACACTTAAAGGGGGGGTCGTTCCCTTCAGAAACACTTAAAGGGGGGTAGGTCGTTCCCTTCAAAACACTTAAGGTGGGTAGGTCATTCCTTCAGAAACACTTAAAGGGGGGGTAGGTCATTCACCTCAGAAACACTTAAAGGTGGGGTAGGTCGTTCCCTTCAGAAACACTTAAAGGGGGGGTAGGTCGTTCCCTTCAGAAACACTTAAAGGGGGGGTAGGTCGTTCCCTTCAGAAACACTTAAAGGGGGGGGTAGGTCGTTCCCTTCAGAAACACTTAAAGGGGGGGTAGGTCGTTCCCTTCAGAAACACTTAAAGGTGGGGTAGGTCGTTCCCTTCAGAAACACTTAAAGGTGGGGTAGGTCGTTCCCTTCAGAAACACTTAAAGGTGGGGTAGGTCGTTCCCTTCAGAAACACTTAAGGGTGGGGTAGGTAGTTCCCTTCAGAAACACTTAAGGGTGGGGTAGGTCATTCCCTTCAGAAACACTTAAAGGTGGGGTAGGTCATTCCCTTCAGAAACACTTAAAGGTGGGGTAGGTCAGTTCACTCAGAACACTTAAAGTGGGGTAGGTCGTTCACTTCAGAAACACTTAAAGGTGGGGTAGGTCGTTCACTTCAGAAACACTTAAAGGTGGGGTAGGTCGTTCCCTTCAGAAACACTTAAAGGTGGGGTAGGTCGTTCACTTCAGAAACACTTAAAGGTGGGGTAGGTCGTTCCCTTCAGAAAACACTTAAAGGTGGGGTTAGGTCGTTCCCTTCAGAAACACTTAAGGTGGGGGTAGGTCGTTCCCTTCAAAGAAACACTTAAAGGTGGGGTTCGGTCGTTCCCCTTCAGAAACACTTAAGTGGGGTAGGTCGTTCCCTCGAAACACTTCAATGTGGGTTAGGTAGTTCCCTTCAGAAACACTTAAAGTGGGGGTAGGGATCGTTCCCTTTCAGAAACACTTAAAGGTGGGGTAGGTCGTTCCCTTCAGAAACACTTAAGGTGGGGTAGGTCGTTCCCTTCAGGAACCATTAAAGCGTGGGGTAGGTCGTTCCCTTCAGAAACACTTAAAGGTGGGGTAGGTCATTTCCCTTCAGAACACTTAAAGGTGGGTAGGTCGTTCCCTTCAGAAACACTTAAGGGTGGGGTAGTCGTCATTCCTTCAGAAACCACTTAAAGGTGGGGTAGGTCATTCCTTCAGAAACACTTAAAGGGTGGGGGGTAGGTCAGTTCCCTTCAGGAAACACTTAAGGTGGGGTAGGTCGTCCCTTCAGAAACACTTAAAGGTGGGGTAGGTCGTTCCTCAGAAACACTAAAGGTGGGGTAGGTCATTCCCTTCAGAAACCACTTAAGGGTGGGGTAGGTAGTTCCCTTCAGAAACACTTAAGCGGTGGGGTAGGTCATTCACTTCAGAAACACTTAAAGGTGGGGTAGGTAATTCCCTTCAGAAACACTTAAAGGGGGGAGGTATCTTCAGAAACACTTAAATGTGGGTAGGTCATTCCTTCAGAAACACTTAAAGGTGGGGTAGGTCATTCCCTTCAGAAACACTTAAAGGTGGGGTAGGTCATTCCCTTCAGAAACACTTAAAGGTGGGGTAGGAGTTCATTCCTTCAGAAACCTTAAAGGTGGGGTAGGTCATTCCCTTCAGAAACACTTAAAGGTGGGGTAGGTCATTCCCTTCAGAAACACTTAAAGGTTGGGTAGGTCATTCCCTTCAGAAACACTTAAAGGTGGGGTAGGTCATTCCCTTCAGAAACACTTAAAGGTGGGTAGGCATTTCCATTCAGAAACACTTAAAGGTGGGGGTTAGGAGGTCATTCCCTTCAGAAACACTACTTTAAAGGTTGGGTAGGTCATTCCCTTCAGAACACTTAAGGTTGGGTAGGTCATTCCCTTCAGAACACCTTAAAGGTGGTGTAGGGTTAGGTCATTCCACTTCCGAAACACTTAAAGGTGGGGTAGGTCATTCCCTTCAGAAACACTTAAAGGGTGGGTAGGTTCATTCCCTTCAGAAACACTTAAGGTGGGGTAGGTCATTCCCTTCAGGAAACACTTAAGGTGGGGTATGTCCTTCACTTCAGAAACACTTAAAGGTGAGGTAGGTCAGTTCCCTTCAGAAACCACTTTAAAGGTGGGGTAGGTCGTTCCCTTCAGAAACACTTAAAGGTGGGGTAGGTCGTTCCCTTCAGAAACACTTAAAGGTGGGGTAGGTCGTTCCCTTCAGAAACACTTAAAGGTGGGGTAGGTCGTTCCCTTCAGAAACACTTAAAGGTGGGGTAGGGTAGGTCGTTCCCTTCAGAAACACTTAAAGGTGGGGTAGGTCGTTCCCTTCAGAAAACACTTAAGGTGGGGTAGGTCGTTCCCTTCAGAAACACTTTAAAGGTGGGGAGGTCGTTCCCTTCAGAAACACTTAAAGGTGGGGTAGGTCGTTCCCTTCAGAAACACTTAAAGGGGGTAGGTCGTTCCCTCAGAAACACTTAAGGGGGGTAGGTGTTCCCTTCAGAAACACTTAAAGGTGGGGTAGGTCGTTCCCTTCAGAAACACTTAAAGGTGGGGTAGGTCGTTCCCTTCAGAAACACTTAAAGGTGGGGTAGGTCGTTCCCTTCAGAAACACTTAAAGGTGGGTAGGTCATTCACTTCAGAAACACTTAAAGGTGGGGTAGGTCGTTCCCTTCAGAAACACTTAAAGGGTGGGCGGTAGGTAGGTCATTCCCTTCAGAAACACTTAAGGTGGGGTAGGTCATTCCCTTCAGAAACACTTAAAGGTGGGGTAGGTCATTCCCTTCAGAAACACTTAAAGGTGGGGTAGGTCATTCCCTTCAGAAACACTTAAAGGGTGGGGTAGGTCATTCCCTTCAGAAACACTTAAAGGTGGGGTAGGTCATTCCCTTCAGAAACACTTAAAGGTGGGGTAGGTCATTCCCTTCAGAAACACTTAAAGGTGGGGTAGGTCATTCCCTTCAGAAACACTTAAAGGTGGGGTAGGTCATTCCCTTCAGAAACACTTAAAGGTGGGGTAGGTCATTCCCTTCAGAAACACTTAAAGGTGGGGTAGGTCATTCCCTTCAGAAACACTTAAAGGTGGGGTAGGTCATTCCCTTCAGAAACACTTAAGGTGGGGTAGGTCATTCCCTTCAGAAACACTTAAAGGTGGGTAGGTCATTCCCTTCAGAAACACTTAAAGGTGGGGTAGGTCATTCCCTTCAGAAACACTTAAAGGTGGGGTAGGTCATTCCCTTCAGAAACACTTAAAGGTGGGGTAGGTCGTTCCCTTCAGAAACACTTAAAGGTGGGGTAGGTCATTCCCTTCAGAAACACTTAAAGTGGGGTAGGTCATTCCCTTCAGAAACACTTAAAGGTGGGGTAGGTCATTCCCTTCAGAAACACTTAAAGGTGGGGTAGGTCATTCACTTCAGAAACACTTAAAGGTGGGGTAGGTCATTCCCTTCAGAAACAACTCTTTTCGCGGTCTCTGTCCTGGAGGAGTGAAATAACCTGTTTGCCATGTTAGGGAGAGATGCTGGAGCTCTGTAGTCCGTCCTATGGTGGTCTGTGAGGGGCCACAGAGTGGTGCTTTTCGCGGTCTCTGTCCTGGAGGTAGCACAATTCGAAAAAATGGCAGAGTGCCAACGGAGAAGTGGAGAGAAGGGGCTCAAAAAAGCTCAACCTGTTGCGCTTCGGGACAAAGCCCCGGACACTTTTCCACTTCTCCGTTGCAACTTGAGAGGGGAAACTTGGTTTCCCCTCTCCGTCAAAAAAATGAATTCATCCATTTCAGACTACTGTCAGCACGAAATCGGAAACCCGGTTTTTGAGAGGACTCAGAAAAAAAACGGGTGTCTGATTTCATGGAGGAATGTATCCTCTCCATGTGCACTCTGGCTCGGATACATTTGTTGCCTGGAGACCCCCCAGCCTGGTTCTTACCAAACTTTAAGTTTGCAAACTGGTCTCTGGATGAATGTAAGGGGTGTTTGAGGGGACTCTACCCGCATTATGAGACACTATTTTCGGATACATTTTCTCACTTTCACCCCTTTTCTATGGATCTCCAAAAAGGTAACTCAGACTTGTTCTGACTGTGGAGGAATGCAAGGGCAGTTGACAGGGGACTCTTGCGGGCTCATGATGCACTATTTTCGGATACTTTTTTTCATTTTCAGCCCTTTTCCATGGATGAATTTAAACTTGTTTTTTTACATTTTGGTCAATTTGACCCAGTTCTGGTACCGCATTGCCTGGAGGATAGGACCGAGAGATGACAGACTCTCTGGCCGCCTCACAAGTCACTATTGTCGGACACTTTCTTTGCTTTACCCCGGTTCTATCACTCTTTCCTCCTTTGACCATAATACGTGTTTCCTGCTGGGGTACTGCCTGGTTCCGGGGCACCCCAAACCCTCTCATGGTCGGGCCACCATGAATTGATGCATCGGACCCAATGTTGCCATCACCAGCCCCGCGTTGGTGCGGAGGTGGGACCATTTAACCCGGTGGTAACCCAAGTCCTCCTTTGGTCCGTGTACCAGGCATTGAAGCATCGGACCCATTGTTGCAATCACCGGTTACGCTAACGCATATAAACGGAGAAACACAACAGAATTTAAATACAATTCACTGTGTCTGTTTCAGTAAGGATGTCGTCCGAATGCCCGGTGTGCAGACTCTTCTATCTGGCTTTGAACAAGCACCTTAAGCTCAAACATGCAGTGCGGAACTTGGAGGAAAGAGGCATCGTTCTTAAAATGGCCAGTGGCAGAATTAGTTTAGTTTAGTGTTTTTTTCGAGCTTGAAAATACAAACGAAACAAAAGAGGATACAGACGTGATACAGTACTATACAAATGAATGCAATAACAAAACGAAATATTGAATTAATAATTGAATAATCTGTAGTATCATTGTCTGATATCAATAAACAACAACGCTTTAGCTACACGTCCGAAAAGGGGTCGGAAGAAGTTTACACTTATTTAAAAAGAAAAATCTTTTTACATCTTAATATAAGTTAACATACAATATCAATGTATACTTTAACCTTGAATAATTTATATAATCATTCATATAATATATACAGGCAAGTTAGGAGAATGGTCTCTATATATAAATACATATGTACAAACACAAATTCATAAATAGAATCCAAAACATGAATATAACAGTTATGGTTGAGCAGTCGCTGCACCTTGAGAGAACTGTGTCTTTATACCTCTTTTGAATAGTTTGATGTTTGGACCTCCCGTTAGCCCCTCACTCACTTTGTTCCAGATCTTCCCCCCACAAACACGTCTCTTTGTTGAGCGCACCCTAACATTAGTGAATATAAATGAACCACGTAAATAATAATTCGCTTGTCTTTCATTGAACAGTATCTGAATGTTCCAGATCAGTGAACGCTGTTTGCCTTCAACACGATTTGTGAGATTTGGAATTCAACAAGATCTGACAGTTTAATAATTGTAGCTTTAAGAATAATGGGTGTGTATGATCCCTATAGCCGAAGTCTTATTGCTCTTTTTTGTAGAATAAACAGGGATTGTGTTGTAGTTGTATAATTACTGCCCCAACCCTCTGCACAGTAACTAAGGAAACACCAATGAGCAGTAAAGCATGTAGAGGGAATTTGATCCAGAATCTGTTTTGCCTTGTTTCATATTGCAATACTTTGATTCCAAGGAATTTATGTTCTTTAACTCTCAATGAAAATCCCATCTATCTTAATGGATGCTACTGTATCGCTATTTCCAAATATGATTAATGTTGTTTTATTCAAGTTTAATGATAACTTATTGCTGTTTAGCTTTAGTTAGCATGTTTCAGCTGTGATCTCTTCCTGTAGCTGTGCATTGTCCCAGAACACAAGATATTAGTGTCATCAGCAAACAAAACAAACTTCTGTCGATACAATATAATAAATAGTTTCGGCCCCAATACTGACCCCTGGGGGACACCGCATGTAATGTCCAAATATGAAGAACCAACCCAGTCTCACGGCATCTCGTGTCACACAGAACGATTTTAAAAAGCAATGTATTTCTGTAGTGTGTTTCGTGCCTGCGTCTTCTTCTCCGGTCGGGTCGTGGAGGACCGGAAGCTGTGCTGTGCGGGGAGCTTCAGGGAGGTGCGCCTCACACCTTGAACAAAACACCGGGGACACATGTTGATGCCGAAAAGACATCTGAATATGAAAGAGACACATGTTGATTGTTGAATTAAATGATCAGACATTTTTTCATTCAAGAATTTAATGAAAAACCAACGAATTTGAAATAAACGTAAATATTGAAGCTATACACTGTTAGCATGTACAGAGCAGAAGCTATACACTGTTAGCATGTACAGAGCAGAAGCTATACACTGTTAGCATGTACAGAGCAGAAGCTATACACTGTTAGCATGTACAGAGCAGAAGCTATACACTGTTAGCATGTACAGAGCAGAAGCTATACACTGTTAGCATGTACAGAGCAGACGCTATACACTGTTAGCATGTACAGAGCAGAAGCTATACACTGTTAGCATGTACAGAGCAGAAGCTATACACTGTTAGCATGTACAGAGCAGAAGCTATACACTGTTAGCATGTACAGAGCAGAAGCTATACACTGTTAGCATGTACAGAGCAGAAGCTATACACTGTTAGCATGTACAGAGCAGAAGCTATACACTGTTAGCATGTACAGAGCAGAAGCTATACACTGTTAGCATGTACAGAGCAGAAGCTATACACTGTTAGCATGTACAGAGCAATCAGATCACAACGGTCTGACTCTCCTAAAGATCAGGTATGACCTTAAAACATCTGGAACCCGTCAGCTTTTCAGAGGAACACGAGAAGCGGCTTGAAAGAAATCTTGATATTTATTTCTTCGGACGAGAGGAAAGTGAAATGATCTCATTTACATCAGTCTGTGTGTCCGCAGCAGTGCATGCTGGGACATTGAGTTCAGAAGCCGGGGTCCCAGGAGGTGACCTGTGGAGCGTTGAGCTCCTCGAAGCAAACCACCACGTCTCCGGCTCTGAACTCCACCTCAACGTCCGCCGACAAACCGCACTCCATCCCCAACTTCACCGTCTGGACCTCGTCTTTGTGATGTTTCAGAGCCAGCAGGGGGCCTGTAGGTAAAACAACGATTAACACCACGTTCTCTCAGTAAACAGAGACCTTTGCTAAGCTAAAGGCGGCTAATGTTGGGCTCTACAGGAACTACAGCACGGTCACATGACGTCACCGCCGCTAAGCTAAAGGCGGCTATTGTTGGGCTATAAAGGAACTACAGCACGGTCACATGACGTCACCACCGCTAAGCTAAAGGCGGCTATTGTTGGGCTATAGAGGAACTACAGCACGGTCACATGACTTCACGTCACCACCGCTAAGCTAAAGGAGGCTAATATTGGGCTATAAAGGAACTACAGCACGGTCACATGACTTCACATCACCACCGCTAAGCTAAAGGAGGCTAACGTTGGGCTATACAGGAACTACAGCACGGTCACATGACTTCACGTCACCACCGCTAAGCTAAAGGAGGCTAATGTTGGGCTATAAAGGAACTACAGCACGGTCACATGACTTCACGTCACCACCGCTAAGCTAAAGGAGGCTAATGTTGGGCTATAAAGGAACTACAGCACGGTCACATGACTTCACGTCACCACCGCTAAGCTAAAGGAGGCTAATAGTTGGGCTATAAAGGAACTACAGCACCGGTCACATGACTTCACATCACCACCGCTAAGCTAAAGGAGGCTAATGTTGGGCTATACAGGAACTACAGCACGGTCACATGACTTCACGTCACCACCGCTAAGCTAAAGGAGGCTAATGTTGGGCTATAAAGGAACTACAGCACGGTCACATGACTTCACGTCACCACCGCTAAGCTAAAGGAGGCTATTGGGTAACAGGAACTACAGCACGGTCACATGACTTCACACCACCGCTAAGCTAAAGGAGGCTATTGGGCTATAAGGAACTACAGCACGGTCACATGACTCACGTCACCACCGCTAAGCTAAAGGAGGCTATTGGGCTATAAGGAACTACAGCACGGTCACATGACTTCACTCACCACCGCTAAGCTAAAGGAGGCTATGTTGGGCTATACAGGAACTACAGCACGGTCACATGATCACGTCACCACCGCTAAGCTAAGGAGGCTAATGTTGGGCTATAAAGGAACTACAGCACGGTCACATGACTTCACGTCACCACCGCTAAGCTAAAGGGGCTAATGTTGGGCTATAAAGGAACTACAGCACGGTCACATGACTTCACGTCACCACCGCTAAGCTAAAGGAGGCTAATGTTGGGCTCTAAAGGAACTACAGCACGGTCACATGACTTCACGTCACCACCGCTAAGCTAAAGGAGGCTAACGTTGGGCTATAAAGGAACTACAGCACGGTCACATGACTTCACGTCACCACCGCTAAGCTCAAGGAGGCTAATGTTGGGCTCTAAAGGAACTACAGCACGGTCACATGACTTCACGTCACCACCGCCTAAGCTAAAGGAGGCTAACGTTGGGCTATAAAGGAACTACAGCACGGTCACATGACTTCACGTCACCACCGCTAAGCTCAAGGAGGCTAACGTTGGGCTATAAAGGAACTACAGCACGGTCACATGACTTCACGTCACCACCGCTAAGCTAAAGGAGGCTAATGTTGAGCTATAAAGGAACTACAGCACGGTCACATGACTTCACGTCACCACCGCTAAGCTCAAGGAGGCTAATGTTGAGCTATAAAGGAACTACAGCACGGTCACATGACTTCACGTCACCACCGCTAAGCTAAAGGAGGCTAATGTTGGGCTATAAAGGAACTACAGCATGGTCACATGACTTCACGTCACCACCGCTAAGCTAAAGGAGGCTAATGTTGAGCTATAAAGGAACTACAGCACGGTCACATGACTTCACCACCGCTAAGCTAAAGGAGGCTAATGTTGGGCTATAAAGGAACTACAGCACGGTCACATGACTTCACCACCGCTAAGCTAAAGGAGGCTAATGTTGGGCTATAAAGGAACTACAGTACGGTCACCTGACTTCACCACCGCTAAGCTAAAGGAGGCTAATGTTGGGCTATAAAGGAACTACAGCACGGTCACATGACTTCACCACCGCTAAGCTAAAGGAGGCTAATGTTGGGCTATAAAGGAACTACAGTACGGTCACCTGACTTCACGTCACCACCGCTAAGCTAAAGGAGGCTAATGTTGGGCTATAAAGGAACTACAGCACGGTCACATGACTTCACGTCACCACCGCTAAGCTCAAGGAGGCTAACGTTGGGCTATGAAGGAACTACAGCACGGTCACATGACTTCACGTCACCACGCTAAGCTAAAGGAGGCTAACGTCGGGCTATGAAGGAACTGCAGTACGGTCACATGACTTCTGGACTTTGTATTATATGAACTCACCCTCCCAGATGGCGTCTCGTCCTCTGATCAGTCTGAACGTCATCCTCCGGTCCAGCAGACCCTTCTGAACCCTGCAGCCGGCCACAGGAAGCTTCTTCTTCCCCACGGAGACATCGAACATGGCGAGAACCGTCGCCTCACCTGGATCAGAGAGCAGATCCTGGATCAGGGATCACTTCTATCAGCAGGAACACCCTGCTTCTACAGACACTTCCAGGCTCTATGAATGCATATGTTACGATAGGATAACACTTGAACGGTCAGATCAGGTCTGAGAGGCTCCTGGCATCCCAGCAGCTCCATGTGGAACATCAACAGACACACATCAAGACTCTCTGTTAGAGCATGCTTTGGGCCTAGAGGATGCTTTGGGTCCAGAGGATGCTTTGGGGCCCAGAGGATGCTTGGGCCAGAGAGGCTCTGATAACTACAGCTCAGACTGAGAGGCTCTGATAACTACAGCTCAGACTGAGAGGCTCTGATAACTACAGCTCAGACTGAGAGGCTCTGATAACTACAGCTCAGACTGAGAGGCTCTGATAACTACAGCTCAGACTGAGAGGCTCTGATAACTACAGCTCAGACTGAGAGGCTCTGATAACTACAGCTCAGACTGAGAGGCTCTGATAACTACAGCTCAGACTGAGAGACTCTGATAACTACAGCTCAGACTGAGAGGCTCTGATAACTACAGCTCAGACTGAGAGGCTCTGATAACTACAGCTCAGACTGAGAGACTCTGATAACTACAGCTCAGACTGAGAGACTCTGATAACTACAGCTCAGACTGAGAGGCTCTGATAACTACAGCTCAGACTGAGAGACTCTGATAACTACAGCTCAGACTGAGAGGCTCTGATAACTACAGCTCAGACTGAGGGACTCTGATAACTACAGCTCAGACTCAGAGGCTCTGATAACTACAGCTCAGACTGAGAGGCTCTGATAACTACAGCTCAGACTGAGAGACTCTGATAACTACAGCTCAGACTGAGAAGCTCTGATAACTACAGCTCAGACTGAGACTCTGATAACTACAGCTCAGACTGAGAGGCTCTGATAACTACAGCTCAGACTGAGAGGCTCTGATAACTACAGCTCAGACTGAGGGGCTCTGATAACTACAGCTCAGACTGAGCGGCTGATAACTACAGCTCAGACTGAAGCCATGTGACAGCAGATGTTTCCTCACCCACGATTTTCTCAGTCTTCAGTGGCGGCAGTTTGCTGCTCAGCTCGTCCTTCAGCTCGTCGATCAGTTTGTAGATGATGTTGTGAAGTCTCAGCGGGACGCAGAGCTTCTCCGCCAGCTGGACGATCGACTTACTGGCCGCCACGTTAAAGCCGTAAACTGAACCTGAGGGAGAACATGGAGCCAGAGAACAGAGAACATGGAGCCAGAGAACATTGACTTCTATACGAGGCAATAAAGAGAGAAGCAGGAACATTTCCCCAGACTTCTAGTAAACCTGCTGGTGGTTCTGGTTCTAGTTCTGGTTCTAGTTCTGGTTCTAGCACTGGTTCTAGTTCTGGTTCTAGTTCTGGTTGTGGTTCTGGTTATAGTTCTGGTTCTAGTTCTGGTTCTAGTTCTAGCACTGGTTCTAGTTCTGGTTGTGGTTCTGGTTATAGTTCTGGTTCTAGTACTGTTTCTAGTTCTGGTTCTAGCACTGGTTGTGGTTCTAGTTCTGCTTCTAGTTGTGGTTGTGGTTCTAGTTCTGGTTCTAGTTCTAGCACTGGTTCTAGTTCTGGTTGTGGTTATAGTTCTGGTTCTGGTTCTAGTACTGTTTCTAGTTCTAGTTCTGGTTCTAGCACTGGTTCTGGTTCTAGTTCTGCTTCTAGTTGTGGTTGTGGTTCTAGTTCTGGTTCTGGTTGTGGTTCTAGTTCTGGTACCTGAGAAGGTGTTGGCCATGTTGACGTCGTTCTCTGAGATGTCTCCGATGCCGTAGTGCAGGATGTCCAGAGGACACTGAAGCTGAGCGTCGTATGATGACAGGATGTTCAGGAGGGCTTCCACTGAGCCGTCAACATCTCCTGGGGTCAGAGGTCACAGGTCAGAGGTCGAAGGGTCAGAGGTCCGAGTGTGAGCTTATTCTACACAACAGGAACCACACACTCATACATACTGTCTGAGGTGAGAGGCTGATAACTACAGCTCAGACTGAGAGGCTCTGATAACTACAGCTCAGACTGAGAGGCTCTGATAACTACAGCTCAGACTGAGAGGCTCTGATAACTACAGCTCAGACTGAGAGGCTGATAACTACAGCTCAGACTGAGAGGCTCTGATAACTACAGCTCAGACTGAGAGGCTCTGATAACTACAGCTCAGACTGAGAGGCTCTGATAACTACAGCTCAGACTGAGGCTCTGATAACTACAGCTCAGACTGAGGCTCTGATAACTACAGCTCAGGGGTAACTCAGACTGAGGCTCTGATAACTACAGCTCAGACTGAGAGGCTCTGATAACTACAGCTCAGACTGAGAGGCTCTGATAACTAGCAGCTCAGACTGAGAGGCTCTGATAACTACAGCTCAGACCTGAGAGGCTCTGATAACTACAGCTCAGACTGAGAGGCTCTGATAAATACAGCTCAGACTGAGAGGCTCTGATAACTACACGCTCAGACTGAGAGGCTCTGAAACTACAGCTCAGACTGAGAGGCTGATAAATACAGCTCAGACTAGAGAGCTCTGATAACTACAGCTCAGACTGAGAGGCTCTGATAACTACAGCTCAGACTGAGAGACTCTGATAACTACAGCTCAGACTGAGAGGCTCTGATAACTACAGCTCAGACTGAGAGGCTCTGATAACTACAGGCTCAGACTGGAGGAGGCTCTGATAACTACAGCTCAGACTGAGAGGCTCTGATAACTACAGCTCAGACTGAGAGGCTCTGATAACTACAGCTCAGACTGGAGCTGATACTACAGCTCAGAGGCTCTGATAACTACAGCTCAGACTGAGAGGCTCTGATAACTACCAGCTCAGACTGAGAGGCTCTGATATCTACAGCTCAGACTGAGAGGCCTGATAACTACAGCTCAGACTGAGAGGCTCTGATAACTACAGCTCAGACTGAGAGGCTCTGATAACTACAGCTCAGACTGAGAGGCTCTGATAACTACAGCTCAGACTGAGAGCGTCTGATAACTACAGCTCAGACTGAGAGGCTCTGATAACTACAGCTCAGACTGAGAGGGCTCTGATAACTACAGCTCAGGACTGAGAGGCTGATAACTACAGCTCAGACTGAGAGGCTCTGATAACTACAGCTTCAGACTGAGAGGCTAACTACAGCTCAGACTGAGAGAGATAATACAGCTCAGACTGAGAGGCTCTGATAACTACAGCTCAGACTGAGAGGCTCTGATAACTACAGCTCAGACTGAGAGGCTCTGATAACTACAGCTCAGACTGAGAGCTCTGATAACACAGCTCAGACTGAGAGGCTCTGATAACTACAGCTCAGACTGAGAGGCTCTGATAACTACAGCTCAGACTGAGAGGCTCTGATAACTACAGCTCAGACTGAGAGGACTGATAACTACAGCTCAGACTGAGAGGCTGATAAACTACAGCTCAGACTTGAGAGAGTGATAACTACAGCTCAGACTGAGAGAGATAACTACAGCTCAGACTGAGAGGCTCTGATAACTACAGCTCAGACTGAGAGGCTCTGATAATACAGCTCCACACTGAGAGGCTCTGATAACTACAGCTCAGACTGAGAGGCTGATAACTACAGCTCAGACTGAGAGGCTCTGATAACTACAGCTCAGACTGAGAGGCTCTGATAACTACAGCTCAGACTGAGAAAGATAACTACAGCTCAGACTGAGAGGCTCTGATAACTACAGCTCAGACTGAGAGGCTCTGATAACTACAGCTCAGACTGAGAGGCTCTGATAACTACAGCTCAGACTGAGAGGCTCTGATAACTACAGCTCACACTGAGAGGCTCTGATAACTACAGCTCAGACTGAGAGGCTCTGATAACTACAGCTCAGACTGAGAGGCTCTGATAACTACAGCTCAGACTGAGAGACTGATAACTACAGCTCAGACTGAGGGGCTCTGATAACTACGTGTGTGTGTGTGTGTGTGTGTGTGTGTGTGTGTGTGTGTGTGTGTGTGTGTGTGTGTGTGTGTGTGTGTGTACCCTTGACGATGAGCTGTAGCCCTGCCCCCTCTCCACTGCTCTTCTCACTGTGTCTCACGGAGAACTGGTCCTTGTTGGTTCTGTAGAGGATCTTCTTCCTCTGCCTCCAGCTGAGGTGCTGCAGCCCCTCCCTCTGCTGTCGGTACTGATCCAGGTGGAGCTGCTGCTTCACCTGGATCAGCTGCTGCTCTTCCAACAGCTGCTGCGCCTCCCCCAGCTGCACACGCCACTCCACCACCTCCTTCGCCCTCTGCTGCTCACAGAGGGGTACAGGGGGTTAAAACACTATCTGAGGTAATCCATTTCATACATTGTCTCAGTTAGACCCTTTCTCCCCACAGGGGGTCTCAGGTATCAGGGGTCTCAGGTATCAGGGGGTCTCAGGTATCAGGGGGTCTCAGGTATCAGGGGGTCTCAGGTATCAGGGTGGTCGAGGTATCAGGGGTCTCAGGTATCAGGGGTCTCAGGTATCAGGGGGTCTCAGGTATCAGGGGGTCTCAGGTATCAGGGGGTCTCAGGTATCAGGGGGGTCTCAGGTATCAGGGGGTCTCAGGTATCAGGGGGTCTCAGGTATCAGGGGTCTCAGATTGGGGGTCTCAGGTATCAGGGGGTCTCAGATTGGGGGTCTCAGGTATCAGGGGGTCTCAGGTATCAGGGGCTCTCAGGTATCAGGGGGTCTCAGGTATCAGGGGGTCTCAGGTATCAGGGGGTCTCAGGTATCAGGGGGTCTCAGATTGGGGGTCTCAGGTATCAGGGGGTCTCAGGTATCAGGGGGTCTCAGATTGGGGGGTCTCAGGTATCAGGGGGTCTCAGGTAGTAGGGGTCTCAGGTATCAGGGGGTCTCAGATTGGGGGTCTCAGGTATCAGGGGGTCTCAGATTGGGGGTCTCAGGTATCAGGGGGTCTCAGGTATCAGGGGGTCTCAGGTATCAGGGGGTCTCAGATTGGGGGTCTCAGGTATCAGGGGGTCTCAGGTATCAGGGGTCTCAGGTATCAGGGGGTCTCAGGTATCAGGGGGGTCTCAGATTGGGGGTCTCAGGTATCAGGGGGTCTCAGGTATCAGGGGGTCTCAGGTATCGGGGGTCTCAGGTATCAGGGGTCTCAGATTGGGGGGTCTCAGGTATCAGGGGGTCTCAGGTATCAGGGGGTCTCAGGTATCAGGGGGTCTCAGGTATCAGGGGGTCTCAGGTATCAGGGGGTCTCAGGTATCAGGGGGTCTCAGGTAGCAGGGGGTCTCAGGTATCAGGGGGTCTGAGGTATCAGGGGGTCTCAGGTATCAGGGGGTCTCAGATTGGGGGTCTCAGGTATCAGGGGGTCTCAGGTATCAGGGGGTCTCAGGTATCAGGGGGTCTCAGGTATCAGGGGGTCTCAGGTATCAGGGGGTCTCAGGTATCAGGGGGTCTCAGATTGGGGGTCTCAGGTATCAGGGGGTCTCAGGTATCAGGGGGTCTCAGGTATCAGGGGGTCTCAGATTGGGGGGTCTCAGGTATCAGGGGTCTCAGATTGGGGTCTCAGGTATCAGGGGGTCTCAGGTATCAGGGGGTCTCAGGTATCAGGGGGTCTCATGTATCAGGGGGTCTGAGGTATCAGGGGGTCTCAGGTATCAGGGGGTCTCAGATTGGGGGTCTCAGGTATCAGGGGTCTCAGGTATCAGGGGGTCTCAGGTATCAGGGGGTCTCAGGTATCAGGGGGTCTCAGGTATCGGGGGTCTCAGGTATCAGGGGGTCTCAGGTTGGGGTCTCAGGTATCAGGGGTCTCAGGTATCAGGGGTCTCAGATGGGGGTCTCAGGTATCAGGGGGTCTCAGGTTGGGGGGTCTCAGGTATCAGG
>CADEHL010000934.1:0-20973 GCA_902827135.1 Harpagifer antarcticus
CTTTCACACCAACGCGTTTTCAGCTCCAGCTCGGAGCTGGAGCCTGAAAAGTACCGTTTTTTTCCTGTTCACACCGCAGAGGCGCCGCCTCTTAGCTCCGGAATCCGGTTCACTTCCAGCTCCAAAAAATTGTTGGTCTAGAGGCAAGAGCTTCGGAGCTAAGAGGCGGCGTCGCTTACGCCGAGGCGGGGGCAGGGGCAGAGAAGAAGTCTTGCATTTCGCATGTGATGTTTGTAAAGTTCAAAGTAAAGTCGTCCCTTGTAAAGTCGTCCGATGCCTTCCATTTCGTTTCGTAAGAGGATAACCAAAGCGAACAGCGCTTCAATACAATCGGCCGTTGTTGTTGTCGATGTGAGGGAAAAGGGGAAAGGGGAAAACCGGAGCTGAACCAGAAAAGCTCCCGCTGGGAGCTAGAAAGGGAAAAGCGCTGGTGTGAAAGCCGCATCAGTGAACTAAAGGACTCTCTGAGTGTTTAGATAGTTAACTTTAGTCTAAGTTATATCAGTTGGTCTCAAACGTTTTGATGTAAACAATTATTTCCGAGGCACACGTTTATATAATCATTATAGTTATAAAAAAATAGAATAAATGAAAAACAGGTATGAAATACTATATGACAGTAAAAAAAAGAATAAAGTTTTTAAAAGGGTGACTTGTAAAATAACCATAAAGAAAAAGTAAATCTGTTTCCAGGTCTGTTTCATATGGGTGTTGAGAGATGTATCCATAGATCTCTTAATTTTGCTCTCAAAGTGCACCAGATTGATGCTTTTAACTTCAATATTTAGAAATAAATCTTTCCGGGGGAGCTTGCCCGCGGACCCCCCTATGTTATGTCCACTCCCCACATATAAAAATAGCACTTTACACCTATATGCCGTGAGCTGATTATCGAGCCTTCATTGTAATTGTCACACTGTGTATATGCGTTGCAGTTGAAAATTCCACTGTAGCACCCGGTGCATTAATGGGAAACCCTAAATGTTTGAGCACCCTCTATGAAACGTCAAGCTACCCCACAGCACCCCCAAAAGAAATCTCTGGCGCCGCCACTGAGCCTTACTATTTGTGTTGGGGGGGCCCGACTTTTTTTTTTCTCCAAAGGGGTGGCCTGACAGAAAAAGTTTGAGAACCACTGCACTAAACCACTGTATCTAAAGAATACAGAAAATACTAGGGATGCTCCGATCGCCAATTTCGGGGCCGGTCGCCGGAATCAGTATCGGCCGATACCGATCGCCGATCCGATCGAGTGGGCGGGGCCTAAATGGAAGATTTAAACATCACTTTAAATCTTCCATTTAAAGTGATGTTTAAAACTAAGTTAATGGGGCTCATTCACTGGAGCTTCCACAAACAACAATCAACTTAATTATTACATTCAAATGATGTACATTATTCAAGTTTACATTCACTTTGGATAATAACACGGGAGAAATGAGCGGAAGCGCTCTCTTTTCCTCTCTCCCTCTCCCTCTCTCTCCCCCCTCTCTCCCTCTCTTGACAGCCTGTCAGTATCTCATGCAGCTCACTGATCCAGTAATGAGTGACCCGACAGTGAAGAATACATATATTGATAATGACTAGTTTAGCTTGTTCCAGAGGTAGATAAAATAGCTAAGTGTGTTAGGTCTAACGGCCCCTACACATGGCGGCGTGCGTTGCCGCCTCAACGCTTCTGCCCATTCACTTTGAATGGGGTGATGTCACGATTCGCCAAACTGCATTCTGGGAGCAAAGCGTAGATTCTCTCGCGGTGCTCGCTGCAAAAGTAGAGCAATGTTCTACTTTTGCCGCCTCGATGGAGGCATCAGCCAATCGAATCATATTCCAGTGCAAGCTCTAGCCAATCAAACCGCATGCTTGTGTGTCTGGGGCGGGAGATTCATGTGATTGGTTGTTGGTCGAGTTTCAGCCCCCCCCCGCCGGCAGGCGACAACGCACGCCGCCGTGTGTAGGGGCCGTAACTTGTGTGTTTCGCTCCGCTTACCGGTCCGGCGGGCGGAGCTGCAGGATTTCTGCTTCACACACGTTGCATACCGCTATTTTACTGTCTTTTTCGGACACCTTAAAATAATGCCAGACCGGTGAAGCCATTTTGGCGAGCTTGTTTTGCCGCACACAGAGAAAAGTGTCATGTATTTTACGTCATGCGATCGGCTCTCGCGATCGGCATGTTTAGAGAGCACCGATCGATCGGTAGAGAGTGGGTATCGGCCGATCTCGATCGGTGACCGATCGGAGCATCCCTAGAAAATACATGGAGTACATTAAACAGTCTCACTAGCTAATGTTTGCTTTCTGTCTTAACTTAGTGATAGTTAATGACACAGATAGCATTATAACCGTGGTTCAAGCAACCATTAATGTCACTTTCTATGTGAATAAAGTCATTTTAATGAAATAAAAGGGAACAAACTGTGAGTTGTAAGTTGCTAAACAGATTATGATGAATTATATCTAAATATTTGTATTATATTAATAATAATAACTTGTTATGGTTAAAGTCATTTGCATGTAACGTTAATAACTATCTGACCTTTCTATAATTTGTTCCTCTGCTTAGCATCACATTGACTAAATGGATCAATTTGGAACATGTTTACGTCACAGCAGCATAGATAAGACAAGGCACTGCACATGATGTGATAAAACACTAAATATAAGCATCTAGAAATAGTAGTAATCAACAACGAACCGCTTCAACACGTGTATTTCGGTGTATTCACAGCATTCATTTTGTTATTCTACAATATTGTTGTTTTTATAGTTATTTGTTAATGTAACTCAATTTGTGTTCTTTGAAATTGAAAAGGATATCGCATTGTGTTTGTTACTTTCGTTGCAGTTGTATTTGTCTTAAGTGTAATTTGGCTTGGCTTCCTATTTATGGACATGCTTTTATTTTGAAGGAGAGGTAGCGCTGTTGACAGGAAGTTGTTGTTGCTTTGGAAACAACGTGACAGAGATTAACGGAGAAAAGTAATATCTACATATAAAGACGGAGAAAGTAAACAATAACGTTTATGGTTAAGTGTTAGCACCCCCAAAGAGGCACAAGCTCTTACGTTGATATTGGAGATTTCAATAAATTCAATTTGAAGAAAAAACAAACAAAACGAATAACGAAATTGAAACCCGAATAGTACTCCAACGAACGAATATTTGGATATTCGGGTACAGCCCTTGTGTGTTTGTGTGTGTGTGTTTATTAAGGATCCCCATTAGCTTTTGCTCTTGACAAAAGCTACTCTTCCTGGGGTGCGACACTTAAAACAATACAACAACATTCAAGACATATTTCCTGACATCATTAACAACATCAACAATTTCCAACATCATCAACAATCTCATCCACTTTCAAAATCAATCTCAGCCAAAGATGAGTGCACAAGACACCCACCAGTACAAAGCATGAGATCAAATTAAATTAGGGTTCACAGCTCACAAGGGTACATGGTCATTAGTAGATGGCCCTTCAATCTCTTCTTGAAAGAGGCTCTGGGCCCTATTTCAGCAAGGTAGTTTGGCAATGAGTTCCATTCCTTTATAGCTCTATAAGACACAGAAGATTTGTCCTGGGTTTAGGTGCCAGTAGATGGCCTGATGTAGCTTGTCTAGTCTTATGGTCATGCTCATGTCTTGTGTAAACTATTTGATCATAAAAATACAGTGGTCTTTTGCTAAATTGCAAATTTTTTAGAAAAGTGATAACACGAGATTGCAGACGTTTCTCAACCGGAAGCCATGATAGGTTTCTATGCATAACTCCAATATGAGTGCGCTTCGAACAGTAGAGAGCTAGTCTGGCAGCCTTGTTTTGAGCTATTTGTAATTTCTGTATATGTGTTTTTGCTGCTGATGACCATGTGACCGGACAGTACTCAAGATGTGACAAAACCAGAGACTGAATGACTTGTTTCAAAGTGGTTGGTGGTACATACTTTGTACATTTTCTCGTCACAGCTATGCTCCTTCCCATTTTAGTTACGATACTGTCTATTTGCTTTGTCCACTGTAAACCAGAATCAAGAACAATGCCAAGCAACTTAGTCTCGTGTACCTGTTCCACTGGCTGACCAGCCAGTGTCAGGCTTAATTGAGGATTGCTGCTTAACATATCATCATATCATATCTTAACATCACCCCAATCCTCATCCAACTTCACTGGCTCCCTGTTCAGCACCGGATTGACTACAAAAACCTTCTGCTTACATACAAAGCCCTCAACAACCTCACCCCCACCTATCTCTCAAACCTCCTCCAGGAATACACCCCCTCCCGCTCCCTGCGCTCATCCTCAGCCGGACTCCTGACTGTCCCCACCTACCGCCTTAGCACCATGGGAGCCAGGGCTTTTAGCTGCACCGCGCCCAGGCTATGGAACTCTCTGCCTCCTCACATCAAACAGTCTGACTCCATTCACGACATTCAAATCCCACCTCAAAACCCACCTGTTTAAACTGGCCTACTCACTCTAAAACACATTCAACCTGCTATCACAGACCCTCCTCTCACTCCGTCACTCCACTGTCTTGCCTATCTTATGCTTTTATGCTGCTGTATTGCCTTGTCGGTTCGATTACATTGTGTTCCGTTTTTGTTTTAGCTGTTTTAACTTTTAAATGCCCTGTAAGGCGACCTTGGGTGTCCTGAAAGGCGCCTCGAAATAAAACGTATTATTATTATTATTATATGTCTGGATCCGAACACCATTGCTTTTGTTTTTGCAATGTTGAGTACCAGTTTGTTATTGTTGACCCAGTCTGCTATGGCTTTAATCTCTATTTTAAGTAGATTGTTTAACTCACTGCATGTTGATGCTGTACTGTACATTGTGGAATCATCAGCAGCATACATTATTACACTGGACTTATGTAATACGTAAGGAAGGTCATTTGTAGGGATGGGTATCATTAAGGTTTTAACGGTACTACTACTTTTATCGATATCGCTTATCGGTCCGGTCTTTTAACGGTACTTTTATCGGTTCTTTTGGAGAAAACAACAAGGTAAACTAACTAAACAAATTGTGAACAAAACTAACATTGCTTTTTATTTAAATTAAATGTATTTCACATCAAAAGAAACAACAACGTTTTAACAAATTGTATTAAATAATCTGATGACAGAACTGTAAACAGAATAGCTGAAACTTCAACAAAATAAATACCTGTTACCTCTAATCATTAACCCATGTTTGTATAATTGAGTTAACTCCGTGTGTTGCTGCTAGCATACATAATGGATGGGGCTACAGAGCCACTAGAAGCGCTTTTCTCCAGCGCCTTCAACACTATCCAGCCACACCTGCTAGCTGAGAAGCTGTCAGTGATGCAGGTGGATCACAGCATGGTGGCCTGGATCACAGACTACCTCACCAACAGACCTCAGTATGTCAGACTGCAGGGCAGCGTGTCTGATGTGCTGCTGAGCAACACCGGAGCCCCCCAGGGAACTGTGCTGTCACCATTCCTGTTCACCCTCTACACCTCCGACTTCCGCTTCAACTCCGGCTCATGCCACCTTCAAAAGTTCTCGGACGACTCCTCCATCGTCAGCTGCATCACAGATGACGATGAGGAGGAATACAGGACCCTGGTGGAGAACTTTGTAGGCTGGTGTGACGACAATCAACTCCAGCTCAACATCAGCAAGACTAAGGAGCTGGTGGTGGACTTCAGGCGGAGCAGGAAGAGACCTCGGACCCCCATCACCATCAAGGGGAAGGAGGTAGAGGTGGTGAGCAGCTACAAGTTCCTGGGAGTGCAGCTGAACAATAAACTGGACTGGACAGACAACACTGATGCTCTCCTCAGGAAGGGACAGAGCAAGCTGTTCTTCCTGAGGAGGCTCAGGTCCTTCAACGTGTGCACGAGGCTGCTGCAGACGTTCTACCAGTCTGTGGTGGCCAGTGTGCTCTTCTTTGCCGTGGCGTGCTGGGGTGGAAACACACACGCTAGGGACACTGTCAGGCTGAACAAGCTGGTAAGGAAGGCTAGCTCTGTAGTCGGAGTAAATCTGAACAATCTGGAGGAGGTGGCGGAGGGGAGGACGAGGAAGAAGCTCGACAGCATCCTAGAGAACCCCTCCCACCCACTCCATGCAGAGCTAGTGAAGATGAGGAGCACGTTCAGCCACAGACTCATCCCTCCACAACAACGCACCAAGCGCCTCGGACAGTCCTTTGTGCCTGTAGCCATCAGGCTGCACAACAAGGGGTTAAATATGAAAAATAAATCAAATTAAATCACTGGTCATAAATATACACTGTCTCCACAACCCATGTTAACTTGTCACTTTAACTTATTCCGCACTTTAGATTTTAGATGATGACAAAATATGTATATATGCTGACAGTTATTTTACTCTTATTTTTATTCATCTTCTATTTTCATAGTCTTTTATTATTACTATCATTATTTCCTTGATTTTATGTTATTTATTATTTATTTTAGATTGTATTGATCTGTGTGAATCTTTGCTGTACTGTTTTTTTTTCACTCTTACCCTGTTGCTGCTTTGTACAACTGAATTTCCTCTCGGGGATTAATAAAGGTTCATCTTATCTTATCTTATCTTATCTTAAGACAGTCAAAAACGGCTAATTTCTCCGTCTGAATGCGGAGCACTTTTGCAAAGATGTTTAGACAAATTGTTCGTGTTACCGCCCTTACATGCTAAACTCTTATTGCACTTTAGGCAACGAGCATCAAGACGGGTAAAGTTTAACCACACCTCTGAGCGTGTTCTCTCCGCCATCTCCTCCGTGTGTGTGTGTGTTGTGTGTGTGTGTGTGTGTGTGTGTGTGTGTGTGTGTGTGTGTGTGTGTGTGTGTGTGTGTGTGTGTGTGCGTGTGTTGCTGCATGGAGCAGCTGCGTGTGTGTAAACTGCCCCGCCCCCTCGCAAGCGGGCGGGGGAGAGAGATCGAAAATACTAAAAATAATCATAGAAGCATTTTGCAGTCTTTTTGCGTGTTAGAAACGGAGTTGGCGACACTAAAACTGCAATATAATGTTTGTGTAGCAATAATACACATGATATATATTTTATGTCTCCAGTACCGATAAAAAGACCGCTAACGTCGGAGCTTAACGGTACCACGCTCTTTAATAATTCAGCCCCGGGGCCCGTTTAATACCGGGGCTCGGTACCCATCCCTAGTCATTTGTGAATATAGAATACAACATAGGCCAAAGCGAACTCCCCTATGGGACCCGTGTGTGTGTGTGTGTTACCTTAATTACTTTCTCTAACATTATTTATCCCACAGTATACTCATAAGTTATATGCATACCGTTTAGTTTGAGTACACGCTCCCTTTCTACCTTCAGCATATTGTTTTAGTACGGTAACTCTTCTTTATTACCGTTAGCATACTGGTTTCTGTTAGGTAACTCCTTTATGTTACAGGATGAATCCTCAATTTATTGACTTGTTGTTTCTAGTCTCCTCCTGACAAAGTCCTGGGGCCTGTACTACGAAGCTGGTTCAACCTAACCTGGATGTGTTTGAGTTAGCCGGTTGGCCAAATCCAAAACATACGCGCTCTCGCTAAACGGTCCTACGACGCGGGTTATCAAGTGGATCGCTCAAGCCAGCCATGTCCTATCTAGTCCTGTCGTGTCCTATCTAGTTAGGTGCGCGTTCACATGAAAGGGGTGGTATTTGGAGCATTCGACCAATCACAAACATGGAGAAGCGTACTGACAGCGCAGCGTCATACTTCCTGAATGAAAAGTCAACTATAATATTAGACATATGAAGAAGTTAAACTTACAGCAAACAGCAAAATGTGCACCCCAAAATAGATAAATGTTAATTATTTGTTGTATTAAGAGTGATATTTAATTATTGGTGTGACCAGTCGGAACCTGATATTTAAGTTGCACGTGCATTGGTGTGATTACGGAGCCAGAAAGCAATGCACGTTTACTCGCGTGCGCGGTGCGCCGTGTGTTTGTTTTACAAAGAAGCAAATTAAGTTGTTTGACTGTGGGGTAAAAAGTTCGGCCAACCCGTCAACATCTCAAACCAATGTTCAAAGTGATTTCAACTGATGAAGTGTAAGATAAACCCGAACGAAAAGCAAAGAGGAAAGGGGTAAAGTCTTGGGAGGCGAATTATATATGTACATTCTGCTCCGTTGTGCATTCACTTCCGGTAAAAGTTCCTTCAAAATAAGGGTCCTGATCTTGTCACTACCAAAATAAAATGCTAAACGAAACTTTACCATGGAAAAATATTGGCATACAAATATAATCACTTCTATAAAAAGGTAACACATTTTAAATATAGTTAGACATATTAAAGGTAATTTACAGCATTAATAATTAATATCTCATTAACTGTGAATGGTTTTCATTTATTTAACATTAGAAATGTATTAGTCTGGCCAATCCAAGACTTCAATGCTGAAGGGCCAATGGATCTATGGTGGGGGTCAGCACACATTTGAAAGGGAGAGAACGGATGACCAAGAAATAGTGACTTGCTCAATTCATTTGTGAGGGATCTGTGAAGAACCTGACAACAGCTGCACTACTGGTATTTAGTATACCAGCAGACTTAAGTTTCAAATAAGTGTGTTAATGACTAGGGATGCTCCGATCGATCGGTCACCGATCGAGATCGGCCGATACTCACTCTCTACCGATCGATCGGTGCTCTCTAAACATGCCGATCGCGAGAGCGTAAAATACATGACACTTTTCTCTGTGCGCGGCACAACAAGCTCGCCAAAATGGCTTCACCGGTCTGGCAGTATTTCAAGGTGTCCGAAAAAGACAGTAAAATAGCGGAATGCAACGTGTGTGAAGCAGAAGTCCTGCAGCTCCAACCTCTGAGACGGACCGGTGAGCGGAGCGAAACACACAAGAGTTAGATACTTAGCTATTGTATCTACCTCTGGAACAAGCTAAACTAGTTATTATAAATATATTTATTCTTCACTGTCGGGTCACTCATTACTGGATCAGTGAGCTGCATGAGATACTGACAGGCTGTCAGGAGGGAGAGAGGGGGGGAGAGAGAGGGAGAGAGGAAAAGAGAGCGATCCGCTCATTTCTCCCGTGTTATTATCCAGAGTGAATGTAAACTTGAATAATGTACATCATTTGAATGTAATAATTAAGTTGATTGTTGTTTGTGGAAGCTCCAGTGAATGAGCATTAACTGAGTTTTAAAATCTTCCATTTAGGCCCCGCCCACTTGATCGGATCGGCATCGGCCGATACTGATTCCGGCGATCAAACCATACCGCCCTAGTATGGTTTGGTCCCTATTTCCATAGCCCCACCAAAAATATTTTCCACCAGTCGCCGCTGCACACTATGATCATCATTACATACACAGTTAATCATTTGAAATCGAATTCAAACCGATGACAATCATAATAGATTAATAATAACCCTAGAACTGCAGACAATATAGTGGCATTTGTCATTAGGCCTACACATATTTAATTTAAATGTATGTTAACACTAGAACCGCCAACAACATCAGCACCTACATAGATATCATTTAATTTGTTCCTCTTCATAATTTCCTTATAAACTAAGTAGGACGATTTAAAACTCAGTTAATTGGTTTAATTTAGAAATTGATTCAGTTTTTCATCATAACAGATAAAAAAGTTCAGATTCATTCTTAGAATAAATCAAGGAATGATGCACTTCTACAAACAAAAAAAACATAATTAAAACATTTAAACAAACTACTAAAAGTAGATGAACTACATTATGCAAAAGTTTACAGTAACTTCTGATAATAACACAGGAGAAATAAACGAGGCTTCTATTTTCCTCTCTCCCTCTCCTGACAGCCCGCCAGTATCAGGGTTAGTACAAATGAATCCCTTGGAGGTTCTAGTGTTAATTTATCGTTTTGTCTTCTCTTTGCAATGATTCATCGATTTAAAACCAGTGCTTGAATTGGACCGGTACTCACCGGCCCAATTTTTTTTTCTCACCGGATTTTTTTTTATACGTATGTATTGTGAAAGCAACGCTGCGCAAATGTGGGTCTGACTCTGCCTCACAGAGGGTGACTGAGTGCTCCGCTCACCGCTGCAGGTGATCATGCAGAGCTGCGTGTCGACTTGTCAGCAGCAGCTGACCTCTCTCTCCCGTCAGATTAGACTTTACTCGCGTTTATGTCCATATCGATCAGATCTAGCTAATGATATGACTACCTGCTTATCAAGAGACCTAAACAATAAGCGTCGCTATGCAACCGGGTGAGGCCACAAAGTACAGCGCAGCATTATGCATTTGTTTACATGCCCACCAGAACCCCGAGCCATTACCAACAAATCAACGCACAATCAACCCATACGGGACATTTCTTTCTCCACATTACGTGTTAGACATTAGAATTGACTATTCTTGTCTGTCACATACTGTCACATACTATTCTTGTCTGTCACATACCCTTCTTGTCTGTCACATACTCTTCTTGTCTGTCACATACCCTTCTTGTCTCTCACATACTCTTCTTGTCTGTCACATAAGTGGCGCAACTGATGCAGTATTGCGCTAAGGGGAAATTATTTTGACCGGAGAGATTTAGATTTGCCGGTCTTCAGCATATTTTACCGGTCATAGTCCGGTAATTACCGGCTAACGGGAACTTTGGTGTGCGTGTGGTTAAAACGTAGCAGCCTGCGGTCGCTCTTTAGCTGTTCTAATGAAGATAAATACAGTGAAGTAAACAGTAAAAGGCACAGCTCTTTGCAGCTGGTGCTGCTCTTCCCAGATTCTGCTGAGTCACACGTTACTGCCTCCTGGTGCTGCAGAGATTTCATGAAGTGAAGGAGGTTTTCCTTCTATAAAACAGCTGTGGGCAGCAGATACTGTGAGAGTCACAGACATGAATACATAGGTCAAGGCAGACTGGTTCACAGACTCTCCTGTTTTGCCGATCCGGTGCTTGAACAAATAACTCTACACCCCTACACAAGTCAAGTCAAGTCTTTTATCAATGTTATTCAAGCAAGTCTCAAGTAAAAAAATAGTGAGTCAAGTCATGTGACTCGAGTCCCCCACCTCTGCTATACTGTGGTTAGAATGTTTCTGTATTACTGTATCAAATATAATACAAATATAATAAACACAAACAGTTGATAAGTAGTATTTTGTTAACTCAAGGTTTGTATTAAGTGAGTTGTTATTGTGTTAACTTGTGTAGAATGCTTTTTAGATTGACTTTCTCTGTCCGTCTGTTCTAGAAACCGAAAGGAAGAGAGAGACGTCACAGCTGTCAGCAATGTGACAAGTCCTTTACAACATCTGGAAATTTAAAGCGCCACCTGGTATTCACACAGTAGAAAAACCGTACAGCTGTGAAGAGTGTGGGACAACTTTCACTACATCAGGTACTCTCAAAATACATCACCGTATTCACACGGGAGAAAAACCGTACAGCTGTGAAGAGTGTGGGACAACTTTCGCTACATCAGGTGCTATCAAAAAACATCACCGTATTCACACTGGAGGAAAACCATACTGGTGTGAAGAGTGTGGGAAAAGTTTCACTATATCAAGTGCTCTCAAAAAACATCACCGTATTCACACAGGAGAAAAACCGTACAGCTGTGAAGAGTGTGGGACAACTGTCACTCAATCAAGTTCTCTCAAAAAACATCACCGTATTCACACTGGAGAAAAACCGTACAGCTGTGAAGAGTGTGGGAAAACGTTCACTAGATCAGATGGGCTCAAATCGCATCTTCGTGTTCACACAGGAGAAAAACCGTACAACTGTGAAGAGTGTGGGACAACGTTCACTCAATCAAGTTCTCTCAATAAACATCACCGTATACACACGGGAGAAAAACCATAGTGGAGTGTGGGAAAACTTTTTCTTAAAGTATTCACCTTAAAGTCCATGAGCCAGTTTCACTGTTCATTAATCTGCCGAGTAGTAACAGTAGTAGTTGTTTTAGTTGTCCACTGCGCCACCTCTGAGGGCCTCATGGGAAACACACCTGTGAACTGACTTCCTGTCTGAAAACAGGACTGACTTCCTGTCTGAGAACAGAATTGACTTCCTGTCTGAGAACAGAATTGACTTCCTGTCTGAGAACAGCTGTCTGTCGCCACAGTAAACTGCTCCTGATTTCAAAATAAAGCCACAGTTTATCCCGGGAGGGGGGGGGGGGGGGTACTAAGCAGCACATGCAAATGTAGTTATGCAAATGAGTTTGTTTTTTTTCTCTCGTTAATTAACTTTTTTTTTAAGAATAAAAGAAAAGATTAGAATATAAAGTTCCTGACTTCCTGTTTTATAACTCAGAGCTTTTATTTTTGGTAAAAACAAAGACTTCCTGTCGCAGAGAAAATGAAATATTTTTTTTTGTAAAAAAACCTTACAGCTGCTCAAGCTGTCGATCCGCTCCCTCCCCGCCCCCACCACTCTTAACAACGTTAACAGACAGCAGAGGCAGAGCAGTGGGAGACGGTTGGTCAATCCCCGACCCGCATTGCGCATGCGCAGATCTAAGATCCAGTAGAAATGATGAAAAAGTAAAAGTCTGCTGCTTATTGTTCTACTAGGCCAACATAGAGTCAAAGAGTATATGAGAGTGAGAGTGTGTTAATTAATATATTTGGCAGTTTGGAGTAAGTCTGTAGATTTGTTTGTGTGTGTGTGTTTCATGTATAGGCCTCTCACGATAATTAATTTTGTTGGATACATTTTCCCGGAAATTAATGCGATAAACAATAATATTGTCGGCACTGTTGTATGACCATTTTAGACCACTGACATAACGATAATATATAAGAATAATTCAAGTACATCCTTTCAAACTGCTAGTCACATCCTCATGTAAATGGCTGTAAATGTATCGAGTTCATTTTTATTTATCATACGATAAGTCAATTAATTGCTTATCGCGACAGGCACACAATAAAACAGTGGAAACAAACATGTGTTTGACTTTCATTAGTGAATGAAACGTTGTGCCCTTTATAGTCTGTGTCCAATATTGTGTATTTGTATATATTGTATATATATATATCCTATATATATGCTAAGGTCCCGCTACTGACACGATAGCAGTAATTAAACCCATGATATCGAAATCTCACTCCAGCCAGGTACCCAAAGTTGGCAACCCTGCTTAATAAGGTAGCATATTGGAGCCAAATCAAAGTCATAGCAAGAAAGCCATTAGGAGTATTTCTAAACCTTTAAAAATATGTCTACATAATTTTCCCAGGTGAAAAAAACTGTAGACTTCTATTTTATTGTTTTGCATAAAATTACAGGGGGTTCATTTTATCGTCTGTCCCTGAATACCACTACTATGTAATCTCCATGTCCCTATTTTGTCTGACTTAAAATAGATCCAATTCTCACTCAGCATTGTTTCTCCCAGTCTCCCCTGTCATCTTTCATTCTCACCCTCCTCCCCCATCATCTCACTCCCCCTCCTCTCAGTGGCATTTCTACTTAAGACACAGCGTCCTCGTCCACTTCCTGTCAACTCTCGTCTGCTGTTTCCCCTACAATCCTCATGTCTAATTTCCAAAGCTTTAACAAGTCCACTGACAAAAAAGAGACACAATAATATCCTTAATATCCCTGCTGTCACAAAGCTCATTGTTTCCGACATGTTGGGACATCGTTGTGGCGGGCAAGCATACAAGAGATTTGTGGAAGCAAATATATGAGTAGGATTTTAAAACCAATCCATTTGTCTTTGCTTCTCCACCTCAAGAGATAAATCATCAAAAATCTTTATTTTTTCTTATCTCTTGGACCTCTGTGGCAACACACGATGAGGATTAAAGCCATAACATCTAAAGCCTAATATTTAAATGACAACTAGTTGTATTTTGTAAAGTTACTTTAAAAAATGAGAAAATGAAAATGAGAAGTTAAATCACGGATAAACTCCATATGTGTCTGCTTATCTCCCTTGACCCAACTTCTGAACCTTTGACGATACGCTTCCGGAACCAGTTCGTAAGATTTCAACACCGCTGATTTTACTCTATCATAGTCCAAAGCATTTTCGCCACAAACCGCCGAATAGGCTTCCTGTGCTCGCCCAGTGAGTACACACTGAAGTAACAGCACTCTGTCCGAATCTGACCAGTTTCTTGCCTCTGCTATGCGTTCAAATAGAGTGAAAAAAATGTCCGGGTCACGCTCATTGAACTTTGGCACTAATCGCAAGTAAGAAATTATATCGCCACTGCCTGATGCCGACCTATCACCACCATCCTCCCTTGGAGACAACTTGCCCTCTCCCATCAGCCGTAATCTAGCATGTTCCACCTCACATTTCATCCTTTCCACTTCCAGCACCTTCTCCACCTCTAAACGCTTCTCTACCTCCTGCTGCTGACCCCTCATCTCCAACTGCAACTTCTCCTGCTCCAACTTCAACTTCTCCTGCTCCAACCTCATCTCCAACTGCAACTTCTCCTGATCCAACCTCAACTTCTCTTGATCAAACTGCATGGCCAAAAGCTCCTTTTGCTGCTCGAACGTCAAACCAGCTGTCTGAACCACTACCGGCACGAACCCTGCCGCACCAGACTCACTCTTCTGCAACACCCCCTGCTCAAACAAAGATGACACAATGACAGTTTTAATGTCATGTTTCCGCTTGCTCCCCACAACAGCAATGTCATAGTGCTCTGCTATTTCGACTAACTGCGCCTTCTGGCAATTATCTAAGAACGATACTGAGGGCGCATCCACAAACGCTGACAAAGAAGTCATACTAGCCAATCAGAAAGCAAAGTACCAAACTGCCAACACGCATGGGCATAAGATTAACCCAACAGAGAATTTCCCCCTAACTGCCTAAACAAAATCTTCCTAATCTCACCTAGTCTTCATGTGGCTTGCGGTGGGTAATTACGCACTGGAACCCGGCGGAGTTATGGAGCGACCTGCACGCAGGTAACACCAAGAAATCACGCGGATGTGCCCCCGAGACAGCTGTCCGAAAACAGCTGACACTAACCACGTTGCCACAACACTATGAAAAAAACAAACAGACGCAACCCAAAGGGAAACGCCACTTAAGCCTAGCGGGGAAAACTCTTTACAAAAGCGTAACAAGCAGCAACATCTTACCTTCTGATTAGCACACAAAACCTGACGACACTAAAGCTTCCTGAAACCCAAAAGACATGATGTGTCCCCCAAATAGCAGCGCCAAGCCAGCACACAGCTGGACCACATCAACTAATCAGCTGCTCAAATGACACCATGTGCTCTGAGCACTTCACAAACTTTTAACCAAATAACCCGTAGGACGAGCCCCCATTTGTTGTGACCTGGCTCAAAAGGCCACAACAAAGAGGAGACACACCATGTCAACGGTTATAAAAATGGGTTTATTTAAAGGAAACAATAGAAACAATCCAAATGAACTGAAGTGCAACAAGAAGTAAGGGATGAGGTGTGGACGTCAGTGGTATCAGTAGTGTAAATGCAGGGTGAGGGTTGTATGAATATGTATGTGTGAGAGTGTTGAAGTGCACAGAGTAAAGCAAATAGAGTACCCACAACATATACTTAACAACACCGGGGCCTGTACGGGAAAGCAGAGGGGGCACAGAGAGGAGCAGAGAGGCTCTAAATAGCTGCAGGACACCAGACCCAGGTGCCCTGAGCCACTGCAATCACTGCAAACAGCAAACACCAATCACCAATCACCAATCACCAATCACCAATCACCAACCACCACCTCCTCTCTACTGATGCACCCACAGGGGCATCACAGTACTCAAATGTTTCCTAACATTTTTCGAACCTTTCATTTAGTGTTCAAGCTAATGGTGCGTTTCATTTGGTCGCCTGAGATGTAAACCACACACCTTTTTCGATCTTGGAGAATCAAGGATTTAAGTAAGAGAAAAAAGCTGAGCAAATGTTGATGGCTGTGCAGCATTGAAGAAACCCTTATTTTTAACATTTCCTTATTCAGTGTTTTTACCAGTTTGAATCACAGGTTTGTTTTTAAAAAGAAAAGTCTTTTGTTATCAGAGAAACAAGCCATTAGCAAATGTTACAGATTAGCTCAAAGCTTCTTCTTGACCACCAACTTATATCATAAACTCTGATCCTACTCCACAACATGTTATCGTTTAGTATTGATTTGATTAAGAGACTCCTAGTGCACTAATCACTGACTGATTGTGAATTTGAAACAAACCACATCCCAGCAGGTGAACCAAGCAACAGATACTGTACTGCAATATCTGTAATGCCTAATTAGCCCGAGTGAATCTGTTCAACCATTCCAATGGATAAGACACGCCATCCTCTCTTTTACTAATGGACTTACCACTTAAGACCCTCACAGATGCTGCTGCTCGTGCCAAAGAGTCACACTCAGCTGGCCGGTGTCACACATCTAAGATCTAAACCGAGCCAAAGTCCAGTTAACCTCGTTACTGGGTGAGGAACTTACTGTGTGAGGAACTTTCTGTGTGTGAGAGACTGCTGTGTGTGAAAGACTTACTGATGCAGAAGCTTAACCCCTTTGAAACCCGCCTTGGCCGCCACTGCGTCAGGCCGTTGTGTCCTTGGGCAAGACACTCTACCCTGCATTTGCTCCTGTGGGTAATGTCCACAGTAATGACATTTACATGTCTAATATGTGTAATATGTAATTGTAAAGCGCTTTGAGCACCTGTAAAAGCGCTCTAATTAAAAAATGTAATCCATTATTATTATTATTAACACTGACGTTACACATGTTACTGTTGTTTAATTTATGGTGCAATCGAAAATAATTTGTAACCGTCCCAAAACTTTTTTTTCATCAATTGATATGCTATCAAACCTACATACATGTTGGTTAATAGATGATGGTGTGATGGATCTTTAAATATTGACGCTTAATGGGTTAGAACTTGCTGTTTCAATCCAAAAAGATTAAAGGGGGTCCCTATTGTGCAAATTATTTAGGTTCATATTTGTATTTAGTTTCTCTACTGGGACATGTCTCCATGCTTTAATGTCCAAAAGCTATTTATTGTTCTCATTCTGCCTGTGCTGCAGCACCTCTTTTCACCCTCTGTCTGAAACCAGAGCCCAGTCTGGTCTGATTGGTTAGCTGGCCGGCTCTGTTGTGATTGGTCAACCGCTTAGAGATGTCCCGCCCCTTAGTCTTTCACGTTCAATGTGTTTGAGCACCAGCCAATAGAAGGGTGAGTGTTACATTGTGATGTCACTATGTTACGGATGTAAACAAAGGAGTCCTAAGAATGCGTTTCAGGCAGGTTATGTGCGGGAGAAACTCCCTTTGGAGGAAACAAAGGAATGTTAGCCTTTGCAGACCATTTACATGCACAAAAACCTATATAACACACTACAGGAAAGGGAAAATCCCAAAAAGCATAATAGGGCCCGTTAACATATAATGGCTGTGAAGCATCTTGCAGTTCATTACACATATCTGAACAATATTATGCAATATGCAACAGGCTCAAAGCCTTCTTTCTGTCTCTCATATTCGGAAGTGCAATAGCTTTAATAAAATTGCCTGTCAAAGCCAGATTGTAACTGCTTCTGGCGACCTGTCGGATGTTAATTTCTTTCTCTGCACTCTCAACATTTCTTTGAGGCAGCAAACGGCTCAGAGACGTAGGAAGAGGAGACCCAAATTCAATGTGTGATTCTTGCAATCAAATCCCTTCGGTGTATTCATTTTCAGTTTTAGCAGCTCCGATAACGGCTGAAGTGTCTGTGTTTTTCTCACTGAATAGTAAAACACTGTGCAGGACACTAGCTGCAGCTGGGATTTAACCTTTGACCTTCTTGTAAAACCTCAATGACCATCAGGCCAAACATCTTGACCGCCTATCATCCACAGCCAGACGATGGTACTCCCTTTTGGATTACCAATCCTTATCTAATCCATAATGTTTCCTCTAGGAACGAACAGATTGTAATCCCGTGTAATCCATGAAACGGAGAGTTGCTTCCTAATGAATTAACTCTTAGGTCACCATACAGTATAAACTACAGTGATTTACTCTAAAAGATAAAATAGTCCATTAGTCCAACATTTATCATGTCACTGCAGGAGCTGTCCTACCCGTCTTTCACTGTTTAAGTGGCTTGTGAATTAGAGACCAAATAGGGTTTCTGGATAATATGGAGGACCGTTTTTATGATTCAAAGCTCTAAATGAAACCCATTTGGTTTGAAGGGTTTGAGCAGATATGCAGCTCCATTACAAATCAATACATGTGTTGATCAGAAAATGAAATGTGGGTCTGCTGGGATTTTACCAGCCTTGTAAATATTGATTGAGCCGTCCCATTGGAGATTAAACTACATATTTGTGTCTCACAGTATTTTCAGTCTTTAAAGAAATGCTCTTCCTGTAGAGGTTGCAACTGCAAAACCATTTTATATGTACAGGATTTAATCTAAACTGCAAAGGGGTTGAGTTACAGTTACATTACAATGAAAAGCAATGAATTCCCTTCACTATTCTTTGAGGCAATCAGGTAAATATTGCCTAGAAATGAAGAACTCTGCCGCTAAGATACAAAACTACTAAATAGAAAGTCAATCACAGAAGTGAAATACTTTGAAGTCTATTTATACAAAGTAGGTTGATCATGTAGCATCACTGGTTTGATGTTGTAAAAATGTGAATGGTTGTATCTTTTAACATTTGACTTGTTGGATATCATATCGTCACCTTCTTAAACTAAGGGGCAAAAAAACTGGAAAACCGGAACCAAATATAGAATATATGATATTTATTCATCTTTTCACAAAAGAAGGCTAAGATAATATTTGACTATAGACATACAAATAACACTGTCTGTCAATTATGTAACATAAGAGGATTACATTACTTTACATTAGGGCCAATTTACAAACATGCCGTTGTGATTTAGGCAATTTTAAACCTGATTTAGGCCTAAGTACTTCTGGAGTTAGTGACTTAGGCAAAACATTGCACATTCCCACTACTGTAACAGATCATGGGGAAGGGTCAGCCACAAAAAATGTCAAATGCTAGCTGAGCACACAGACATTTAGGAGACAGAGGGCAGTTTAGCAGTGGATGGCACTTTATTTCAATAAAGCAAACCCAAAAGTACAAAAGAACAGAAGCATGTTGACATGATGCGGTCATCCTGACAACCAGTTCCTATCAAAATCCTTAAATCCACCCACTCATCACTTTCCCTGTTGAACCAGTGTGGGTTATCCACCTACTCAGCCTCCACATGGCCGTGTACCAGAATCAGTACTCTACACACACACACACACACACACACACGCACGCACACACACACACACTCCAACATCCCCACAGAGGCTCCATCTGGACCGGGACACGCTTTGCTCTTCCTCCTTCTTTGTCGCCCACTTAGCATTTGATATTCCTCCGCCCCCGTCCTCCCTAGTTTTATGCAATCATTTTTTAAACCCATGTAGGCGATGATAGGAGATTTTATATATATTCACTGATATTATGTTGTGCATTCCTGCCTTCCTGTTTCACAGTTAAGTCATGTAATAATAAAAATCCTGTCTCTGGGTGTTGTGAGCGTCTGGGAAACACCTTGAGTCCCACCGACTTCCTCTCTTGATCCTTTGATTATAATGATAGCTGAAGGAAAGACTGAGATGTCAAATGTGTCAAACCGGCATTTCCGAGACTCATATTCACTTCTTGAACTATACTGTCTTTGTCCCTCTAACAGAACTTGATTATATTTGGGTTAAGAGAAAACAGTGCATTAAAGCATTACCCAATAACTTTTTTGCCAAACGCACATATTAAATAATGTACACTATGATTGACAGTTACTAAACAAGTTAGTCTGAAACCATGTTACCATATACTGTAACTCCTTTCAACCTTGACAAAGGCCAGATCTACCATTCTTACCTTTCACAATAAAGGCCCTAAACAAAACACTGTTCACCAGGGGGAACTTAAATTAATTCAATGTACAGTAATACCTTAGTATCTCAGGAAACACAACAGTTAACCTCAGACAGATCGCCAGACGCTGATGTGGGTCGATAAGTTAACGGTAGCTGTTAACCCTAACCCTTCAATTGTTGCAAGTTCTCATCTCTGTCGCTATGATTACTTTTGGTGCTTAATATTCCTATTGGCCATTTTGCACAATAGTGTCAATTATTCCTCACACTCCCAGTCGTCTGGTGGCTTTTACAACCAATCTTTGTAGTGTATCGGGTAAACCTGTTGAACATCTGACTGGTTAGAAATACATTACTTTTCCTACTCACCGCCATTTGTCTGCTGTCGCTCGATATGTCTTAACATATCCATGATGGCTGGTTATGCATTGAGTTTGATAAGGGAGTGTCACAAATAAACTGACTGTATGCTATGCAAAAACCTTATTTGTAACAACTCAAAGTAACCATTGATGTGACCAATACTAAAATGTACCCACTCTTACGCAGCGTCCACACGGCGGCGTGCGTTGAAGCTTGCCGGCGGGTGTGTCTGAAACTCGACCAACAACCAATCGCATGAATCTCCCGCCCCGGACACACAAGCACGCGGTTTGATGGCTAGCGCTTGTACTGGCATATGATTTGATTGGCTGACACTTCAGTCGAAGCTTCAAAAGTTGAACATTGCTCAACTTTTGAAGCGACCAACGCCAGCAAAGCGAAGCGACGCTCCCACAATGCAGTTCGGCAAAGCTTGACGTCACCCCATTCAAAGTGAATGGGCAGAAGCGTTGAAGCTTCAACGCACGCCGCCGTGTGGACGGGCCGTTAGTGATGTAGGACTTTACCCCAGATGGCTTATTTGGTGATACATAAACCGTGATTGGTTGTTTGTCTAGTTAAAATCACAGAGTTTATTGTTATTCACTGCAGTGCTGTTTGTTTCCTGCTAGCTTTGATGCCAAGTAAAAATAATCCAAAGGTCTTGACTCACTTGAGGTTGTGTAAACTATGTTATTTCAGTCAAGTCAGTCGGTGTAT
>CADEHL010000935.1:0-20412 GCA_902827135.1 Harpagifer antarcticus
AATAAGTGTCCTGTATAAAGAGACCAGTGTAACGAGTGTTCTCTCTTTAGCTGAGTCAGCACATGAAGCTGAAGCTGCAGTTCACCGCCTCCGTGTCCAACCCTCCCCCCGACGCCCGGCCGCTGTCACGTGAGAACACTTTCATTTTGAATCTGAGAGGAGGTAAAGCAGAACCATGAATACCAGGGAAGAGTTATTATCTGAAAAGAATGTCGTCAAAATGTTGAAGAAAAATGTCAGAAATTCCTAAAGTAAGCTTCTGAGAGAACAACGACAGAATCTTTAGGAGAAAAAGACAGATTTTGAGAAAAGAAAAAGTAAGACTGTGAGAATAAGACAGAACTTTTAGAGAAAATACAGAAAATGGAGAAAAAATAATTAAGAAAAGCTAAAACATTTATAAAGAAAGATTATCAGAAAAAAAAGACATTTGAGAAAAAGTAAAAAGTGTTTCTCCTCCAGGTAAGAACAGCCCGTCCAGCCCCGCCTTCAGAGACCTGCTGGACCGACACCAGGCCAGTCTGGGTCGATCACAGTCCTTCTCTCACCAGCAGCCCTCACGCTCTCACATCATGAGGTACACACACACACACACACACACACACACACACACACACACACACACACACACACACACACACACACACACACACACACACACACACACACACACACACACACACACACACACACAGTCATACCTCATATTAAAACACTATCCGATTTAAAAATCTTTGTATTAGAAACATTTTAAGTCAGAATTTCAGAAGTGTGTGTGTGTGTGTGTGTGTGTGTGTGTGTGTGTGTGTGTGTGTGTGTGTGTGTAGGACGGGCAGTGCCATGGAGCGCCGGGCCATCACCCCCCCCGTCGGCTCCCCGGTCGGTCGGCCTCTTTACCTTCAGGACAAATCTCTGCTTTCTGTGGACAAGATCGCCAAGAGGGAGTGTAAAGTGCTGGTGCTGGAGTGAGGGGGGAGGGGGGAAGGAATCAAGGAGAGAGTAAGGCAAGGACACAAGGAGAAGAGGAAGGAGAGAGGAGATAAGACGACGATGAGGCAGCGAAGAGAGGCCCAAAGTTAACAGGACAAACCCTGTTTACTCCCATTCAACATCTAGGGGTCTTTTTCACTCAATATTCTCCCTTTAATTTGCTGCTGATTCTGGATCTGTTCTATTGCCCTGTCTGAGACGGATATGTACAGCTTTAATGTAATATAACTATACATATGTATTATGATGTTGCTGCATTATTTAAGGGTGACTCACCTTTACTCTCAGTGTTATCATCAGTCTACTTTATTTTACAAACTGAATAATTTATTATATTTGATCCGTACGGATGGTGTCACTTCTGTATTTTTAAACCCGGTCATATTTCTCATGTTTTTGTGTTTTAACATTCATTTGAACAGTTTGTAATTGGTTCAGTATTGAGAGCGCACTGCACCGTAAACTCTAATGAATGGCATTAATAAAATAATATAAATGTCAACTGATCGTTTTTTCTCTGCACTGAGTTTTGAGAAAAAATACAGTCTGAGAAAAAGTCAGTAATTGAGAAAAAGTCAGAATTTGGGAAAAAGTCAGAATTTGGGAAAAAGTCAGAAATTGGGAAAAAGTCAGAAATTGGGAAAAAGTCAGAATTTGAGAAAAAGTCAGAATTTGAGAAAAAGTCAGAATTTGGGAAAAAGTCAGTAATTGAGAAAAAGTCAGAATTTGAGAAAAAGTCAGAAATTGAGAAAAAGTCAGAATTTGGGAAAAAGTCAGAATTTGGGAAAAAGTCAGAATTTGGGAAAAAGTCAGAATTTGAGAAAAAGTCAGAAATTCAGAAAAAGTCAGAATTTGGCAAAAAGTCAGAAATTGGGAAAAAGTCAGTAATTGAGAAAAAGTCAGTAATTGAGAAAAAGTCAGAATTTGGCAAAAAGACAGAAATTGAGAAAAAGTCAGAAATTGGGAAAAAGTCAGAAATTGAGAAAAAGTCAGAATTTGGCAAAAAGACAGAAATTGGGAAAAAGTCAGAATTTGGGAAAAAGTCAGTAATTGAGAAAAAGTCAGAATTTGGCAAAAAGTCAGAAATTGGGAAAAAGTCAGTAATTGAGAAAAAGTCAGTAATTGAGAAAAAGTCAGAATTTGAGAAAAAGTCAGAAATTGGGAAAAAGTCAGAATTTGAGAAAAACTCAGAAATTGGGAAAAAGTCAGAAATTGAGAAAAAGTCAGAATTTGGCAAAAAGACAGAAATTGAGAAAAAGTCAGAATTTGGCAAAAAGACAGAAATTGAGAAAAAGTCAGAAATTGAGAAAAAGTCAGAATTTGGCAAAAAGACAGAAATTGAGAAAAAGTCAGAATTTGAGAAAAAGTCAGAAATTGAGAGAAATTCAGAAAAAGTCAGAATTTGGCAAAAAGACAGAAATTGAGAAAAAGTCAGAAATTGGGAAAAAGTCAGTAATTGAGAAAAAGTCAGTAATTGAGAAAAAGTCAGTAATTGAGAAAAAGTCAGAATTTGAGAGAAATTCAGAAAAAGTCAGAATTTGGCAAAAAGACAGAAATTGAGAAAAAGTCAGAAATTGGGAAAAAGTCAGAAATTGAGAAAAAAGTCAGAATTTGGCAAAAAGACAGAATTTGAGAAAAAGTCAGAATTTGGGAAAAAGTCAGAATTTGGGAAAAAGTCAGTAATTGAGAAAAAGTCAGAATTTGGCAAAAAGTCAGAAATTGGGAAAAAGTCAGTAATTGAGAAAAAGTCAGAATTTGAGAAAAAGTCAGAAATTGGGAAAAAGTCAGAATTTGAGAAAAACTCAGAAATTGGGAAAAACTCAGAAATTGAGAAAAAGTCAGTAATTGAGAAAAACTCAGAAATTGAGAAAAAGTCAGTAATTGAGAAAAACTCAGAATTTGGCAAAAAGACAGAATTTGGGAAAAAGTCAGAAATTGGGAAAAAGTCAGTAATTGAGAAAAAGTCAGAATTTGAGAGAAATTCAAAAAAAGTCAGAATTTGGCAAAAAGACAGAATTTGAGAAAAAGTCAGAATTTGGGAAAAAGTCAGAAATTGAGAAAAAGTCAGTAATTGAGAAAAAGTCAGAATTTGGCAAAAAGTCAGAAATTGGGAAAAAGTCAGTAATTGAGAAAAAGTCAGTAATTGAGAAAAAGTCAGAATTTGAGAAAAAGTCAGAAATTGGGAAAAAGTCAGAATTTGAGAAAAACTCAGAAATTGGGAAAAACTCAGAAATTGAGAAAAAGTCAGTAATTGAGAAAAACTCAGAAATTGAGAAAAAGTCAGTAATTGAGAAAAACTCAGAATTTGGCAAAAAGACAGAATTTGGGAAAAAGTCAGAAATTGGGAAAAAGTCAGTAATTGAGAAAAAGTCAGAATTTGGCAAAAAGACAGAAATTGAGAAAAAGTCAGAATTTGGCAAAAAGACAGAAATTGAGAAAAAGTCAGAATTTGGCAAAAAGACAGAATTTGGGAAAAAGTCAGTAATTGAGAAAAACTCAGAATTTGGCAAAAAGACAGAATTTGGGAAAAAGTCAGAAATTGGGAAAAAGTCAGTAATTGAGAAAAAGTCAGAATTTGGCAAAAAGACAGAAATTGAGAAAAAGTCAGAATTTGAGAAAAAGTCAGAATTTGAGAAAAAGTCAGAAATTGAGAAAAAGTCAGAATTTGGCAAAAAGACAGAAATTGAGAAAAAGTCAGAATTTGAGAAAAAGTCAGAAATTGGGAAAAAGTCAGAATTTGAGAAAAACTCAGAAATTGGGAAAAACTCAGAAATTGAGAAAAAGTCAGTAATTGAGAAAAACTCAGAAATTGAGAAAAAGTCAGTAATTGAGAAAAAGTCAGTAATTGAGAAAAAGTCAGTAATTGAGAAAAAGTCAGAATTTGAGAGAAATTCAAAAAAAGTCAGAATTTGGCAAAAAGACAGAATTTGAGAAAAAGTCAGAATTTGGGAAAAAGTCAGAAATTGGGAAAAAGTCAGAATTTGAGAAAAACTCAGAAATTGGGAAAAACTCAGAAATTGAGAAAAAGTCAGAATTTGAGAAAAAGTCAGAAATTGGGAAAAAGTCAGTAATTGAGAAAAAGTCAGTAATTGAGAAAAAGTCAGAATTTGAGAAAAAGTCAGAAATTGGGAAAAAGTCAGAATTTGAGAAAAAGTCAGAATTTGAGAAAAAGTCAGAAATTGAGAAAAAGTCAGAAATTGAGAAAAAGTCAGAATTTGGGAAAAAGTCAGAATTTGGGAAAAAGTCAGTAATTGAGAAAAAGTCAGAAATTGAGAAAAAGTCAGTAATTGAGAAAAACTCAGAAATTGAGAAAAAGTCAGTAATTGAGAAAAAGTCAGAATTTGGCAAAAAGACAGAATTTGAGAAAAAGTCAGAATTTGGGAAAAAGTCAGAATTTGGGAAAAAGTCAGTAATTGAGAAAAAGTCAGAATTTGGCAAAAAGTCAGAAATTGGGAAAAAGTCAGTAATTGAGAAAAAGTCAGTAATTGAGAAAAAGTCAGAATTTGAGAAAAAGTCAGAAATTGGGAAAAAGTCAGAATTTGAGAAAAACTCAGAAATTGGGAAAAACTCAGAAATTGAGAAAAAGTCAGAATTTGGCAAAAAGACAGAAATTGAGAAAAAGTCAAAATTTGAGAAAAAGTCAGAAATTGAGAAAAAGTCAGAATTTGGCAAAAAGACAGAAATTGAGAAAAAGTCAGAATTTGAGAAAAAGTCAGAAATTGAGAAAAAGTCAGTAATTGAGAAAGTCAGAATTTGGGAAAAAGTCTGAATTTGGCAAAAAGTCAGAAATTGAGAAAAAGTCAGTAATTGAGAAAAAGTCAGAATTTGGGAAAAAAGTCAGAATTTGGCAAAAAGACAGAAATTGAGAAAAAGTCAGAAATTGAGAAAAAGTCAGAATTTGGCAAAAAGACAGAAATTGAGAAAAAGTCAGAATTTGAGAAAAAGTCAGAAATTGAGAAAAAGTCAGAAATTGAGAAAAAGTCAGAAATTGAGAAAAAGTCAGTAATTGAGAAAGTCAGAATTTGGGAAAAAGTCAGAATTTGGCAAAAAGTCAGAAATTGAGAAAAAGTCAGTAATTGAGAAAGTCAGAATTTGGGAAAAAGTCAGAATTTGGCAAAAAGACAGAAATTGAGAAAAAGTCAGAATTTGGCAAAAAGTCAGAAATTGGGAAAAAGTCAGTAATTGAGAAAAAGTCAGTAATTGAGAAAAAGTCAGAATTTGAGAAAAAGTCAGAAATTGGGAAAAAGTCAGAATTTGAGAAAAACTCAGAAATTGGGAAAAACTCAGAAATTGAGAAAAAGTCAGAATTTGGCAAAAAGACAGAAATTGAGAAAAAGTCAAAATTTGAGAAAAAGTCAGAAATTGAGAAAAAGTCAGAATTTGGCAAAAAGACAGAAATTGAGAAAAAGTCAGAATTTGAGAAAAAGTCAGAAATTGAGAAAAAGTCAGTAATTGAGAAAGTCAGAATTTGGGAAAAAGTCAGAATTTGGCAAAAAGTCAGAAATTGAGAAAAAGTCAGTAATTGAGAAAGTCAGAATTTGGGAAAAAGTCAGAATTTGGCAAAAAGACAGAAATTGAGAAAAAGTCAGAAATTGAGAAAAAGTCAGAATTTGGCAAAAAGACAGAAATTGAGAAAAAGTCAGAATTTGAGAAAAAGTCAGAAATTGAGAAAAAGTCAGAAATTGAGAAAAAGTCAGAAATTGAGAAAAAGTCAGTAATTGAGAAAGTCAGAATTTGGGAAAAAGTCAGAATTTGGCAAAAAGTCAGAAATTGAGAAAAAGTCAGTAATTGAGAAAGTCAGAATTTGGGAAAAAGTCAGAATTTGGCAAAAAGACAGAAATTGAGAAAAAGTCAGAAATTGAGAAAAAGTCAGAATTTGGCAAAAAGACAGAATTTGGCAAAAAGACAGAAATTGAGAAAAAGTCAGAATTTGGGAAAAAGTCAGAATTTGAGAAAAAGTCAGAATTTGGGAAAAAGTCAGAATTTGAGAAAAAGTCAGAATTTGGGAAAAAGTCAGAATTTGAGAAAAAGTCAGAATTTGGGAAAAAGTCAGAATTTGAGAAAAAGTCTTGGAGGCAGGAGTGGGAGCTAGCCGGGCCCTCCCACATCCATCGCTACATCTGGGACCCAGGAGATGGCGCCATAGGAGGAGACGACCTACCACGCCGGCAATGGACCACACTAAACCGTCTACGAACTGGGGTCGGTCGCTTCAAAACATCAATGAAGAAGTGGGGCCTGGCAGACAGTGCGAGTGCGGTGACCCTGAACAGACTGCCGAACATATAAGAACCACCTGGCCTTTATAGAGATCAGCCTCGGAAGCCAGCCTCTTCGACTTAGGACCGGAGATGCGGGCATACACGACACCGAGTTGGACCTCTGACGTTACAGGAAAGAAGAAGAACATAGGTGCTCTACAAATATAAAGCTTATTACTAATATTATTATATATAAATAAACTATATTTAAAATGAGTTACCTTTGAGAGAAGTGATTATATTGGTATGCCAATATTTTTCCTATGGTAACGTTTTAGTTTTGCACTTTTATTTTGATAGTAATAAGATCGGGACTCTTATTTTGAAGGAACTTTGACCAAATCAGTTTACTGACAAAGATTGAGCCCCAGAAAGCACATGGCTACTTAGCGTGGTCATTCTGCTGCTAAGTAGCCATGTGCTTTCGTGTTATCGGCTGAATCTTTATTTATTGATTAGATCACGTTACTCTGATGATAGTGTTCAGCCTGTATGTCTGAACTCGATCCTTAGAGTCATGTGTGACGGAGCCTTCTCTTCAATGTGGAAACAGAACGTGTGAAAGCATACAGCACGATGCGGTGTGTGTCTCTAGACATCTCTAGACTGGAACAGCGGGACCAGTCCCTGAACTCGCCTCGCAGGTGCACACGCCAGGATAGAGGACATCAGACTCCAGAGAAAACTTGCCCGAGTCCAAGTCGGAGCGTCAATGTACAAGTCGAGTCCGAGTCATCGTGGGGGGGAAAATTCACGAGTCTGAGTCCAAGTCATCGTGCGCGAGAATTCACGAGTCCAAGTCCGAGTCGTGTCAATCAATGCGCGAGTCCGAGTCGAGTCACGAAAATCGGCACTCGAGTACTCTGGAGAAAAGACAGAATACACATTTGAAAAAGTTCTCAAGTTCAAATTCCGACTTTTTCTAGAAGTCAGAATTTATCTCAAAATTCTGACTTCTAGAAAAAAGTCAGAATTTGAGTAAAAAGCCAACATTTTAAGAAAAACTACAGAATGTCAAGGATTCAAGGCTTTTATTGTCATGGTGCAGACAGTGTATGACATGAACATCTGAGGTCACAGGCTCCTCCAACAGTGCAACACAATAACACAGATAAAATAGTGCAAGTAAATAGAATAAAATAGAAAATAAATAGTGCAGAATAGTTTATATAGAAGTCATTGGAATATTGATATATATAAATTGAGAAAAGTCAGAATATTCAGTAAAGATTATAAAGGCAATAACCCTGCCTGACCACAGTGGCTCTAGATGGCCACGCTGTTGTCGATGCGGTCAGGACTCAGGTAATCGTACGGCAGGTCCAGGTGGAGGTTTCTCTCTGCGATGTCTTCAGAGATTTGCTTCAGCTCGGCCTGCACTTCCTCCACCAGCCTGCGGGGGGCGCCCTCTCTGAACACCGCCTCCCTGTAGTGGCACAGGGGAATCTGCAGGGGGAGACACAGGTGAGCCCCATCTGTTACTCACTAAATGTGACTTGGTGTGAGTGTTATGAACATGCTCTCATGCGCAGTAAAGAAAGTAGAGACAGAAAAGATTGTATACAATTCATGACATGGCAGTTTCATCTCATTAAAGTCCCCTATCATTTAAAATCCTCTTCTTCATGTCTCTTCTACATCAACATGTGTCCCCTCTTCTTCATGTCTCTTCTACATCAACATGTGTCCCCTCTTCTTCATGTCTCTTCTACATCAACACGTGTCCCCTCTTCTTCATGTCTCTTCTACATCAACACGTGTCCCCTCTTCTCATGTCTCTTCTACATCAACACGTGTCCCCTCTTCTTCATGTCTCTTCTACATCAACACGTGTCCCCTCTTCTTCATGTCTCTTCTACATCAACATGTGTCCCCTCTTCTTCATGTCTCTTCTACATCAACACGTGTCCCCTCTTCTTCATGTCTCTTCTACATCAACATGTGTCCCCTCTTCTTCATGTCTCTTCTACATCAACATGTGTCCCCTCTTCTCCATGTCTCTTCTACATCAACATGTGTCCCCTCTTCTTCATGTCTCTCCTACATCAACATGTGTCCCCTCTTCTTCATGTCTCTTCTACATCAACACGTGTCCCCTCTTCTTCATGTCTCTTCTACATCAACACGTGTCCCCTCTTCTCCATGTCTCTTCTACATCAACACGTGTCCCCTCTTCTTCATGTCTCTTCTACATCAACACGTGTCCCCTCTTCTCCGTGTCTCTTCTACATCAACATGTGTCCCCTATTCTCCATGTCTCTTCTACATCAACACGTGTCCCCTCTTCTCCATGTCTCTCCTACATCAACACGTGTCCCCTCTTCTTCCTGTCTCTTCTACATCAACACGTGTCCCCTCTTCTTCATGTCTCTTCTACATCAACATGTGTCCCCTCTTCTCCATGTCTCTTCTACATCAACATGTGTCCCCTATTCTCCATGTCTCTTCTACATCAACACGTGTCCCCTCTTCTCCATGTCTCTCCTACATCAACACGTGTCCCCTCTTCTTCCTGTCTCTTCTACATCAACACGTGTCCCCTCTTCTTCATGTCTCTTCTACATCAACATGTGTCCCCTCTTCTCCATGTCTCTTCTACATCAACATGTGTCCCCTCTTCTCCATGTCTCTTCTACATCAACACGTGTCCCCTCTTCTCCATGTCTCTTCTACATCAACACGGGTCCCCTCTTCTCCATGTCTCTCCTACATCAACACGTGTCCCCTCTTCTTCCTGTCTCTTCTACATCAACATGTGTCCCCTCTTCTCCATGTCTCTTCTACATCAACATGTGTCCCCTCTTCTTCATGTCTCTTCTACATCAACATGTGTCCCCTCTTCTCCATGTCTCTTCTACATCAACATGTGTCCCCTCTTCTTCATGTCTCTTCTTCATCAACATGTGTCCCCTCTTCTTCTTGTCTCTTCTACATCAACATGTGTCCCCTCTTCTTCATGTCTCTCCTACATCAACATGTGTCCCCTCTTCTTCATGTCTCTTCTACATCAACATGTGTCCCCTCTTCTTCATGTCTCTTCTACATCAACATGTGTCCCCTCTTCTTCATGTCTCTTCTACATCAACATGTGTCCCCTCTTCTCCATGTCTCTTCTACATCAACATGTGTCCCCTCTTCTCCATGTCTCTTCTACATCAACATGTGTCCCCTCTTCTTCATGTCTCTTCTACATCAACATGTGTCCCCTCTTCTCCATGTCTCTTCTACATCAACATGTGTCCCCTCTTCTTCATGTCTCTTCTTCATCAACATGTGTCCCCTCTTCTTCACGTCTCTTCTACATCAACATGTGTCCCCTCTTCTTCTTGTCTCTTCTACATCAACATGTGTCCCCTCTTCTTCATGTCTCTTCTACATCAACATGTGTCCCTCTTCTCCATGTCTCTTCTACATCAACATGTGTCCCCTCTTCTCCATGTCCTCTTCTTCATGTCTCTTCTACATCAACATGTGTCCCCTCTTCTCCATGTCTCTTCTTCATGTCTCTCCTACATCAACATGTGTCCCCTCTTCTTCATGTCTCTTCTACATCAACATGTGTCCCCTCTTCTCCATGTCTCTTCTTCATGTCTCTTCTACATCAACATGTGTCCCCTCTTCTCCATGTCTCTTCTTCATGTCTCTCCTACATCAACATGTGTCCCCTCTTCTTCATGTCTCTTCTACATCAACACGTGTCCCCTCTTCTCCATGTATCTTCTACATCAACACGTGTCCCCTCTTCTCCATGTCTCTTCTACATCAACACGTGTCCCCTCTTCTCCATGTCTCTTCTACATCAACACGTGTCCCCTCTTCTTCATGTCTCTTCTTCATCAACATGTGTCCCCTCTTGTCACTAAGTGGTGTTTGAGGCTCACAAAGTCTACGGCGGGCTGAGAGAGCAGCGTCAGCGCCGACAGGACGCGACAGGAAGTGCTGACGTCGGGCAGGAAGTGGAGCAGGTCGTCCTCCGTGAGCGAGCCCTTCTCCTGAGGGGGGGGGGCGGGACATCGAGGACGGACAGTTGGGGATCCAGAGAGCGAAGTCCAGCTGGGGGGGGGGGGGTTAATTAGACATGTCAATCAAGGGTCCAATTAAAGCTTGACAATATTTAGCAGTAAACTTAATGACAGACGACCGAGTCTCTAAAAACATCCATCTTATCTAACCAGCTCCACGGTGCTAGGGTCAGTAGTGAACCAGCTTCATGGTGCTAGTGTCAGTAGTGAACCAGCTCCACGGTGCTAGTGTCAGTAGTGAACCAGCTTCATGGTGCTAGTGTCAGTAGTGAACCAGCTTCATGGAGCTAGTGTCAGTAGTGAACCAGCTCCATGGTGCTAGTGTCAGTAGTGAACCAGCTCCATGGTGCTAGTGTCAGTAGTGAATCAGCTTCATGGTGCTAGTGTCAGTAGTGAACCAGCTCCATGGTGCTAGTGTCAGTAGTGAACCAGCTTCATGGTGCTAATGTCAGTAGTGAACCAGCTCCACGGTGCTAGTGTCAGTAGTGAACCAGCTCCATGGTGCTAGTGTCAGTAGTGAACCAGCTTCACGGTGCTAATGTCAGTAGTGAACCAGCTCCACGGTGCTAGTGTCAGTAGTGAACCAGCTCCACGGTGCTAGTGTCAGTAGTGAACCAGCTCCACGGTGCTAGTGTCAGTAGTGAACCAGCTTCACGGTGCTAGTGTCAGTAGTGAACCAGCTCCACGGTGCTAGTGTCAGTAGTGAACCAGCTTCACGGTGCTAGTGTCAGTAGTGAACCAGCTCCACGGTGCTAGTGTCAGTAGTGAACCAGCTTCACGGTGCTAGTGTCAGTAGAGAACCAGCTCCATGGTGCTAGGGTCAGTAGTGAACCAGCTTCACGGTGCTAGTGTCAGTAGTGAACCAGCTCCACGGTGCTAGTGTCAGTAGTGAACCAGCTTCACGGTGCTAGTGTCAGTAGTGAACCAGCTCCACGGTGCTAGTGTCAGTAGTGAACCAGCTTCACGGTGCTAGTGTCAGTAGTGAACCAGCTTCACGGTGCTAGTGTCAGTAGTGAACCAGCTCCACGGTGCTAGTGTCAGTAGTGAACCAGCTTCATGGTGCTAGTGTCAGTAGTGAACCAGCTCCACGGTGCTAGTGTCAGTAGTGAACCAGCTTCACGGTGCTAGTGTCAGTAGTGAACCAGCTCCACGGTGCTAGTGTCAGTAGTGAACCAGCTTCACGGTGCTAGGGTCAGTAGTGAACCAGCTTCACGGTGCTAGGGTCAGTAGTGAACCAGCTCCATGGTGCTAGTGTCAGTAGTGAACCAGCTTCATGGTGCTAGTGTCAGTAGTGAACCAGCTTCATGGTGCTAGTGTCAGTAGTGAACCAGCTCCACGGTGCTAGTGTCAGTAGTGAACCAGCTCCACGGTGCTAGTGTCAGTAGTGAACCAGCTCCACGGTGCTAGTGTCAGTAGTGAACCAGCTTCACGGTGCTAGTGTCAGTAGTGAACCAGCTTCACGGTGCTAGTGTCAGTAGTGAACCAGCTCCACGGTGCTAGTGTCAGTAGTGAACCAGCTTCACGGTGCTAGTGTCAGTAGTGAACCAGCTCCATGGTGCTAGTGTCAGTAGTGAACCAGCTTCATGGTGCTAGTGTCAGTAGTGAACCAGCTTCACGGTGCTAGTGTCAGTAGTGAACCAGCTCCATGGTGCTAGTGTCAGTAGTGAACCAGCTTCATGGTGCTAGTGTCAGTAGTGAACCAGCTCCATGGTGCTAGTGTCAGTAGTGAACCAGCTCCATGGTGCTAGTGTCAGTAGTGAACCAGCTTCATGGTGCTAGTGTCAGTAGTGAACCAGCTTCATGGTGCTAGTGTCAGTAGTGAAACAGCTCCACGGTGCTAGTGTCAGTAGTGAACCAGCTCCACGGTGCTAGTGTCAGTAGTGAACCAGCTCCACGGTGCTAGTGTCAGTAGTGAACCAGCTCCACGGTGCTAGTGTCAGTAGTGAACCAGCTTCATGGTGCTAGTGTCAGTAGTGAACCAGCTCCACGGTGCTAGTGTCAGTAGTGAACCAGCTCCACGGTGAGAGCTGTATGATCTCTGACCTGAGAGAAGTTGACGGCGGCGTGCATCGCGGAGCAGCTGAAGATGATCATCGTGACGAACTGAGAAACTTCTGCTTTGTTCTGCAGAGACTCGGGGAACCCTGCAGAGACAGTTTCAGAGACGCTACAGTACACATCCTGTACTCAGGTGGAAGTACACACATCCTGTACTCAGGTGGAAGTACACACATCCTGTACTCAGGTGGAAGTACACACATCCTGTACTCAGGTAGAAGTACAGATACTTGTGTTTAAAAATACTCTGGTGGAAGTAGAAGTACTGACTAAACTTCTTTCCTCAAGTGAAGTAAAGAGGCTTTGAAGTGTCCTTCAGTAGAAAGTACCCATAGCTAGCAGCTGTTTTAAAGAGTACCTGACCTCCCTTTATATCAATAGAACAATAATGTCATTGTTAGCTAATGAATGTTTCCATGCTGAACAACGGCAACATGACAACGTTTCCATTGGTCCCTCTTCTTTAGAGAAGACCAGGAAGTGATGGATACACGGATCGTGTTCAAATCAATAGGCAATGACTCTAAAGAATAATGATCCGCATCAAACACACATTCAGACTAAAGGAACCAGCTGGTTTGGAAATGAGAGAAGTAGAAAGTACAGGTATTTGAGTTCAACATGTGAGAAGTAGAAAGTACAGGTATTTGAGTTCAACATGTAAGAAGTAGAAAGTACAGGTATTTGAGTTCAACATGTAAGAAGTAGAAAGTACAGGTATTTGAGTTCAACATGTAAGAAGTAGAAAGTACAGGTATTTGAGTTCAACATGTAAAGAAGTAGAAAGTACAGTATTTGAGTTCAACATGTAAAGAAGTAGAAAGTACAGGTATTTGAGTTCAACATGTGAGAAGTAGAAAGTACAGGTATTTGAGTTCAACATGTAAGAAGTAGAAAGTACAGGTATTTGAGTTCAACAGGTAAGAAGTAGAAAAGTACAGGTATTTGAGTTCAACATGTAAGAAGTAGAAAGTACAGGTATTTGAGTTCAACATGTAAGAAGTAGAAAGTACAGGTATTTGAGTTCAACATGTAAGAAGTAGAAAGTACAGGTATTGAGTTCAACATGAGAGAAGTAGAAAGTACAGGTATTTGGGGTTCAACATGTAAGAAGTAGAAAGTACAGGTATTTGAGTTCAACATGATAGATAGTAGAAAGTACAGGTATTTGGGTTCAAACATGTAAGAAGTAGAAAGTACAGGTATTTGGGTTCAAACATGTAAGAAGTAGGAAAGTACAGGTATTTGGTTCAACACTGTAAGAAGTAGAAAGTACAGGTATTTGGGTTCAACATGAGAGAAGTAGAAAAGTACAGGTATTTGAGTTCAACATGAGAGAAGTAGAAGTACAGGTATTTGAGTTCAACATGAGAGAAGTAGAAAGTACAGGTATTTGAGTTCAACATGAGAGAAGTAGAAAGTACAGGTATTTGTGTTCAACACTGTGAGAAGTAGAAAGTACAGGTATTTGAGTTCAACATGTAAGAAGTAGAAAGTACAGGTATTTGAGTTCAACATGTAAGAAGTAGAAAGTACAGGTATTTGTGTTCAACATGAGAGAAGTAGAAAGTACAGGTATTTGAGTTCAACATGAGAGAAGTAGAAAGTACAGGTATTTGAGTTCAACATGAGAGAAGTAGAAAGTACAGGTATTTGAGTTCAACATGAGAGAAGTAGAAAGTACAGGTATTTGAGTTCAACATGAGAGAAGTAGAAAGTACAGGTATTGAGTTCACATGAGAGAAGTAGAAGTACAGGTATTTGAGGTTCAACATGTAGAGAAGTAGAAAGTACAGGTATTTGGGTTCAACATGTAAGAAGTAGAAAGTACAGGTATTTGGGTTCAACATGTAAGAAGTAGAAAGTACAGGTATTTGGGTTCACATGTAAGAAGTAGAAAGTACAGGTATTTGAGTTCACATGTAAGAAGTAGAAAGTACAGGTATTTGGGTTCACCATGTGAGAAGTAGAAAGTACAGGTATTTGAGTTCAACATGTGAGAAGTAGAAAGTACAGGTATTTGAGTTCAACATGTGAGAAGTAGAAAGTACAGGTATTTGAGTTCAACATGTGAAGAAGTAGAAAGTACAGGTATTTGAGTTCAACATGTAAGAAGTAGAAAGTACAGGTATTTGAGTTCAACATGTAAGAAGTAGAAAGTACAGGTATTTGAGTTCAACATGTAGAAGTAGAAAGTACAGGTATTTGGGTTCAACATGAGAAAGTAGAAAGTACAGGTATTTGGGTTCAACATGAGAGAAGTAGAAAGTACAGGTATTTGAGTTCAACATGAGAGAAGTAGAAAGTACAGGTATTTGAGTTCAACATGTAAGAAGTGAGAAAGTACAGGTATTTGTGTTCAACATGAGAGAAGTAGAAGTACAGGTATTTGAGTTCAACATGAGAGAAGTAGAAAGTACAGGTATTTGAGTTCAACATGTAAGAAGTAGAAAGTACAGGTATTTGAGTTCAACAGTAAGAAGTAGAAAGTACAGGTATTTGAGTTAAAATGAGAGAAGTAGAAAGTACAGGTTATTGGGTTCACATGTAAGAAGTAGAAAGTACAGGTATTTGAGTTCAAATGAGAGAAGTAGAAAGTACAGGTATTTGGGGTTCAACATGTAAGAAGTAGAAAGTACAGGTATTTGGGTTCAACATGTAAGAAGTAGAAAGTACAGGTATTTGAGTTCAACATGTAAGAAGTAGAAAGTACAGGTATTTGGGTTCAACATGAGAGAAGTAGAAAGTACAGGTATTTGAGTTCAACATGAGAGAAGTAGAAAAGTACAGGTATTTGAGTTCAACATGAGAGAAGTAGAAGTACAGGTATTTGAGTTCAACATGAGAAGAAGTAGAAAGTACAGGTATTTGTGTTCAACATGTGAGAAGTAGAAAGTACAGGTATTTGAGTTCAACATGTAAGAAGTAGAAAGTACAGGTATTTGAGTTCAACATGTAAGAAGTAGAAAGTACAGGTATTTGTGTTCAACATGAGAGAAGTAGAAAGTACAGGTATTTGAGTTCAACATGAGAGAAGTAGAAAGTACAGGTATTTGAGTTCAACATGAGAGAAGTAGAAAGTACAGGTATTTGAGTTCAACATGAGAGAAGTAGAAAGTACAGGTATTTGAGTTCAACATGAGAGAAGTAGAAAGTACAGGTATTTGAGTTCAACATGAGAGAAGTAGAAAGTACAGGTATTTGGGTTCAACATGTAAGAAGTAGAAAGTACAGGTATTTGGGTTCAACATGTGAGAAGTAGAAAGTACAGGTATTTGGGTTCAACATGTAAGAAGTAGAAAGTACAGGTATTTGAGTTCAACATGTAAGAAGTAGAAAGTACAGGTATTTGAGTTCAACATGTGAGAAGTAGAAAGTACAGGTATTTGGGTTCAACATGTAAGAAGTAGAAAGTACAGGTATTTGAGTTCAACATGTGAGAAGTAGAAAAGTACAGGTATTTGAGTTCAACATGTGAGAAGTAGAAAGTACAGGTATTTGAGTTCAACATGTAAGAAGTAGAAAGTACAGGTATTTGAGTTCAACATGTAAGAAGTAGAAAGTACAGGTATTTGAGTTCAACATGTAAGAAGTAGAAAGTACAGGTATTTGAGTTCAACATGTAAGAAGTAGAAAGTACAGGTATTTGGGTTCAACATGAGAGAAGTAGAAAGTACAGGTATTTGGGTTCAACATGAGAGAAGTAGAAAGTACAGGTTATTTGAGTTCAACATGAGAGAAGTAGGAAAGTACAGGTATTTGAGTTTCAACATGAGAGAAGTAGAAAGTAACAGGTATTTGAGTTCAACATGAGAGAAGTAGAAAGTACAGGTATTTGTGTTCAACCATGAGAGAAGTAGAAAGTACAGGTATTTGAGTTCAACATGAGAGAAGTAGAAAGTACAGGTATTTGAGTTCAACATGAGAGAAGTAGAAAGTACAGGTATTTGAGTTCAACATGAGAGAAGTAGAAAGTACAGGTATTTGAGTTCAACATGAGAGAAGTAGAAAGTACAGGTATTTGTGTTCAACATGTAAGAAGTAGAAAGTACAGGTATTTTGGGTTCAACATGTGAGAAGTAGAAAGTACAGGTATTTGGGTTCAACATGTAAGAAGTAGAAAGTACAGGTATTTGAGTTCAACATGTGAGAAGTAGAAAGTACAGGTATTTGGGTTCACATGTGAGAAGGAGAAAGTACAGGTATTTGAGTTCAACATGTGAGAAGTAGAAAGTACAGGTATTTGGAGTCAACATGTGAGAAGTAGAAAGTACAGGTATTTGAGTTCAACATGTAAGAAGTAGAAAGTACAGGTATTTGAGTTCAACATGTAAGAAGTAGAAAGTACAGGTATTTGGGTCACCATGTGAGAAGTAGGAAGTACGGTATGAGTTCACCATGTAAAGAAGTAGAAAGTACAGAGTATTTGAGTTCAACATGTAGAAGTAGAAAGTACAGGTATTTGGGTTCAACATGGAGAGAAGTAGAAGTACAGGTATTTGTGTTCACAGTAAGAAGTAGAAAGTACAGGTATTGTGTCAACATGATAGAAGTAGAAAGTACAGGTATTTGAGTTCAACATGAGAGAAGTAGAAAGTACAGGTATTTGAGTTCAACATGAGAGAAGTAGAAAGTACAGCAGGTATTTGTGTTCAAACATGAGAGAAGTAGAAAGTACAGGTATTTGTTCAACATGTAGAAGTAGAAAGTACAGGTATTTGAGTTCAACATGTAAGAAGTAGAAAGTACAGGTATTTGGTTCAACATGTAAGAAGTAGAAAGTACAGGTATTTGTGTTCAACATGTAAGAAGTAGAAAGTACAGGTATTTGAGTTCAACATGAGAGAAGTAGAAAGTACAGGTATTTGAGTTCAACATGAGAGAAGTAGAAAGTACAGGTATTTGAGTTCAACATGAGAGAAGTAGAAAGTACAGGTATTTGAGTTCAACATGTAAGAAGTAGAAAGTACAGGTATTTGAGTTCAACATGAGAGAAGTAGAAAGTACAGGTATTTGGTTCAACATGTAAGAAGTAGAAAGTACAGGTATTTGTTAATGTAGAAGTAGAAAGTACAGGTATTTGGGTTCAACATGTAAGAAGTAGAAAGTACAGGTATTTGAGTTCAACATGTGAAAAGTAGAAAGTACAGGTATTTGTTAATGTAGAAGTAGAAAGTACAGGTATTTGAGTTCAACATGTGAGAAGTAGAAAGTACAGGTATTTGGGTTCAACATGTGAGAAGTAGAAAGTACAGGTATTTGAGTTCAACATGTAAGAAGTAGAAAGTACCGGTATTTGAGTTCAAACATGTAAGAGTACGAAAGTACAGGTATTTGAGTTCAACATGTAAGAAGTAGAAAGTACAGGTATTTGAGTTCAACAGTAAGAAGTAGAAAGTACAGGTATTTGAGTTCAACATGAGAGAAGTAGAAAGTACAGGTATTTGGTTCAACATGAGGAGAAGCTAGAAAGTACAGGTCTTTGGGTTCTCAACATGATGAGAAGTAGAAAGTACAGGTATTTGAGTTCAACATGTGAGAAGTAGAAAGTACAGGTATTTGAGTTCAACATGTGAGAAGTAGAAAGTACCAGGATATTTGAGTTCAACATGTAAGAAGTAGAAGTACAGGTATTGAGTTCAACATGTAGAAGTAGAAAGTACAGGTATATTTGAGTCAACATGTAAGAAGTAGAAAGTACAGGTATTTGAGTTCAACATGTAAGAAGTAGAAAGTACAGGTATTTGGGTTCAACATGAGAGAAGTAGAAAGTACAGGTATTTGGGTTCAACATGAGAGAAGTAGAAAGTACAGGTATTTGAGTTCAACATGAGAGAAGTAGAAAGTACAGGTATTTGAGTTCAACATGAGAGAAGTAGAAAGTACAGGTATTTGAGTTCAACATGAGAAGTAGAAAGTACAGGTATTTGAGTTCAACATGTAAGAAGTAGAAAGTACAGGTATTTGAGTTCAACATGAGAGAAGTAGAAAGTACAGGTATTTGAGTTCAACATGAGAGTAGAAAGTACAGGTATTTGAGTTCAACATGTAGAGAAGTAGAAAGTACAGGTATTTGTGTTCAACATGAGAGAAGTAGAAAGTACAGGTATTTGAGTTCAACATGTAGAAGTAGAAAGTACAGGTATTTGGTTCAACATGAAGAGAAGTAGAAAGTACAGGTATTTGAGTTCAACATGTAAGAAGTAGAAAGTACAGGTATTTGAGTTCAACATGTAAGAAGTAGAAAGTACAGGTATTTGAGTTTAACATGAGAAGTAGAAAGTACAGGTATTTGGGTTCAACATGTAAGAAGTAGAAAGTACAGGTATTTGGGTTCAACATGTAGAAGTAGAAAGTACAGGTATTTGGGTTCAACATGTAAGAAGTAGAAAGTACAGGTATTTGAGTTCAACATGTGAGAAGTAGAAAGTACAGGTATTTGAGTTCAACATGTAAGAAGTAGAAAGTACAGGTATTTGAGTTCAACATGTGAGAAGTAGAAAGTACAGGTATTTGAGTTCAACATGAGAAGTAGAAAGTACAGGTATTTGAGTTCAACATGTAGAAGTAGAAAGTACAGGTTTGAGTTCAACATGTAAGAAGTAGAAAGTACAGGTATTTGGTTCAACATGTGAGAAGTAGAAAGTCAGGTATTTGGTTCAACATGTAAGAAGTAGAAAGTACAGGTATTTGGGTTCAACATGTAAGAAGTAGAAAGTACAGGTATTTGTGTTCAACATGTAAGAAGTAGAAAGTACAGGTATTTGAGTTCAACATGTGAGAAGTAGAAAGTAAAAAGTCGTCACTACTTATTTTTCTGATACCAGAAAAAAGTACTTAAGTACAGTAACAAAGTATTTGTACTCCACTACTTCCCTCCTCTGGTTATTGTTGTGTGAACGCACCAGAGTTTTGGCTGAATCCGTGTTTGTTGATGTCTCCGATCCACAGCTGCAGCTCAGAGTCCTGCAGAACCTCCACGTCTGCAGAGTAAAACAGATCCACCCAGCGCAGAACAAACCTGCAGCACGGGGAGGAGAGGGGGTCAGTTTGAGTCTTAAGTACGGTGGCTGACAGGTGCCAAAACTCTCCCATCAGGAGAAACACGCTGCAGCTTCAGAAACTGTCAGAGAATTGAGGTAAAAGTCAAGTTGATCCAGACCCTGTGTAAAGTCTCTCAGGTGCGTTAGTTTACCTGTGCAGCGCGTCCCAGACCCTGTGTAAAGTCTCTCAGGTGAGTTAGTTTACCTGTGCAGCGCGTCCCAGACCCTGTGTAAAGTCTCTCAGGTGCGTTAGTTTACCTGTGCAGCGCGTCCCAGACCCTGTGTGAAGTCTCTCAGTGCGTTAGTTTACCTGTGCAGCGCGTCCCAGACCCTGCTGTAAAGTCTCTCAGGTGAGTTAGTTTACCTGTGCAAGCGCGTCCCAGACCTGTGTAAAGTCTCTACAGGTGCGTTATTTACCTGTGCAGCGCGTCCAGACCCTGTGTAAAAGTCTCTCAGGTGCGTTAGTTTAGCCTGTGCAGCGCGTCCCAGACCCTGATGTAAGAGTCTACTCCAGGTGCGGTAGTTTACCTGTGCAGCGCGTCCGCAGACCCTGTGTAAAGTCTCTCAGGTGCGTTAGTTTACCTGTGTCAGCGCGTCCCAGTACCCTGTGTAAAAGTCTCTCAGGTGCGTTAGTTTACCTGTGCCAGCGCGTCCCAGACCCTGTGTACAGTCTCTCAGGCGCGTTAGTTTACCTGTGCAGCGCGTCCCAGACCCTGCGTAAAGTCTCTCAGGTGCGTTAGTTTACCTGTGCAGCTCGTCCCAGACCCTGTGTAAAGTCTCTCAGGTGCGTTAGTTTTACCTTGCAGCGCGTCCCAGACCCTGTGTAAAGTCTCTCAGGTGCGTTAGTTTACCTGTGCAGCGCGTCCCAGACCCTGTGTAAAGTCTCTCAGGTGCGTTAGTTTACCTGTGCAGCGCGTCCCAGACCCTGTGTAAAGTCTCTCAGGTGCGTTAGTTTACCTGTGCAGCGCGTCCCAGACCCTGTGTAAAGTCTCTCAGGTGCGTTAGTTTACCTGTGCAGCGCGTCCCAGACCCTGTGTA
>CADEHL010000936.1:0-7500 GCA_902827135.1 Harpagifer antarcticus
GATCGACTTCAAACTGTCGGGGTCTTCCCCCCCCGTTCAGGACCAGACTTCCTCCTCCTCAGAGGGTCCGGAGAAGATCCCGCCCCCTTCCTCCTCCCCCCCCCCACAGGTAAAGGACTACAAACATGTCTGCCGCGTCTGCAAGAAGAGCTTCCGTTACGCCACTACCCTCGCCCGCCACGAGAGGGCGCACCTGAGCGACAAGACTCCGCCCCCTGCAGAGGAGAAAACACCTGAGACACATCAGGAGGAGGAGGAGGAGGAGGAGGAGGAGGAGGAGGTGAAACCTGCTGAGGAGGAGGAGGAAGAGAGAGAGAGTGAGGGAGGGGAGAGTGAGGAGGAAGAGGAGGAGGAAGAGGAGAAGGAGGAGGAGAGGAGTGATGAGGAGGAACCAAAGAGCTGCGAGGGGAGGAGGCTGGACAAGAGGAAGAAGATCTGTAACGTCTGTGGGAAGAGATTCTGGTCCCTGCAAGACCTGACGCGCCACATGAGGTCACACACAGGTACTGCACCCTGAGGTCACACACGGTACTGCACCCTGTTATACACATGAGGTCACACACAGGTACTGCACCCTGAGGTCACACACAGGTACTGCACCCAGTTATACACATGAGGTCATACACAGGTACTGCACCCTGAGGTCACACACAGGTACTGCACCCAGTTATACACATGAGGTCACACACAGGTACTGCACCCTGAGGTCACACACAGGTACTGCACCCTGAGGTCACACACAGGTACTGCACCCTGTTATACACATGAGGTCACACACAGGTACTGCACCCTGAGGTCACACACAGGTACTGCACCCTGAGGTCACACACAGGTACTGCACCCTGAGGTCACACACAGGTACTGCACCCTGTTATACACATGAGGTCATTATTATTGTTATTAATGCCCCTCCCCCCCTGCAGGTGAGCGGCCGTACCAGTGTCAGACCTGCGAGCGCACCTTCACCCTGAAACACAGTCTGGTCCGACACCAGCGCATCCACCTGAAACCCCGAGAGGACGAAGAGGGGGGCACGCCCACCTCCACCTGCCCCCCGTCCGAGAACGAGAGCGAGGGGGGGAAAGAGGAGGAGGAGGTGATGGAGGAAGAGGCGATGGAGGAAGAGGAGGTGAAGGAGGAAGAGGAGGTGAAGGAGGAAGAGGAGGGGATGGAGGAAGAGGAGGGGAAGGAGGAAGAGGAGGGGATGGAGGAAGAGGAGCGGGAGGAGGAAGTTTCTCCCTCACCTGAAGAGTCCGGACCCCCATCGAAGGAATCACCTGAAGGGTCTTCCGGACCCCCACCTGTAGAATCTGGACCCCCACCTGTAGAGTCCGGACCCCCATCTAAAGAACCACCTGTAGAGTCACCTGAAGGGTCTTCCGGACCCCCCCCCTGTAGAGTCACCTGTAGAGTCTGGACCCCCCCATGTAGAGTCGACTGAAGAGTCTTCCGGACCCCCCCCCTGTAGAGTCATCTGAAGAGTGTTCCGGACCCCCCCCCTGTAGAGTCACCTGAAGAGTCTTCCGGACCCCCCCCCTGTAGAGTCACCTGAAGAGTCTTCCGGACCCCCCCCTGTAGAGTCACCTGAAGAGTGTTCCGGACCCCCCCCTGTAGAGTCACCTGAAGAGTCTTCCGGACCCCCCCCTGTAGAGTCACCTGAAGAGTCTTCCGGACCCCCCCCTGCTGAGACTCCTCCCCAACAAGCTACTGACACAAAGACCACCAGCAAAGAAGAAACGACCTCCAAAGACCCTGCACTGGAGGCCTCAGCTCCCCCAGCAGAGGGCCTCGTCCTGGGGGAGCTGGAGAGCAACAAGACCCCCCCTGTGGAGGTGCAGCGCCCCCTGGTGGAGGCAGACTGAACCTCCCCAGCAGTGCCATGACGGAGACTTCTTGAAGTGCCTTACTACTAGCCTCGAGACTTTGATAGCTTTTTACCCGACGGCCGTTCTTCTGTTCAGCAATAAAGAGAACTATGGTTCCTGAGGCTCGGTTTGATCGACGAGCCGCAAAGGACGCACCAGAGGGGGGTGGGGGGGCGTTCCAAACAGCCCCCAGCCCCCTCACTGATCAGATGATTTTGGACTGATTGACAGATGGGTGTGCGTCAATGGAAGCTTTTTGTAACTGGAAGTCCGTTGGTCTCTCACAGACATTCAGGAGCTCAGAGTGAGGAAGACGAGGACGAAGGACAGTGTGTGTGATCAGTTTTAAACCATCACTCTGACCCCCCGTGGGATGGTTGTTAATCATTTCTCATAATCATTCTCAGTTGATTCCATGCGTGTGTGTGCAGGTGTGTGCAGGTGTGTACAGGTGTGTACAGGTGTGTGCAGGTGTGTGATCATAGGTGTAGGGAGGGGGTTCGTTTTATAACTGAACAAATCAAATTATGTTGTGAGTGTGTGTGTGTGTGACTCCCACCTGTCTCTCATCACCCCCCTAGTGTTCATTAGGGTTCATTACAGGGTCGATAACACATAGCGGCGGTTCAGTTTACCTCTGCTAACTGAAGAGCCTTTAAATCCATGTCTTCCTGGACAGAGGTTCAAAGAACAGCTAGGTGGGGCTAACTTATTAGCATCCAGCCGAAGCTACAAGGTGTTGATTAGCCCGAGCTAACTGTAAGAAATTAGCAGCTAACAAAGCTATAGGGCTAATTCATTGCTAGCGTAGTATGTGCAATGAGCCTTAACACACATATATAAAAGGGCTAAACAAGCACAAGCTAACTTGTGCTAACTGATCAATTAAGATGCCTTAACCTGCTTAATTTCTCTGGTTTGGCCAGTTAGCCCTAGTTAGCTCATATCATTAGCCTGGGTTCACTTAGTTTGTAAACCCCTGGCTCATTCACATGCTAACAAGGGCTAACTAAACATATCATACAGAGCTACAATGAATTAGCCTGTGAGCAAGCTTTTTTTTGTGAGCTGAGCTTTGCTAATTGGACCCTGAGACGTTAACCACAGGGTAAAACACGTGCTAGCTGAGGCTAACGAACCAGATAATTAATCAAAGGTGTTTCTAGCTTGTAGCACGACAAGCTAGTCTTCTTCCAGTATTATCGTAGCGTACCCTGACTTCAGCCAAACACCTTTAAATGAAAACATGTAGTTATATATTTGAAAGTAGAGTTGAAAACGTGTTTAAGGTGTTTCCTTTAGTTGATTTCCAGAAGGTGCTAGATGACGGGGTGATGGATGGAAGAATGAATGGATGAATTGGGGGGTTAATGAACGGTGTTACCCTGCTGCACACACAAGTTAAAGGGCTAATGGTAGTGTGTGTGTGTGTGTGTGTGTGTGTGTGTGTGTGTGTGTGTGTGTGTGAAGATGAATATAGCTAATTTTTCTTCTTGTATATTTTCGTCTCTGATTTTTTTTAATTATTATTATCAACCTCATAATCAAAACTAATCGAACCTCAGTGGCTCATAACGGAACTGTAACGCAGCGCCGCTCGGACGTCAGGTCGGCGATAAAAATACCGAACAACTGGACCGGCCGTCTGAGCGGCGCTGCTGTGAACTGGCACTAACAATTCCCAAAACTACTACTACTACTTCTGCTACTACTAGTACTACTACAGAGACATACTGCGACACAATCAGGGGAGAAAAAGAGAGTTCCTTCGGGTTTATATAAAACTAGTTCTCTAAGACCTAGAGAGGCTGGTAGATCTCCTGACCGTCTAGTAGATCTCCTGACCGTTTGGTCGATCTCTTGACCGTCTAGTGGATCTCCTGACCGTTTGGTCGATCTCCTGACCGTCTAGTAGATCTCCTGACCGTTTGGTAGATCTCCTGACCGTCTAGTAGATCTCCTGACCGTTTGGTAGATCTCCTGACCGTCTAGTGGATCTCCTGACCGTTTGGTCGATCTCCTGACCGTCTAGTAGATCTCCTGACCGTTTGGTAGATCTCCTGACCGTCTAGTGGATCTCCTGACCGTTTGGTCGATCTCCTGACCGTCTAGTAGATCTCCTGACCGTTTGGTAGATCTCCTGACCGTCTAGTAGATCTCCTGACCGTTTGGTAGATCTCCTGACCGTCTAGTGGATCTCCTGACCGTTTGGTCGATCTCCTGACCGTCTAGTAGATCTCCTGACCGTTTGGTCGATCTCCTGACCGTCTAGTAGATCTCCTGACCGTCTAGTAGATCTCCTGACCGTCTAGTAGATCTCCTGACCGTTTGGTAGATCTCTTGACCGTTTGGTAGATCTCCTGACCGTCTAGTAGATCTCTTGACCGTTTGGTAGATCTCCTGACCGTTTGGTAGATCTCCTGACCGTCTAGTAGATCTCTTGAATGTCTGGTAGATCTCCTGACCGTCTAGTAGATCTCTTGAATGTCTAGTAGATCTCCTGACCGTCTAGTAGATCTCCTGACCGTTTGGTAGATCTCCTGACCGTCTAGTAGATCTCCTGACCGTTTGGTAGATCTCCTGACCGTTTGGTAGATCTCCTGACCGTCTAGTAGATCTCCTGACCGTCTAGTAGATCTCTTGAATGTCTGGTAGATCTCCTGACCGTCTAGTAGATCTCTTGAATGTCTGGTAGATCTCCTGACCGTCTAGTAGATCTCTTGACCGTTTGGTAGATCTCCTGACCGTTTGGTAGATCTCCTGACCGTCTAGTAGATCTCCTGACCGTCTAGTAGATCTCTTGAATGTCTGGTAGATCTCCTGACCGTTTGGTAGATCTCCTGACCGTCTAGTAGATCTCTTGAATGTCTGGTAGATCTCCTGACCGTTTGGTAGATCTCCTGACCGTCTAGTAGATCTTTTGAATGTCTGGTAGATCTTTTGACCGTTTAGTAGATCTCTTGAACATTTAGTAGATCTCTTGACTGTCTGACCGTTCTCAAAGCAAATCAACTCTTGATTAAATATAATTTTCTCCAGATATAAAGGACGAATAATTTAAATGAATTTCAATAGATTTGCTTTCATCAGTGGATCATAAGACATTGTATTTTGGGTCTAGTTCAACACGCTGTTTAATAATTAATTCAGACTTTTGTTATTTAAAATATCCAGGCAGAATCTCTCTTTCTCTCAGCTGTTTGGTCAGCTCTATCTGTATGTGTGTGTGTGTGTGTGTGTGTGTGTGTGTGTCAGAGTTTTTGTGTGAGTATGTGAATGGCCATATGAATACTGGACTTCCATTGGAATGCACGTGGACTGTTTTTAAATGTATTTATTTGGAGCCCAGTGGTGTGTGTGTGTGTGTGTGTGGGAGGGAGTGTGTGAGTTTCTACGATGATGTGAGGAGAAGCCATGTATTAATAAAATATAGAAATCACGTTTATGCTGCAAAGCTGATGGTTTGTGTCGAGACGAGCAATAAGAAAATCCCTCTGATCCAAAAAGCTTTAAGTAGATCTCCTGACCGTCTAGTAGATCTCCTGACCGTCTGGTAGATCTCCTGTCCGTCTAGTAGATCTCCTGACCGTCTGGTAGATCTCGTGACTGTCTGGTAGATCTCCAGACTGTCTGGTAGATCTCCTGACCGTCTGGTAGATCTCCCGACCGTCTAGTAGATCTCCTGACCATCTGGTAGATCTCCTGACCGTCTAGTAGATCTCCAGACTGTCTGGTAGATCTCCAGGCCGTCTGGTAGATCTCCTGGCCGTCTGGTAGATCTCCTGACCGTCTAGTAGATCTCCTGGCCGTCTGGTAGATCTCCTGACCGTCTAGTAGATCTCCTGACCGTCTAGTAGATCTCCTGACCATCTGGTAGATCTCCTGACCGTCTAGTAGATCTCCAGACTGTCTGGTAGATCTCCTGGCCGTCTGGTAGATCTCCTGACCGTCTAGTAGATCTCCTGGCCGTCTGGTAGATCTCCTGACCGTCTAGTAGATCTCCTGACCGTCTAGTAGATCTCCTGACCATCTGGTAGATCTCCTGACCGTCTAGTAGATCTCCTGACCGTCTAGTAGATCTCCAGACTGTCTGGTAGATCTCCAGACTGTCTGGTAGATCTCCAGACTGTCTGGTAGATCTCCAGACTGTCTGGTAGGTCTCCTGGCCGTCTGGTAGATCTCCTGACCGTCTAATAGATCTCCTGACCGTCTCTTATTTTCGGTTGGCTGAGAAATGATTTGTTTGTGTTTATTTCTTCTTCTATGACGTATATAAACTGTGAAATGTGTTCATTTAAAGGGTGAGTTTAGGTTAGTTTTTTTTTGCATGTTAATCTAATTTCAGTTACGGATGATTTCTCCTTTCTCCATCTCTTCTTTGCGCTACACATATATATATATATATAAATATATAAATGTAAAATATATATAATCTCGCTCTCAGGGTCTTTCACAAATCCATTATTCGAGACGCTTCTTATTTCCTGAGGTTTTTTAATTATGAGGCAGAACTGTCAATCACTACACTCAGCACTTGACTGTGAACACAACGTCTGATTGGTTTTTGGGGTTTTTCTGTTTTCCCCCCGTCATCTCGGACATTTGGTTTGACCCTGAACTGTTTCCTGTTTAACCCTGGGTGTGGCTTCCTGTCTGCATCAGAGAGCATCGACTCTCCGCAGGTGTTCTGTACTCCAAAAGCAATAAAGATTATATTAAGGAAAGGTGTGTGAATCCCTGCTGCCAACGTGTCTTTCTTTACTTTAGATCTACCTGTTAGTTAGATCTACCTGTTAGTTAGATCTACCTGTTAGTCAGATCTACCTGTTAGTCAGATCTACTGTTAGTCAGATCTACCTGTTAGTTAGATCTACTGTTAGTCAGATCTACTGTTAGTCAGATCTACCTGTTAGTCAGATCTACCTGTTCTGTTAGTCAGATCTACAGATCTACCTTAGTCAGATCTACCTGTTAGTCAGATCTACCTGTTAGTCAGATCTACAGATCTACCTGTTAGTCAGATCTACCTGTTAGTCAGATCTACCTGTTAGTTAGATCTACCTGTTAGTCAGATCTACCTGTTAGTTAGATCTACCTGTTAGTTAGATCTAACTAACAGGTAGATCTACCTGTTAGTCAGATCTACCTGTTAGTCAGATCTACCTGTTAGTCAGATCTACAGATCTACCTGTTAGTCAGATCTACCTGTTAGTTAGATCTACCTGTTTTAGATCTACCTGTTAGTCAGATCTACCTGTTAGTCAGATCTACCTGTTAGTCAGATCTACCTGTTAGTTAGATCTACCTGTTTTAGATCTAACTGTTAGTCAGATCTACCTGTTAGTCAGATCTACCTGTTTTAGATCTACCTGTTAGTCAGATCTAACTGTTAGTCAGATCTACCTGTTAGTCAGATCTACCTGTTAGTTAGATCTACCTGTTAGTCAGATCTACCTGTTAGTTAGATCTAACTGTTAGTCAGATCTACCTGTTTTAGATCTACCTGTTAGTCAGATCTACCTGTTAGTCAGATCTACCTGTTAGTTAGATCTACCTGTTAGTCAGATCTACCTGTTAGTTAGATCTAACTGTTAGTCAGATCTACCTGTTTTAGATCTACCTGTTAGTCAGATCT
>CADEHL010000936.1:12500-22660 GCA_902827135.1 Harpagifer antarcticus
TCCATAATCGGAAGAGTAAGTTGAGAAGCAATTCTCTTTCGGACACTGAGCGTAAAACAATTGCGAGAGCGGTGTAAAACACCGATTCCGTAATTGACTTTTTGTATTAAATGCTTTATATGTAGTTTAAATGAAAGTTCAGAGTCGAGCCATACACCAAGATATTTAAAGATATCACCTTCATGCAGAGAAGTGCCATCCTTACATGTTACTACATTAGGTTTGGATCTGAGCTTCTGCCCAGTACCAAAGACCATGGTGTAAGATGTGGTTTTGTTAAGCAGTAGTTTATCGTGTGATAGCCAGTCCTGTAAGATATATTAAAATCCGATTGGAGAGAGATCTGAATTTGTGAAAAGTCTGATTTGGATGTATATATGACAGTGTCATCAGCGTAAAGGTGAGTACAACAATTAATGAGACAAGAAGATAAATCATTTATGTAAATAGAGAACAGAAGTGGGCCCAGAGTTGATCCTTGGGGTACACCCTTTTGTTGGATCAACAGGTCAGACTGTTTTCCATTAACAACCACACATTGCTTTCTACTGTGAAGGTACGAGTTAAACCATAACACTGTATTATTAGAAAGGCCAATGCCGTGAAGTTTATCCAGGAGCAGATATCGATCCACGAAATCAAAGGCTTTTGTCAAGTCAATAGAAATGGCACCTGTGAGTTCACGATCATCTGCAGCAACAAGTCACTCGTACATGTCAGTAGGGCAGCTGTGAGTTCACCATCATCTGCAGCAACAAGTCACTCGTACATGTCAGTAGGGCAGCTGTGGAGTGATTAGGCCTGAAGCCAGATTGAACCGGAGATCACATATTATAAGTATTGAGATAATCTGACAGTTGATTATAAATTATCTCCCAAACGTTGGAAATAGAGCAGATTATAGAGATTGGTCTGTAATTATTTGTATCAAGTAAATCACCACCTTTATGCCGTGGAGTGATGCGTGCACATTTCCAAATAGGCGGCAACTCACAGGTGGACAAAGACAGGTTGAACAAATCAGCAAGTCATGAGAATATGGGACGCCAGTTTTAGGAACCTGTTTTCTATAGCATCGAGTCCTGCACTGCCATGCACTTTGAACTCAGTGATAGCATTATGAACTTGGTAGAACCTCCTTAAAGGAACTGTTCAGTGATAGCATTATGAACTTGGTAGAACCTTCTTAAAGGAACTGTTCAGTGATAGCATTCTGAACTTGGTAGAACCTTCTTAAAGGAACTGTTCAGTGATAGCTTTATGAACTTGGTAGAACCTTCTTAAAGGAACTGTTCAGTGTGAGTTACTCTTAGAAACACCAGTCGTCACATAGGAGTCAGATCGTAGTGTGGAACATACATTAGCCAAATGCTGATTACATATTTGGGCAATGGATAATGGGTCATGAATTGTCCCATTAGTGTGGGAAGTGTCCCCTCACCTGGAGACCTGCAGTACCTCAGAGCCACCTGCAGGGTCCCCTCATCTGGAGACCTGCAGTACCTCAGAGCCACCTGCAGGGTTCCCTCATCTGGAGACCTGCAGTACCTCAGAGCCACCTGCAGGGTCCCCTCATCTGGAGACCTGCAGTACCTCAGAGCCACCTGCAGGGTCCCCTCATCTGGAGACCTGCAGTACCTCAGAGCCACCTGCAGGGTTCCCTCATCTGGAGACCTGCAGTACCTCAGAGCCACCTGCAGGGTCCCCTCATCTGGAGACCTGCAGTACCTCAGAGCCACCTGCAGGGTCCCCTCATCTGGAGACCTGCAGTACCTCAGAGCCACCTGCAGGGTTCCCTCATCTGGAGACCTGCAGTACCTCAGAGCCACCTGCAGGGTCCCCCTCATCTGGAGACCTGCAGTACCTCAGAGCCACCTGCAGGGTCCCCTCATCTGGAGACCTGCAGTACCTCAGAGCCACCTGCAGGGTTCCCTCATCTGGAGACCTGCAGTACCTCAGAGCCACCTGCAGGGTCCCCTCATCTGGAGACCTGCAGTACCTCAGAGCCACCTGCAGGGTCCCCTCATCTGGAGACCTGCAGTACCTCAGAGCCACCTGCAGGGTTCCCTCATCTGGAGACCTGCAGTACCTCAGAGCCACCTGCAGGGTCCCCTCATCTGGAGACCTGCAGTACCTCAGAGCCACCTGCAGGGTCCCCTCATCTGGAGACCTGCAGTACCTCAGAGCCACCTGCAGGGTTCCCTCATCTGGAGACCTGCAGTACCTCAGAGCCACCTGCAGGGTCCCCTCATCTGGAGACCTGCAGTACCTCAGAGCCACCTGCAGGGTTCCCTCATCTGGAGACCTGCAGTACCTCAGAGCCACCTGCAGGGTCCCCTCATCTGGAGACCTGCAGTACCTCAGAGCCACCTGCAGGGTTCCCTCACCTGCAGGGTCTCCTCATCAGTACCTCAGAGCCACCTGCAGTGTCCCCTCACCTGGGGGTCCTCTCACCTGGGGTCCCCTAATCTGGGGGTCCTCTCACCTGGGGAGACCCTCACCTGGGGGTCCTCTCACCTGGGGGTCCTCTCACCTGGGGAGATCCTCACCTGGGGAGACCCTCACCTGCAGGGTCCCCTCATCAGTACCTCAGAGCCACCTGCAGGGTCCCCTCACCTGGGAGACCCTCACCTGGGGGTCCTCTCACCTGGGGGTCCTCTCACCTGGGGAGACCCTCACCTGGGGAGACCCTCACCTGGGGGTACCTGCAGTTACACTTACCTGTAGCCAGGTGAGAGGACCCTGCTGAGTCCTAAAGACACTCAGATTCAGATCTAAAGAGAATCAGTTCCATGAGCCGGGATGTATCGTGTGCGTGTGTGTGTGTGTGTGTGTGTTGGTGTGTGTGTGTGTGTGTGTGTGTGTGTGTGTGTGTGTGTGTGTGTTGGTGTGTGTGTGTGTGTTGTGTGTGTGTGTGTGTGTGTGTGATGAATCAGCGTCTGAGCTTCCTGCTGAGAGAAGAGCGATTACGATCAGACCGGCACTGTCCTGTCCCTTTAAGAAGATAACGCTTCTCACGGCACCAACACACACACACCAACACTCACACACACACACACACACACACACACACCAACACTCACACACACACACACACACACGCACACACACAGTTTGATATTATTATCTTTCATCTTCCCAGAGTTTCTTCTTTAGCTTTGAAGCCAATATGATTTACATTTCTCTCTGCAGCAGATCCTTGTTTATAGGGGCCCCCCATCAACATCATCATCCTCATCTTCATCAACATACTCATCATCTTCATCATCCTCACCCCCCTTCATCGTCATCATCTCCCCTTCATCATCCTCTTCACTTTGAATCCTCTGCAGCTCTGACTTTATTCTCATTTTGATAGATTGTTCATTAATAGCAGCTTTTTATAGATGAGTTTGAACTACAGTTCCCATGATGCTCTGGGGGGAGTAAACAGGAAGTGTAGTGTTAGCAGGTACAGCTTTGAGCCTCTGTTTTAAAGAGTGTGCAGAGCGATCACCTGAGAGGAGACAGGTGAGAGGAGACAGGTGAGAGGAGACAGGTGAGAGGAGACAGGTGAGAGGAGACAGGTGAGAGGAGACAGGTGATGGAAGCAGGAGGCCTCTACACATTCAGCTGCAGCAGCTCTAGCAGCTTCCACCACTCTGGGATAGGGTCAGGAGTGTTTCTGCGGGTCAGGAGTGTTTCTGCGGGTCAGGAGTGTTTCTGCGGGTCAGGAGTGTTTCTGCGGGTCAGGAGTGTTTCTGCGGGTCAGGAGTGTTTCTGCGGGTCAGGAGTGTTTCTGTGGGTCAGGAGTGTTTCTGCGGGTCAGGAGTGTTTCTGCGGGTCAGGAGTGTTTCTGCGGGTCAGGAGTGTTTCTGTGGGTCAGGAGTGTTTCTGCGGGTCAGGAGTGTTTCTGCGGGTCAGGAGTGTTTCTGCGGGTCAGGAGTGTTTCTGTGGGTCAGGAGTGTTTCTGTGGGTCAGGAGTGTTTCTGCGGGTCAGGAGGGTTTTCTGCGGGTCAGGAGTGTTTCTGCGGGTCAGGAGTGTTTCTGTGGGTCAGGAGGGTTGTTTCTGTGGGTCAGGAGTGTTTCTGCGGGTCAGGAGTGTTTCTGTGGGTCAAGAGGGTTGTTTCTGTGGGTCAGTGGGTCAGGAGTGTTTCTGTGGGTCAGGAGTGTTTCTGTGGGTCAGTGGGTCAGGAGTGTTTCTGTGGGTCAGGAGTGTTTCTGTGGGTCAGGAGGGTTTCTGCACGTCAGGAGTGTTTCTGTGTGTTAGGAGTGTTTCTGTGTGTTAGGAGTGTTTCTGTGGGTCAGGAGTGTTTCTGTGTGTTAGGAGCATGGGCGTAGGATCACTCCTGACCCACAGAAACACTGCAACAAGCATCTTTCCCTCTTTATTTGGATCTGGGGATCAAACTACTGACCCTCTGATTGGTAGACAACCGAGGATACACTGATGGTTCCTCCGTGGCTCCTCCAGAGAGAACAGCTGAGAGGTCCGTGCAGAAAGCAGAGCAGTGTGTGTGATATATATCACTCAGTAGAACAGCTGAGAGGTCCGTGCAGAAAGCAGAGCAGTGTGTGTGATATATATCACTCAGTAGAACAGCTGAGGGGTCCGTGCAGAAAGCAGAGCAGTGTGTGTGATATATATCACTCAGTAGAACAGCTGAGAGGTCCGTGCAGAAAGCAGAGCAGGGTGTGATATATATCACTCAGTAGAACAGCTGAGAGGTCCGTGCAGAAAGCAGAGCAGTGTGTGTGATATATATCACTCAGTAGAACAGCTGAGAGGTCCGTGCAGAAAGCAGAGCAGTGTGTGTGATATATATCACTCAGTAGAACAGCTGAGAGGTCCGTGCAGAAAGCAGAGCAGTGTGTGTGATATATATCACTCAGTAGAACAGCTGAGGGGTCCGTGCAGAAAGCAGAGCAGTGTGTGTGATATATATCACTCAGTAGAACAGCTGAGAGGTCCGTGCAGAAAGCAGAGCAGGGTGTGATATATATCACTCAGTAGAACAGCTGAGAGGTCCGTGCAGAAAGCAGAGCAGTGTGTGTGATATATATCACTCAGTAGAACAGCTGAGAGGTCCTTGCAGAAAGCAGAGTAGTGTGTGTGATATATATCACTCAGTAGAACAGCTGAGAGGTCCGTGCAGAAAGCAGAGCAGTGTGTGTGATATATATCACTCAGTAGAACAGCTGAGAGGTCCGTGCAGAAAGCAGAGCAGTGTGTGTGATATATATCACTCAGTAGAACAGCTGAGAGGTCCGTGCAGAAAGCAGAGCAGTGTGTGTGATATATATCACTCAGTAGAACAGCTGAGAGGTCCGTGCAGAAAGCAGAGCAGTGTGTGTGATATATATCACTCAGTAGAACAGCTGAGAGGTCCGTGCAGAAAGCAGAGCAGTGTGTGTGATATATATCACTCAGTAGAACAGCTGAGAGGTCCGTGCAGAAAGCAGAGCAGTGTGTGTAATATGTATCACTCAGTAGAACAGCTGAGAGGTCCGTGCAGAAAGCAGAGCAGTGTGTGTGATATATATCACTCAGTAGAACAGCTGAGAGGTCCGTGCAGAAAGCAGAGCAGTGTGTGTGATATATATCACTCAGTAGAACAGCTGAGAGGTCCGTGCAGAAAGCAGAGCAGTGTGTGTGATATATATCACTCAGTAGAAACAGCTGAGAGGTCCGTGCAGAAAGCAGAGCAGTGTGTGTGATATATATCACTCAGTAGAACAGGCCTACTCTCTCTCTGGAGTTTAGTAAATATCTACAAACAAAGAGTCCAGATGTTTCTAACACCATTTAGTGCTTCACAAAATAACACACACAACGGCTGTTAGGCTGTTAGCTGTAGGTGTGTGTGTGGTACAGTGTGTAGGTGTGTGTGTGGTACAGTGTGTGTGTGTGTGTGTGTGTGTGTGTGTGTGTGTGTGTGTGTGTGTGTGTGTGTGTGTAGTTGTGTGTTGTACAGTGTGTAGATGCAGCAGACAGACAGGTCTCAGTTGGTTTGGTGTCCTCTGCTTACTTTTAATACTTGCAAATAGAGTGGGGTAAAAAAGTATTTAGTCAGCCACCAAGTGTGCAAGTTCTCCCACTTGAAAAGATGAGAGGCCTGTAATGTTCATCCTCGGTACACTTCAACTATGAGAAACGGAACGGGGGAAAGAATCCAGGAAATCACATTGTAGGATTTTTAAAGAATTTATTTGCAAATGATGGAAAATAAGTATTTGGTCAATAACAAAAGTTCATCTCAATACTTTGTTATATACCCTTTGATGGCAATGACAGAGGTCAAACGTGTTCTGTAAGTCTTCACGAGGTTTTCACTGTTGCTGGTACGTTGGCCCATTCCTCCATGCAGATCTCCTCTAGAGCAGTGATGCTTTGGGGCTGTCGCTGGGCAACACGGACTTTCAACTCCCTCCAAAGATGTTCTCTGGGGTTGAGATCTGGAGACTGGCTAGGCCACTCCAGGACCTTGGAATGCTTCTTCTGAAGCCACTCCTTCGTTGCCCGGGCGGTGTGTTTGGGATCATTGTCATGCTGAAAGACCCAGCCACGTTTCATCTTCAATGCCCTTGCTGATGGAAGGAGGTTGTCACTCAAAATCTCACGATACATGGCCCCATTCATTCTTTCCTTTCCACGGATCAGTGGTCCTGGTCCCTTTGCAGAACAGCCCCAAAGCATGATGTCCCCCCCCCCATGTCTCACAGTAGGTGTTCTTTGGACTCAGCATTCTTTCTCCTCCAAACACGTCTAGTTGAGTTTTTACCAACAAGTTCTATTTTGGTTTCATCTGACCATATGACATTCTCCCAATCCTCTTCTGGATCATCTAAATGCTCTCTAGCACACTTCAGACGGGCCTGGACATGTACTGGCTTAAGCAGGGGGACACGTCTGGCACTGCAGGATTTGAGTCCCTGGCGGCGTAGTGTGTTACTGATGGTAGCCTTTGTTACTTTGGTCCCAGCTCTCTGCAGGTCATGGACTCGGTCCCCCCGTGTGGTTCTGGGGGGTGCTCACCGTTCTTGTGATCACTTTGACCCCACGGGGTGAGATCTTGCGTGGAGCCCCAGATCGAGGGAGATCTGGGGCTCCAAGCTGCTTACCTATTGCAGATGCAGTCTTCCCAGCCTGGTGCAGGTCTACCATTTAGTTTCTGGTGTCCTTTGACAGCTCTTTGGTCTTGGCCATAGTGGAGTTTGGAGTGTGACTGTTTGAGGTTGTGGACAGGTGTCTTTTATACTGATAACAAGTTCAAACAGGTGCCATTAATACAGGTAACGAGTGGAGGACAGAGGAGGCTCTTAAAGAAGAAGTTACAGGTCTGTGAGAGCCAGACATCTTGTTTGTTTGTAGGTGACCAAATACTTACCGAGGAATTTACCAATTCATTCATTAAAAATCCTACAAAGTGATTTCCTGGATTCTTTCGCCCGTTCTGTCTCAGAGCTGAAGTGTAGCTAGGACCCCGTTCTGTCTCAGAGCTGAAGTGTAGCTAGGACCCCGTTCTGTCTCAGAGTTGAAGTGTAGCTAGGACCCCGTTCTGTCTCAGAGCTGAAGTGTAGCTAGGACCCCGTTCTGTCTCAGAGTTGAAGTGTAGCTAGGACCCCGTTCTGTCTCAGAGCTGAAGTGTAGCTAGGACCCCGTTCTGTCTCAGAGCTGAAGTGTAGCTAGGACCCCGTTCTGTCTCAGAGCTGAAGTGTAGCTAGGACCCCGTTCTGTCTCAGAGCTGAAGTGTAGCTAGGACCCCGTTCTGTCTCAGAGTGAAGTGTAGCTAGGACCCCGTTCTGTCTCAGAGCTGAAGTGTAGCTAGGACCCCGTTCTGTCTCAGAGCTGAAGTGTAGCTAGGACCCCGTTCTGTCTCAGAGCTGAAGTGTAGCTAGGACCACACTCTGTCTCAGAGCTGAAGTGTAGCTAGGACCCCGTTCTGTCTCAGAGCTGAAGTGTAGCTAGGACCCCGTTCTGTCTCAGAGCTGAAGTGTAGCTAGGACCCCCCTTCTGTCTCAGAGCTGGAAGTGTAGCTAGGACCCCGTTCTGTCTCAGAGCTGAAGTGTAGCTAGGACCCCGTTCTGTCTCAGAGCTGAAGTGTAGCTAGGACCCCCGGTCTGTCTCAGAGCTTGAGTGTAGCTAGGACCAGGCCGTTCTGTCTCAGAGCTGAAGTGGTAGCTAGGACCCCCGTTCTGTCTCAGAGGCTGAAGTGTAGCTAGGACCCCGTTCTGTCTCAGAGCTGAAGTGTAAGCTAGGACCCCCGTTCTGTCTCAGAGTTGAAGTAGTGTAGCTAGGACCCCGTTCTGTCTCAGAGCTGAAGTGTAGCTAGGACCCCTAGGACCCCGTTCTGTCTCAGAGCTGAAGTGTAGCTAGGACCCCCCGTTCTGTCTCAGAGCTGAAGTGTAGCTAGGATACCCCGTTCTGTCTCAGAGCTGAAGTGTAGCTAGGACCCCGTTCTGTCTCAGAGCTGAAGTGTAGCTAGGACCCCGTTCTGTCTCAGAGCTGAAGTGTAGCTAGGACCCCGTTCTGTCTCAGAGCTGAAGTGTAGCTAGGACCCCGTTCTGTCTCAGAGCTGAAGTGTAGCTAGGACCCCGTTCTGTCTCAGAGCTTGAAGTGTAGCTAGGACCCCGTTCTGTCTCAGAGCTGAAGTGTAGCTAGGACCCCGTTCTGTCTCAGAGCTGAAGTGTAGCTAGGACCCCGTTCTGTCTCAGAGCTGAAGTGTAGCTAGGACCCCGTTCTGTCTCAGAGCTGAAGTGTAGCTAGGACCCCGTTCTGTCTCAGAGCTGAAGTGTAGCTAGCTAGGACCCCGTTCTGTCTCAGAGCTGAAGTGTAGCTAGGACCCCGTTCTGTCTCAGAGCTGAAGTGTAGCTAGGACCCCGTTCTGTCTCAGAGCTGAAGTGTAGCTAGGACCCCGTTCTGTCTCAGAGCTTGAAGTGTAGCTAGGACCCCGTTCTGTCTCAGAGCTGAAGTGTAGCTAGGACCCCGTTCTGTCTCAGAGCTGAAGTGTAGCTAGGACCCCCGTTCTGTCTCAGAGCTGAAGTGTAGCTAGGACCCCGTTCTGTCTCAGAGCTGAAGGTAGCTAGGACCCCGTTCTGTCTCAGAGTTGAAGTGTAGCTAGGACCCCGTTCTGTCTCAGAGCTGAAGTGTAGCTAGGACCCCGTTTCCGTCTCAGAGCTGAAGTGTAGCTAGGACCCCCGTTCTGTTTCTCAGAGCTTGAAGTGTAGCTAGGACCCCGTTCTGTCTCAGAGCTGAAGGTAGCTAGGACCCCGTTCTGTCTCAGAGCTGAAGTGTACGCTAGACCCGTTCTCTCTCACAGCTGAAGTGTAGCTAGGACCCCGTTCTGTCTCAGAGCTGAAGTGTAGCTAGGACCCCGTTCTCTCTCAGAGCTGAAGTGTAGCTAGGACCCCGTTCTGTCTCAGAGCTGAAGTGTAGCTAGGACCCCGTTCTGTCTCAGAGCTGAAGTGTAGCTAGGACCCCGTTCTCTCTCAGAGCTGAAGTGTAGCTAGGACCCCGTTCTCTCTCAGAGCTGAAGTGTAGCTAGGACCCCGTTCTCTCTCAGAGCTGAAGTGTAGCTAGGACCCCGTTCTGTCTCAGAGCTGAAGTGTAGCTAGGACCCCGTTCTGTCTCAGAGCTGAAGTGTAGCTAGGACCCCGTTCTGTCTCAGAGCTGAAGTGTAGCTAGGACCCCGTTCTGTCTCAGAGCTGAAGTGTAGCTAGGACCCCGTTCTGTCTCTCAGAGCTGAAGTGTAGCTAGGACCCCGTTCTCTCTCAGAGCTGAAGTGTAGCTAGGACCCCGTTCTCTCTCAGAGCTGAAGTGTAGCTAGGACCCCGTTCTGTCTCAGAGCTGAAGTGTAGCTAGGAGCGACCCCGTTTCTCTCAGAGCTGAGTGTAGCTAGGACCCCGTTCTGTCTCAGAGTGAAGTGTAGCTAGGACCCCGTTCTCTCAGAGCTGAAGTGTAGCTAGGACCCCGTTCTGTCTCAGAGCTGAAGTGTAGCTAGGACCCCGTTCTGTCTCAGAGCTGAAGTGTAGCTAGGACCCCGTTCTGTCTCAGAGCTGAAGTGTAGCTAGGACCCCGTTCTGTCTCTCAGAGCTGAAGTGTAGCTAGGACCCCCATTCTCTCTCAGAGCTGAAGTGTAGCTAGGACCCCGTTCTGTCTCAGAGCTGAAGTGTAGCTAGGA
>CADEHL010000937.1:0-21991 GCA_902827135.1 Harpagifer antarcticus
CTCCTCACCACACAGGTGAGCGAAACAAACACACCCTCTCTGTTTTACTGTGTGTAGGGACTCACCCTGTAGGGACTCACCCTGTAGGGACTCACCCTGTAGGGACTCACCCTGTAGGGACTCACCCTGTAGGGACTCACCCTGTAGGGACTCACCCTGTAGGGACTCAGTCAGTAGGGACTCACCCTGTAGGGACTCACCCTGTAGGGACTCAGTCAGAAGGGACTCACCCTGTAGGGACTCACCCTGTAGGGACTCAGTCAGTAGGGACTCAGTCAGTAGGACTCACCCTGTATGGACTCACCCTGTAGGGACTCAGCCTGTAGGGACTCAGCCAGTAGGGACTCAGTCTGTAGGGACTCAGTCAGAAGGGACTCACCCTGTAGGGACTCACCCTGTATGGACTCAGTCTGTATGGACTCAGTCAGTAGGGACTCACCCTGTAGGGACTCACCCTGTAGGGACTCAGTCAGTAGGGACTCACCCTGTAGGGACTCAGCCTGTAGGGACTCAGTCTGTAGGGACTCAGTCTGTAGGGACTCACCCTGTAGGGACTCAGTCTGTAGGGACTCACCCTGTAGGGACTCACCCTGTAGGGACTCACCCTGTAGGGACTCAGTCAGTAGGGACTCACCCTGTAGGGACTCACCCTGTAGGGACTCACCCTGTAGGGACTCAGTCAGTAGGGACTCACCCTGTAGGGACTCACCCTGTATGGACTCAGTCTGTATGGACTCAGTCTGTAGGGACTCAGTCAGTAGGGACTCAGTATGTAGGGACTCAGTCAGAAGGGACTCACCCTGTAGGGACTCAGTCTGTAGGGACTCACCCTGTAGGGACTCACCCTGTAGGGACTCAGTCAGTAGGGACTCAGTCTGTAGGGACTCACCCTGTAGGGACTCAGTCAGTAGGGACTCACCCTGTAGGGACTCACCCTGTAGGGACTCACCCTGTAGGGACTCAGTCAGTAGGGACTCACCCTGTAGGGACTCAGTCAGTAGGGACTCACCCTGTATGGACTCAGTCTGTAGGGACTCAGTCTGTAGGGACTCAGTCTGTAGGGACTCACCCTGTAGGGACTCAGTCTGTAGGGACTCACCCTGTAGGGACTCACCCTGTAGGGACTCAGTCAGTAGGGACTCAGTCAGTAGGGACTCACCCTGTAGGGACTCAGTCTGTAGGGACTCACCCTGTAGGGACTCACCCTGTAGGGACTCAGTCTGTAGGGACTCAGTCAGTAGGGACTCAGTCTGTAGGGACTCACCCTGTAGGGACTCAGTCTGTAGGGACTCAGTCTGTAGGGACTCACCCTGTAGGGACTCACCCTGTAGGGACTCAGTCAGTAGGGACTCAGTCAGTAGGGACTCAGTCTGCAGGGACTCACCGTGTTGGGACTCAGTCTGTAGGGACTCAGTCTGTAGGGACTCACCCTGTAGGGACTCACCCTGTAGGGACTCACCCTGTAGGGACTCAGTCAGTAGGGACTCACCCTGTAGGGACTCAGCCTGTAGGGACTCACCCTGTATGGACTCAGTCTGTAGGGACTCAGTCAGTAGGGACTCACCCTGTATGGACTCACCCTGTAGGGACTCACCCTGTATGGACTCAGTCTGTAGGGACTCAGTCAGTAGGGACTCAGTATGTAGGGACTCAGTCTGTAGGGACTCAGTCTGTAGGGACTCAGTCAGTAGGGACTCACCCTGTATGGACTCAGCCAGTAGGGACTCAGTCTGTAGGGACTCAGTCAGAAGGGACTCACCCTGTAGGGACTCACCCTGTATGGACTCAGTCTGTATGGACTCAGTCAGTAGGGACTCACCCTGTAGGGACTCAGCCTGTAGGGACTCAGTCAGTAGGGACTCAGTCAGTAGGGACTCACCCTGTATGGACTCAGTCTGTAGGGACTCAGTCAGTAGGGACTCAGTATGTAGGGACTCAGTCAGAAGGGACTCACCCTGTAGGGACTCACCCTGTAGGGACTCAGTCTGTAGGGACTCAGTCTGTAGGGACTCAGTCAGTAGGGACTCACCCTGTAGGGACTCAGCCTGTAGGGACTCAGCCTGTAGGGACTCAGCCTGTAGGGACTCAGTCTGTAGGGACTCAGTCAGTAGGGACTCAGTCTGTAGGGACTCACCCTGTAGGGACTCAGTCTGTAGGGACTCAGTCTGTAGGGACTCACCCTGTAGGGACTCAGTCAGTAGGGACTCAGTCAGTAGGGACTCAGTATGTAGGGACTCAGTCAGAAGGGACTCACCCTGTAGGGACTCAGTCTGTAGGGACTCACCCTGTAGGGACTCACCCTGTATGGACTCAGTCTGTAGGGACTCAGTCAGTAGGGACTCAGTATGTAGGGACTCAGTCTGTAGGGACTCAGTCTGTAGGGACTCAGTCAGTAGGGACTCAGTCAGTAGGGACTCAGTCAGTAGGGACTCACCCTGTATGGACTCACCCTGTAGGGACTCACCCTGTAGGGACTCAGCCTGTAGGGACTCAGCCTGTAGGGACTCAGTCTGTAGGGACTCAGTCAGTAGGGACTCAGTCTGTAGGGACTCACCCTGTAGGGACTCAGTCTGTAGGGACTCAGTCTGTAGGGACTCACCCTGTAGGGACTCAGTCTGTAGGGACTCAGTCAGTAGGGACTCAGTATGTAGGGACTCAGTCAGAAGGGACTCACCCTGTAGGGACTCAGTCTGTAGGGACTCACCCTGTAGGGACTCACCCTGTAGGGACTCACCCTGTAGGGACTCAGTCAGTAGGGACTCAGTCAGTAGGGACTCAGTCAGTAGGGACTCACCCTGTATGGACTCACCTGTAGGGACTCAGTCTGTAGGGACTCACCCTGTAGGGACTCACCCTGTAGGGACTCAGTCAGTAGGGACTCAGCCAGTAGGGACTCAGTCTGTAGGGACTCAGTCAGAAGGGACTCACCCTGTAGGGACTCACCCTGTAGGGACTTACCCTGTATGGACTCAGTCAGTAGGGACTCAGTCTGTAGGGACTCAGCCTGTAGGGACTCACCGTGTTGGGACTCAGTCTGTAGGGACTCAGACTGTAGGGACTCAGTCTGCAGGGACTAACCCAGTAGGGACTCAGCCTGTAGGGACTCAGTCTGTAGGGACTCAGCCTGTAGGGACTCAGCCTGTAGGGACTCGGCCTGTAGGGACCGAAGGGTCGCCGGTTCAAGTCCCGATCGGACCCAAAAGAGAATAACTGTGTCTTAGCTTTGCTGTGATCAAAGGTTGTGTTGAAGGGCACAACACGCTGCTGAAGGTTAATCCAATGTCTCTGTGTCCCTTTGATTACTGATAATCCATCATAACCTTTGTTGCTACTAAGCAGAGTGATGCTGAGCAGGGCATCTGGTTAGAGCATGCTGTGTACGAGGCATGTGAACTGACCAATGGTAATGTTTACATGGATTTATGAAAATGCCCCTCGATTCTATTGGCTCTCAGTGTTACAAAGAGGTGTCAATCACCCAATTTGACCTAGGGGTTCCAGAGATAGGGTCCCGCGTAACGTAGAGGTCTGCCTGGCAGCTGGCGCGTGATAACGCACAGCAGGCGCGTCATAACGCACAGCAGGTTTCAGGAACGCTGATTTCTTTGCATTTAGGAATTGTTTATTTCTCTTTTCTTGCCACTTTGCCAAATAAGCCAATGGCAACAATGGCAGGCAGGAAAAAGACTTGTACCACTGAGGAGGTACTGGCCATTCTGGCTGAAGATAGCGGGGCAGCTATTTTACCGGTGGACTCCGAGTCGGACGACGAGGACCTCCTGCAGCCGGAGCTACACCCGGACAGTAGTGACTCTGATTATGTACTTCCACCATCGGAAAGGTATGTGCTCTCTTTTCTATCCATTACTTGGTGTCAGATCATTCATCCATCCTGCCATGCATTTAGTGAAGGGGGGGGGGTGGGGGGGGGGGGGCGGCTGCACTCAGCTGGATGGTATGAGAGGGAGGGTCTGATGAGAGGAAGGTGCTGGTAAGAGGGAGGTGCTGAGCTGGGAGGGTCTGGTGAGAGGAAGGTGCTGAGCTGGGAGGGTCTGATTACATTACATTGCATTTAGCTGAGGCTTTTATCCAAAGCGACTTACAAAGTACATTCGACCAGGAAGACACAACCTTGAAGAAACAGAATCATAAAGTACATCAGGTTTCATAGAGCCAAACACTTCAAGTGCTACTCAGCTGGCTTTAGAGGAGCCAGTCCTTTGTTAGTATATAAGTGCTTTGTTAGTAATTCTATGGCTGGAAGTGGAGTCGAAAGAGATGAGTTCTCAGTCTGGAAGGTGTGTGAGCTTTCTGCTGTCCTGATGTCAATGGGGAGCTCATTCCACCATCTTGGAGCCAGGATAGCAAACCCACGTGTTTCTGCTGATGGGAACTTGGGTCCCCCTCGCAGCGAGGGTGCAGCGAGTCGTTTGGCTGATGCAGAGCGGAGTGCACGTGCTGGGGTGTACGGTTTAACCATGTCCTGGATGTAGGAAGGGCCAGATCCATTCGCAGCATGGTACGCAAGTACCAGTGTCTTGAAGTGGATTCTAGCAGTTACCGGGAGCCAGTGGAGGGAGCGGAGGAGCGGAGTGGGGGGGGAACATTTAGGAAGGTTGAAGACCAGACGAGCCGCTGCATTCTGGATGAGCTGCAGAGGTCGGATGGCACATGCAGGTAGACCAGCCAGGAGGGAGTTGCAGTAGTCTAGGCGTGAGGTGACGAGAGTCTGGACCAGAACCTGGGTGGCTTTCTGGGTCAGCTGGGGACGTATCCTCCTGATGTTGTAAAGCGTGTATCTGCAGCAACGGGTTGTAGCAGCGATGTTTGCAGTGAAGGAGAGGTTGTTATCTAGGGTCACACCCAGAGTCCTTGCAGTCTGAGTCGGGGAAACAACAGAGGTGCCGATGTTGATCGTCAGGTCAAGAGTGGGACAATCTTTTCCCGGAAGGAAAAGCAGTCAGTCTTGTCAAGGTTGAGCTTGAGGTGATGAGCAGACATCCACTGAGAGATGTCAGCTAGACAAGCAGAGATGCGTGCGACGACCTGGGTCTCTGAGCGGGGAAAGGACAGAATTAATTGGGTGTCGTCAGCATAGCAGTGGTATGAAAAACCATGCGGGCTAATGACCGATCCGAGCGAGTTTGTGTACAGGGAGAAGAGGAGGGGACCAAGAACAGAGCCCTGAGGGACCCCTGTAGTTAATTGACAAGGGTCAGACTCAGACCCTCTCCAAGTTACCCTGTAGGTACGGTCTTTGAGGTATGAGGTGAGGAGGGAAAGTGCAGAGCCTGAAACTCCAAGTTCTTGGAGAGTGCGAAGGAGGATCTGATGGTTCACCGTGTCGAATGCAGCTGACAGGTCCAACAGGATGATGACAGAGGAGAGGGAGGCTGCTTTGGCAGTGGGCAGTTCCTCAGTGACAGCAAGGAGGGCAGTTTCTGTGGAGTGACCTGCCTTGAAACCAGACTGGTGCGGATCCAGAAGGTTGTTCTGATGGAGATAACAGGAGAGTTGTTTAAAGACAGCTCGTTCAAGTGTTTCAGACAGGAACGGGAAGAGAGAGACAGGCCTGTAGTTTATAACATCAGACGGGTTGAGAGTGGGTTTCTGTAGGAGAGGGTTTACTCTCGCCTCCTTGAGACTGTTTGGAAAGTGACCAGAAGTTAGAGAAGTGTTGATGAAATGGGTGAGAAACGGTAGAATATCAGGAGCGATAGTCTGAAGGAGGTTTGAAGGGATGGGGTCCAGAGGACAGGTGGTAGGGCGGGCAGAGGTAATGAGGGTAAGACCCTCACTTGGAGAGAGAGGGGAAAAGGAGGTCAGTGTGTGGGTGAAAGGAGGGTCTGGTGACCCAGCGGTGAGTAAAGGTGAGTCAGAAAAAGAAGAGCGAATATCATCGACCTTTTTTTCAAAGTGGTTAACAAAGTTGCTTGACAGAAGTGAGGACACAGGAACATCTAAATAGAATAGAAATAGAGCAGAATAGTCTCTACAACGTAATTGGAATATTGATATATATCCATCCATATAAAGTTACGTGTCCGTTTGGAGTTTCATTTTCAAAAGTATAGGCCAGTGAATTCATCTATTTGTTTTCACAGTGATGAAGATTACGAGCCTAAAATGGCTTCTGCTCCACCCTCACATCCTCAGCCATCATCGCCTGCTCCCACTCAGCTGAGACCATCCACTGGTACCCCTCCTCAGCCAATCATCGCCTGCTCCCACTCAGCTGAGACCATCCACTGGTACCCCCTCCTCAGCCATCATCGCCTGCTCCCACTCAGCTGAGACCATCCACTGGTACCCCTCCTCAGCCATCATCGCCTGCTCCCACTCAGCTGAGACCATCCACTGGTACCCCTCCTCAGCCATCATCGCCTGCTTTCCACTCAGCTGAGACCATCCACTGTAACCCTCCTGAGCCATCATCGCCTGCTTCCACTCAGCTGAGACCATCTACTTGTACCCCTCCTCAGCCATCATCGCCTGCCTCCCACTCAGCTGAGACCATCTCGATGCTCCCACTAACTTAAGACCACCATATACTGGTACATCCTCACCATCATCGCCTCTTCCTACTCATCTGAAGACCATCTACTGTACCCAACCCCTCCTCAGCCATCTCGCCTGCTCCCACTCACTGGCCATCCACTGGTACCCCCCCTGAGCCATCATCGCCTGCTTCCACTCAGCTAGACATCCCCTACTGAGTCCCGCCTCCTCAGCCACATCGCTGCTCCCACTCACTGAGACCATCCACTGGTACCCTCCCTCAAGCCATCATTCGACTGCTTCCACTCAGCTGAGACCATCCACTGGTACCCCACCTCCTCAGCCATCATCGCCTGCTCCCACTCAGATGAGACCATCCACTGGTACCCCTCCTCAGCATCATCGCCTGCCTTCCACTCGGCTGAGACCATCTACTGGTACCCCCTCCCTCAAGCCATCATCTTCTTCATCTGATTCCGAATCACCCAACGAGACGCAGCACAAAAGAAAAGGAAAAGCGTCATATAAATCAGCCACACCCAGGAAGCGTGGCCGAGGCGGGTCTCCTGAAGGCTGGTCTCCCCGAGGTGGGTCTCCCCGAGGTGGGTCTCCCGAAGGTGGGTCCCCCAGCGGTGGCTCTCCCAGCGGCGGGTCTCCTGAAGGTGGGTCCCCCAGCGGTGGGTCTCCCTCTTCCAGAACGACAGAGGAAGACCTCAGGTGGCACACCAGAGAGGAGAAAGACCAAAGACCAGAGCCACGCAGGTTCATGCCAGCCAGGGTCCCCGGCCCCGCGTTAGACCCCATCACAGCGTGGTCTCCCCTCTCCCTCTTCAGAATGTTCTTCAGCTCCTCCGTGGTCCAGAGGCTCGTCGACAACACCAATGCAAACGCCCTGAAGAGGTCACAGGCTGGAAAGAAGTACGTTTGGAAAGAGCTGACTGTGAGGGACTTCTATGTTTTCCTGGCCATCATCATTTTCTCCGGCCTCGTCCACGTTCACCACCGATCGGACTACTGGAGGAAGAAATGGCCGTACAACTTCCAATTCCCATCTGATAGGATGGCCCGGGCGCGCTTTGAAGCCATCCTGTGGTCGCTGCACATGAGCGACCCTGAAGAGGACAAGGAAAACGAGCGCAGAAGGGACACCCCCGAGTACGACAGACTCTTCAAGATCAAGCCCCTTTACACGGACATCGTTGCTGCCTGCAAAGCACACTTCCAGCCCTATCGGAACATTTCAATAGATGAGAGGATGGTGGCCTCCAAGGCCCGCATCAGCATGAAGCAGTACACGAAGGACAAGCCCATAAAGTGGGCGTACAAACTGTTTGTGCTGGCGGACTCCTCGACGGCATACACCTGGAACTTCTCTGTGTCCACGGGGACGAGTGAGTCCACCACAGGCCGTGGACTCAGCTACTCCTCCGTGATGGACCTCCTGCCTCTCCCTCTGCTCGGGCAGGGCTACACACTCTTTGTGGACAACTTTTCCACCAGCCCTGCCCTCTTTGAGGATTTGTCCACTAAAGACATTGGCTGTTACGGGACCATTCGAAAAAATAAAATGGAGTTTCCACGGACGGAGTTGAACGACCTACCGAAAAAGGCAGAAAGGGGAGATTTGCGGTGGATAAGGAGAGGCGAACTGCTGTTCGTGAAGTGGATGGACACCCGGGAAGTGTCCATGTGCTCCACAGTGCACGAGGCCTTCAGCGGTCAGACTGTCCAGCGGAAAGTGAAACAGGCTGGCGTGTGGCAGACGAAGACTGTTCCCGTTCCTGACGCTGTGCTGGACTACAACCGAAGCATGGGCGGCGTGGATGTGTCCGACGCTTTGATCGGGTCCTACAGCGTTCACCACAAAACCATGAAATGGTACAAGACTTTTTTTTACCATTTCATGGACATTGCAGTGGTGAACAGCTTCCTTCTCCACAAGGAGCTGCTCAAGATGAGGAAGGACCCCGCCAGGACGAAGCCACACACCCAGAAGTCCTTCAGGGAGCAGCTTGCTGCAGACATGTTGGAGTTTGCTGGAGTCCCTGCAGCAGCAGCAGCAGCAGCAGCAGCAGCACCATCCCCCCCCCCGCTCACATGCATGCCCGTGTATTATGGGGAAGATGCCACCTCGTCGAGGAAGTGCTGCAAGAACTGCTCTAATGCTGGCAACAAGAGGATGAAGACACCCGTGTACTGCAGGAAGTGCATGGTCCCTCTGTGCTTCACTTCTAGAAAGAACTGTTTCAAGGAGTGGCACGACCTAACACTGTAACATTCAGGGTGTACACAGTTCTGCCAGTGTGTTGTTCTTTACACAAAAAAGAGTGTAGTTTTCTTGTGTGTTATGTTGGTAAAATGTTTAAATAAATCTGCTTCAGTTGGAGTCAAACTTCATTTCCTGTGTACAAGGATAGAGTTTAAAATCATATCTTGGCATACTTAATATCACTCAATTATGATAAAGCATGCTTGCATAAGCCTCACATGTTAGCTGTCTAACTTCAACATAACTTACCGTTGCTACCAGAGTAGCTAGCTGTGCTCGCAAATATACTTCTATTTAAAATGTTAATGTACTGTAACTACAATGCTACTCTCAATCAACATGAGACATCAATGCTCTGAACATTGTCCACTCTAGAATAGCTGCTACTGTTGATGTTAAGCTTAATAGCTTAGCTAACATAGATAGCTAACTGTGGTTAGAAAACTATTGCTAGCTAACGTTAGCTAGATGTAATGAGCACCACATACCTATAAATATGACTTAAGTATACAAAGACTACAGACAGTGATATGTAATAATACATACCCAACACAGTCTTGTTTACCTTTAATCTCCATGGCGCCCATTGAGCACTGTTTACCACTTTACCCAACAAAAACAGATGTGCGGTGGCACCCCTAAATCATCATGTATTGGAAACATATTACTTTTTCTTTATGGATATTTTACAGATCCCTTTCAAACTGTATTCTTGTTTAATAACAACTTTTTTGTACCGTCAGTATTTTATACCTGTTTCTCATATTCTCTCATTTCTTTATAACTATCATGATCATAAAGCTGTGTCTTTACCTCACTGTAGGGACTCGCCCTGTAGGGACTCGCCCTGTAGGGACTCGCCCTGTAGGGACTCAGTCTGTAGGGACTCAGTCTGTAGGGACTCAGCCTGTAGGGACTCAGCCTGTAGGGACTCAGTCAGTAGGGGCTCAGTCAGTAGGGGCTCAGTCAGTAGGGGCTCAGTCAGTAGGGGCTCAGTCAGTAGGGGCTCAGTCAGTAGGGGCTCAGTCAGTAGGGGCTCAGTCAGTAGGGGCTCAGTCAGTAGGGGCTCAGTCAGTAGGGGCTCAGTCAGTAGGGGCTCAGTCTGTAGGGGCTCAGTCTGTAGGGGCTCAGTCTGTAGGGACTCAGTCTGTAGGGACTCAGCCTGTAGGGACTCAGCCTGTAGGGACTCAGCCTGTACTAACCCTGTTTCTCACCTGTTCTCTCATTTCTTTATAACATGATCATAAAGCTGTGTCTTTACCTCACTGAGCCGAGGTTACCAGAGCAGTGTTTCAGGAGAGACCTCGCTAAAGCTCGCCCCTCGCGGCCGCTTACAGTCAATTCCAAAGTTAGTAAAAGCACACAGAAGCTGTGTAAGTTTTTTGGGAGTTTGATTTATTTTAAATGAACACGAATACAAAATTAAAACCTGTAATTGCAAACTAAAACCATTATTTCTAAAAAAAAAAAACTATTTCACATAAACCTCTGGTTTTGACGGGCTGGGGCAGTTCAACTTGATTTTGTTGGGGGGGGGGGTGTGCCATAGTTTATTGGCGCTGTACGCAATATAGGCGTAGTTCTGTTAGTTTAAGGTATCAGGCTCCACGTATCCTCTTCAGATCCCTCAGAAAGAGCCAGTCCACGTATCCTCTTCAGATCCCTCAGAAAGAGCCAGTCCACGTATCCTCTTCAGATCCCTCAGAAAGACCCAGTCCACGTATCCTCTTCAGATCCCTCAGAAAGAGCCAGTCCACGTATCCTCTTCAGATCCCTCAGAAAGAGCCAGTCCACGTATCCTCTTCAGATCCCTCAGAAAGACCCAGTCCACGTATCCTCTTCAGATCCCTCAGAAAGAGCCAGTCCACGTATCCTCTTCAGATCCCTCAGAAAGAGCCAGTCCACGTATCCTCTTCAGATCCCTCAGAAAGAGCCAGTCCACGTATCCTCTTCAGATCCCTCAGAAAGACCCAGTCCACGTATCCTCTTCAGATCCCTCAGAAAGAGCCAGCCCACGTATCCTCTTCAGATCCCTCAGAAAGAGCCAGTCCACGTATCCTCTTCAGATCCCTCAGAAAGAGCCAGTCCACGTATCCTCTTCAGATCCCTCAGAAAGAGCCAGTCCACGTATCCTCTTCAGATCCCTCAGAAAGAGCCAGTCCACGTATCCTCTTCAGATCCCTCAGGAAGAGCCAGTCCACGTATCCTCTTCAGATCCCTCAGAAAGAGCCAGTCCACGTATCCTCTTCAGATCCCTCAGAAAGAGCCAGTCCACGTATCCTCTTCAGATCCCTCAGAAAGAGCCAGTCCACGTATCCTCTTCAGATCCCTCAGAAAGAGCCAGTCCACGTATCCTCTTCAGATCCCTCAGAAAGAGCCAGTCCACGTATCCTCTTCAGATCCCTCAGAAAGAGCCAGTCCACGTATCCTCTTCAGATCCCTCAGAAAGAGCCAGTCCACGTATCCTCTTCAGATCCCTCAGAAAGAGCCAGCCCACGTATCCTCTACAGATCCCTCAGAAAGAGCCAGTCCACGTATCCTCTTCAGATCCCTCAGAAAGAGCCAGCCCACGTATCCTCTACAGATCCCTCAGAAAGAGCCAGTCCACGTATCCTCTTCAGATCCCTCAGAAAGAGCCAGTCCACGTATCCTCTACAGATCCCTCAGAAAGAGCCAGTCCACGTATCCTCTTCAGATCCCTCAGAAAGAGCCAGTCCACGTATCCTCTTCAGATCCCTCAGAAAGAGCCAGTCCACGTATCCTCTTCAGATCCCTCAGGAAGAGTCAGACCGGCGTTTGAAACCGTGTGCCATGAAGCTGAGGAAGGATTTCACTCTGCTTATTTTCGAGACTGCATTTTCTTGGAGCCTCACTGTTGGGTCGATGCCCTCATAATGCTCCCGGGAGCCTTGCAGATACTCCTCTGTGAAACATAACACAGTACTTTAATGACAACACATTGTGTATTACAGAAACTGCATTTGTGACACATCTAACACACTTACCCATTATGTGTGGGAATGTTATATTCCGCATTATATTCCCCCGGCCCCTGCCGCAGAACCAGGGGGAATATATGGGAGGGGAGGTTGATGAGGCCTCGGTATCTATGGATGGAATTTTTTAAAACTTCATTTTTGATTATTTTAAGATATAATTGACCGTTTTCTTTACTTTTTTTTGCTTTCCACGGGTGGGGGCGCATGGCAGGCCGCCTATGAGCTCCCAAATTCGGCCTGGAACCTCCGGGAATTGTGGGCTAAGCTCCATAAACTGACAAAGTCACCCAGAAATGTCATTTTAATAGCCCAAAAATATATAATACAAATACATTTAAATAGTAAAAGGTACAATTGTGCTCCTAATTACCCGGAATTTGATTTACATAGCCCCATGATAGTGAATACAAATCATTTTCATTTGACTCATGAAATGTACAAGAACATAAGGGCAGCAGAGTCCCTGCTGTCCCTGCTGTAAGCAGGGTCCCACTGTCCCAGGCAGAGCTCCAGGCTGATGAACATGGCTTTATTACCCCGGAATGAGGGTGTGAAAATGGATAAATTGTACCCCAAAATAGTGTCTCTTAAGGAGGATATAGTCCCCTGACAACTCCCGTTACATTCCTCCAGAGGCAGAAAAAGTTTAAGTTAACTTTTGGAAGAACCATAGAAAAGGGTGAAAATGGATAAAATGTATCCGAAAATAGTGCCTCATATGCGGGTAAAGTCCCCTGACAACTCCCCTTGCATTCCTCCAGAGTCAGAAAAAGTCTAAGTTAACTTTTGGAAGAACCAGAGGAAAGGGTGAAAATGGATAAAATGTATCCCAAAATAGTGCCTCATAATTCCGTGACATCTCCCCTTGTATTCCTCCAGAGGCACTTTAACTTTGTTAAGAACCATGATTGGGGGTCCTCCAGGCAACAATTGTATCCGAGCCAAAGCACTCATGTAACGGACACATTCCTCCATGATGTGAAACAGCCGGTTTTTTTCTAAGTGCTCTCAAAAACCGGGTTTCCGATTTCGTGCAGATGGTAGCTTGGAAAACATGAATAGATTTATTTAACAGGGGAAGGGAGGTCTCGAATCCCCTCTCCGTTGTAAATTGCAACGGGGGAGTGGAAATGTGTCCGGGGCTTCCGCCGGAAGCGCCGAAGACTTGAGCAGTTTTGAGCCCCTCCTCCGTTGGCACTCAGTCGTTTTTTCGAGAATTTTTTAAAACTTCATTTTTGATTATTTTAAGATATAATTGACCGTTTTCTTTACTTTTTTTTGCTTTCCACGGGTGGGGGCGCATGGCAGGCCGCCTATGAGCTCCCAAATTCGGCCTGGAACCTCCGGGAATTGTGGGCTAAGCTCCATAAACTGACAAAGTCACCCAGAAATGTCATTTTAATAGCCCAAAAATATATAATACAAATACATTTAAATAGTAAAAGGTACAATTGTGCTCCTAATTACCCGGAATTTGATTTACATAGCCCCATGATAGTGAATACAAATCATTTTCATTTGACTCATGAAATGTACAAGAACATAAGGGCAGCAGAGTCCCTGCTGTCCCTGCTGTAAGCAGGGTCCCACTGTCCCAGGCAGAGCTCCAGGCTGATGAACATGGCTTTATTACCCCGTAATGAGGGTGTGAAAATGGATAAATTGTACCCCAAAATAGTGTCTCTTAAGGAGGATATAGTCCCCTGACAACTCCCGTTACATTCCTCCAGAGGCAGAAAAAGTTAAGTTAACTTTTGGAAGAACCATAGAAAAGGGTGAAAATGGATAAAATGTATCCGAAAATAGTGCCTCATATGCGGGTAAAGTCCCCTGACAACTCCCCTTGCATTCCTCCAGAGTCAGAAAAAGTCAGAGTTAACTTTTGGAAGAACCATAGAAAAGGGTGAAAATGGATAAAATGTATCCGAAAATAGTGCCTCATATGCGGGTAAAGTCCCCTGACAACTCCCCTTGCATTCCTCCAGAGTCAGAAAAAGTCTAAGTTAACTTTTGGAAGAACCAGAGGAAAGGGTGAAAATGGATAAAATGTATCCCAAAATAGTGCCTCATAATTCCGTGACATCTCCCCTTGTATTCCTCCAGAGGCACTTTAACTTTGTTAAGAACCATGATTGGGGTCCTCCAGGCAACAATTGTATCCGAGCCAAAGCACTCATGTAACGGACACATTCCTCCATGATGTGAAACAGACGGTTTTTTTCTAAGTGCTCTCAAAAACCGGGTTTCCGATTTCGTGCAGATGGTAGCTTGGAAAACATGAATAGATTTATTTAACAGGGGAAGGGAGGTCTCGAATCCCCTCTCCGTTGTAAATTGCAACGGGGGAGTGGAAATGTGTCCGGGGCTTCCGCCGGAAGCGCCGAAGACTTGAGCAGTTTTGAGCCCCTCCTCCGTTGGCACTCAGTCGTTTTTTCGAGAATTTTTTAAAACTTCATTTTTGATTATTTTAAGATATAATTGACCGTTTTCTTTACTTTTTTTTGCTTTCCACGGGTGGGGGCGCATGGCAGGCCGCCTATGAGCTCCCAAATTCGGCCTGGAACCTCCGGGAATTGTGGGCTAAGCTCCATAAACTGACAAAGTCACCCAGAAATGTCATTTTAATAGCCCAAAAATATATAATACAAATACATTTAAATAGTAAAAGGTACAATTGTGCTCCTAATGACCCGGAATTTGATTTACATAGCCCCATGATAGTGAATACAAATCATTTTCATTTGACTCATGAAATGTACAAGAACATAAGGGCAGCAGAGTCCCTGCTGTCCCTGCTGTAAGCAGGGTCCCACTGTCCCAGGCAGAGCTCCAGGCTGATGAACATGGCTTTATTACCCTGGAATGAGTGTGTGAAAGCTGGGTAAAGTGTTCCTGCAGCCCCTCCATAGGGTCCCACTGTCCCAGGCAGAGCTCCAGGCTGATGAACATGGCTTTATTACCCCGGAATGAGGGTGTGAAAATGGATAAATTGTACCCCAAAATAGTGCCTCATAAGGCGGGTAATAGTCCCCTGACAACTCCCCTTGCATTCCTCCAGAGTCAGAAAAAGTCTAAGTTAACTTTTGGAAGAACCAGAGGAAAAGGGTGAAAATGGATAAAATGTATCCGAAAATAGTGCCTCATAAGGCGGGTAAAGTCCCCTGACAACTCCTCTTGCATTCCTCCAGAGGCAGAAAAAGTTAGAGTTAACTTTTGGAAGAACCATAGAAAAGGGTGAAAATGGATAAAATGTATCCGAAAATAGTGCCTCATATGCGGGTAAAGTCCCCTGACAACTCCCCTTGCATTCCTCCAGAGTCAGAAAAAGTCAGAGTTAACTTTTGGAAGAACCATAGAAAAGGGTGAAAATGGATAAAATGTATCCGAAAATAGTGCCTCATATGCGGGTAAAGTCCCCTGACAACTCCCCTTGCATTCCTCCAGAGTCAGAAAAAGTCAGAGTTAACTTTTGGAAGAACCATAGAAAAGGGTGAAAATGGATAAAATGTATCCGAAAATAGTGCCTCATATGCGGGTAAAGTCCCCTGACAACTCCCCTTGCATTCCTCCAGAGTCAGAAAAAGTCAGAGTTAACTTTTGGAAGAACCATAGAAAAGGGTGAAAATGGATAAAATGTATCCGAAAATAGTGCCTCATATGCGGGTAAAGTCCCCTGACAACTCCCCTTGCATTCCTCCAGAGTCAGAAAAAGTCAGAGTTAACTTTTGGAAGAACCATAGAAAAGGGTGAAAATGGATAAAATGTATCCGAAAATAGTGCCTCATATGCGGGTAAAGTCCCCTGACAACTCCCCTTGCATTCCTCCAGAGTCAGAAAAAGTCAGAGTTAACTTTTGGAAGAACCATAGAAAAGGGTGAAAATGGATAAAATGTATCCGAAAATAGTGCCTCATATGCGGGTAAAGTCCCCTGACAACTCCCCTTGCATTCCTCCAGAGTCAGAAAAAGTCAGAGTTAACTTTTGGAAGAACCATAGAAAAGGGTGAAAATGGATAAAATGTATCCGAAAATAGTGCCTCATATGCGGGTAAAGTCCCCTGACAACTCCCCTTGCATTCCTCCAGAGTCAGAAAAAGTCAGAGTTAACTTTTGGAAGAACCATAGAAAAGGGTGAAAATGGATAAAATGTATCCGAAAATAGTGCCTCATAGGCGGGTAAAGTCCCCTGACAACTCCCCTTGCATTCCTCCAGAGTCAGAAAAAGTCTAAGTTAACTTTTGGAAGAACCAGAGGAAAGGGTGAAAATGGATAAAATGTATCCCAAAATAGTGCCTCATAATTCCGTGACATCTCCCCTTGTATTCCTCCAGAGGCACTTTAACTTTGTTAAGAACCATGATTGGGGTCCTCCAGGCAACAATTGTATCCGAGCCAAAGCACTCATGTAACGGACACATTCCTCCATGATGTGAAACAGCCGGTTTTTTTCTAAGTGCTCTCAAAAACCGGGTTTCCGATTTCGTGCAGATGGTAGCTTGGAAAACATGAATAGATTTATTTAACAGGGGAAGGGAGGTCTCGAATCCCCTCTCCGTTGTAAATTGCAACGGGGGAGTGGAAATGTGTCCGGGGCTTCCGCCGGAAGCGCCGAAGACTTGAGCAGTTTTGAGCCCCTCCTCCGTTGGCACTCAGTCGTTTTTTCGAGAATTTTTTAAAACTTCATTTTTGATTATTTTAAGATATAATTGACCGTTTTCTTTACTTTTTTTTGCTTTCCACGGGTGGGGGCGCATGGCAGGCCGCCTATGAGCTCCCAAATTCGGCCTGGAACCTCCGGGAATTGTGGGCTAAGCTCCATAAACTGACAAAGTCACCCAGAAATGTCATTTTAATAGCCCAAAAATATATAATACAAATACATTTAAATAGTAAAAGGTACAATTGTGCTCCTAATGACCCGGAATTTGATTTACATAGCCCCATGATAGTGAATAAAAATCATTTTCATTTGACTCATGAAATGTACAAGAACATAAGGGCAGCAGAGTCCCTGCTGTCCCTGCTGTAAGCAGGGTCCCACTGTCCCAGGCAGAGCTCCAGGCTGATGAACATGGCTTTATTACCCTGGAATGAGTGTGTGAAAGCTGGGTAAAGTGTTCCTGCAGCCCCTCCATAGGGTCCCACTGTCCCAGGCAGAGCTCCAGGCTGATGAACATGGCTTTATTACCCCGGAATGAGGGTGTGAAAATGGATAAATTGTACCCCAAAATAGTGCCTCATAAGGCGGGTAAAGTCCCCTGACAACTCCCCTTGCATTCCTCCAGAGTCAGAAAAAGTCTAAGTTAACTTTTGGAAGAACCAGAGAAAAGGGTGAAAATGGATAAAATGTATCCGAAAATAGTGCCTCGTAAGGCGGGTAAAGTCCCCTGACAACTCCCCTTGCATTCCTCCAGAGGCAGAAAAAGTCAGAGTTAACTTTTGGAAGAACCATAGAAAAGGGTGAAAATGGATAAAATGTATCCGAAAATAGTGCCTCATATGCGGGTAAAGTCCCCTGACAACTCCCCTTGCATTCCTCCAGAGTCAGAAAAAGTCAGAGTTAACTTTTGGAAGAACCATAGAAAAGGGTGAAAATGGATAAAATGTATCCGAAAATAGTGCCTCATATGCGGGTAAAGTCCCCTGACAACTCCCCTTGCATTCCTCCAGAGGCAGAAAAAGTCAGAGTTAACTTTTGGAAGAACCATAGAAAAGGGTGAAAATGGATAAAATGTATCCGAAAATAGTGCCTCATATGCGGGTAAAGTCCCCTGACAACTCCCCTTGCATTCCTCCAGAGTCAGAAAAAGTCAGAGTTAACTTTTGGAAGAACCATAGAAAAGGGTGAAAATGGATAAAATGTATCCGAAAATAGTGCCTCATATGCGGGTAAAGTCCCCTGACAACTCCCCTTGCATTCCTCCAGAGGCAGAAAAAGTCAGAGTTAACTTTTGGAAGAACCATAGAAAAGGGTGAAAATGGATAAAATGTATCCGAAAATAGTGCCTCATATGCGGGTAAAGTCCCCTGACAACTCCCCTTGCATTCCTCCAGAGTCAGAAAAAGTCAGAGTTAACTTTTGGAAGAACCATAGAAAAGGGTGAAAATGGATAAAATGTATCCGAAAATAGTGCCTCATATGCGGGTAAAGTCCCCTGACAACTCCCCTTGCATTCCTCCAGAGTCAGAAAAAGTCAGAGTTAACTTTTGGAAGAACCATAGAAAAGGGTGAAAATGGATAAAATGTATCCGAAAATAGTGCCTCATATGCGGGTAAAGTCCCCTGACAACTCCCCTTGCATTCCTCCAGAGGCAGAAAAAGTTTAAGTTAACTTTTGGAAGAACCATAGAAAAGGGTGAAAATGGATAAAATGTATCCGAAAATAGTGCCTCATATGCGGGTAAAGTCCCCTGACAACTCCCCTTGCATTCCTCCAGAGTCAGAAAAAGTCAGAGTTAACTTTTGGAAGAACCATAGAAAAGGGTGAAAATGGATAAAATGTATCCGAAAATAGTGCCTCATATGCGGGTAAAGTCCCCTGACAACTCCCCTTGCATTCCTCCAGAGTCAGAAAAAGTCAGAGTTAACTTTTGGAAGAACCATAGAAAAGGGTGAAAATGGATAAAATGTATCCGAAAATAGTGCCTCATATGCGGGTAAAGTCCCCTGACAACTCCCCTTGCATTCCTCCAGAGGCAGAAAAAGTCAGAGTTAACTTTTGGAAGAACCATAGAAAAGGGTGAAAATGGATAAAATGTATCCGAAAATAGTGCCTCATATGCGGGTAAAGTCCCCTGACAACTCCCCTTGCATTCCTCCAGAGGCAGAAAAAGTCAGAGTTAACTTTTGGAAGAACCATAGAAAAGGGTGAAAATGGATAAAATGTATCCGAAAATAGTGCCTCATATGCGGGTAAAGTCCCCTGACAACTCCCCTTGCATTCCTCCAGAGTCAGAAAAAGTCAGAGTTAACTTTTGGAAGAACCATAGAAAAGGGTGAAAATGGATAAAATGTATCCGAAAATAGTGCCTCATATGCGGGTAAAGTCCCCTGACAACTCCCCTTGCATTCCTCCAGAGGCAGAAAAAGTCAGAGTTAACTTTTGGAAGAACCATAGAAAAGGGTGAAAATGGATAAAATGTATCCGAAAATAGTGCCTCATATGCGGGTAAAGTCCCCTGACAACTCCCCTTGCATTCCTCCAGAGTCAGAAAAAGTCAGAGTTAACTTTTGGAAGAACCATAGAAAAGGGTGAAAATGGATAAAATGTATCCGAAAATAGTGCCTCATATGCGGGTAAAGTCCCCTGACAACTCCCCTTGCATTCCTCCAGAGTCAGAAAAAGTCAGAGTTAACTTTTGGAAGAACCATAGAAAAGGGTGAAAATGGATAAAATGTATCCGAAAATAGTGCCTCATATGCGGGTAAAGTCCCCTGACAACTCCCCTTGCATTCCTCCAGAGTCAGAAAAAGTCAGAGTTAACTTTTGGAAGAACCATAGAAAAGGGTGAAAATGGATAAAATGTATCCGAAAATAGTGCCTCATATGCGGGTAAAGTCCCCTGACAACTCCCCTTGCATTCCTCCAGAGTCAGAAAAAGTCAGAGTTAACTTTTGGAAGAACCATAGAAAAGGGTGAAAATGGATAAAATGTATCCGAAAATAGTGCCTCATATGCGGGTAAAGTCCCCTGACAACTCCCCTTGCATTCCTCCAGAGTCAGAAAAAGTCAGAGTTAACTTTTGGAAGAACCATAGAAAAGGGTGAAAATGGATAAAATGTATCCGAAAATAGTGCCTCATATGCGGGTAAAGTCCCCTGACAACTCCCCTTGCATTCCTCCAGAGTCAGAAAAAGTCAGAGTTAACTTTTGGAAGAACCATAGAAAAGGGTGAAAATGGATAAAATGTATCCGAAAATAGTGCCTCATATGCGGGTAAAGTCCCCTGACAACTCCCCTTGCATTCCTCCAGAGTCAGAAAAAGTCAGAGTTAACTTTTGGAAGAACCATAGAAAAGGGTGAAAATGGATAAAATGTATCCGAAAATAGTGCCTCATAAGGCGGGTAAAGTCCCCTGACAACTCCCCTTGCATTCCTCCAGAGTCAGAAAAAGTCTAAGTTAACTTTTGGAAGAACCAGAGGAAAGGGTGAAAATGGATAAAATGTATCCCAAAATAGTGCCTCATAATTCCGTGACATCTCCCCTTGTATTCCTCCAGAGGCACTTTAACTTTGTTAAGAACCATGATTGGGGTCCTCCAGGCAACAATTGTATCCGAGCCAAAGCACTCATGTAACGGACACATTCCTCCATGATGTGAAACAGCCGGTTTTTTTCTAAGTGCTCTCAAAAACCGGGTTTCCGATTTCGTGCAGATGGTAGCTTGGAAAACATGAATAGATTTATTTAACAGGGGAAGGGAGGTCTCGAATCCCCTCTCCGTTGTAAATTGCAACGGGGGAGTGGAAATGTGTCCGGGGCTTCCGCCGGAAGCGCCGAAGACTTGAGCAGTTTTGAGCCCCTCCTCCGTTGGCACTCAGTCGTTTTTTCGAGAATTTTTTAAAACTTCATTTTTGATTATTTTAAGATATAATTGACCGTTTTCTTTACTTTTTTTTGCTTTCCACGGGTGGGGGCGCATGGCAGGCCGCCTATGAGCTCCCAAATTCGGCCTGGAACCTCCGGGAATTGTGGGCTAAGCTCCATAAACTGACAAAGTCACCCAGAAATGTCATTTTAATAGCCCAAAAATATATAATACAAATACATTTAAATAGTAAAAGGTACAATTGTGCTCCTAATTACCCGGAATTTGATTTACATAGCCCCATGATAGTGAATACAAATCATTTTCATTTGACTCATGAAATGTACAAGAACATAAGGGCAGCAGAGTCCCTGCTGTCCCTGCTGTAAGCAGGGTCCCACTGTCCCAGGCAGAGCTCCAGGCTGATGAACATGGCTTTATTACCCCGGAATGAGGGTGTGAAAATGGATAAATTGTACCCCAAAATAGTGTCTCTTAAGGAGGATATAGTCCCCTGACAACTCCCGTTACATTCCTCCAGAGGCAGAAAAAGTTTAAGTTAACTTTTGGAAGAACCAGAAAAAAGGGTGAAAATGGATAAAATGTATCCGAAAATAGTGCCTCCGTAAGGCGGGTAAAGTCCCCTGACAACTCCCCTTGCATTCCTCCAGAGGCAGAAAAAGTTAAGTTAACTTTTGGAAGAACCATAGAAAAGGGTGAAAATGGATAAAATGTATCCGAAAATAGTGCCTCATATGCGGGTAAAGTCCCCTGACAACTCCCCTTGCATTCCTCCAGAGTCAGAAAAAGTCTAGAGTTAACTTTTGGAAGAACCATAGAAAAGGGTGAAAATGGATAAAATGTATCCGAAAATAGTGCCTCATATGCGGGTAAAGTCCCCTGACAACTCCCCTTGCATTCCTCCAGAGGCAGAAAAAGTCAGAGTTAACTTTTGGAAGAACCATAGAAAAGGGTGAAAATGGATAAAATGTATCCGAAAATAGTGCCTCATATGCGGGTAAAGTCCCCTGACAACTCCCCTTGCATTCCTCCAGAGTCAGAAAAAGTCAGAGTTAACTTTTGGAAGAACCATAGAAAAGGGTGAAAATGGATAAAATGTATCCGAAAATAGTGCCTCATATGCGGGTAAAGTCCCCTGACAACTCCCCTTGCATTCCTCCAGAGTCAGAAAAAGTCAGAGTTAACTTTTGGAAGAACCATAGAAAAGGGTGAAAATGGATAAAATGTATCCGAAAATAGTGCCTCATATGCGGGTAAAGTCCCCTGACAACTCCCCTTGCATTCCTCCAGAGTCAGAAAAAGTCAGAGTTAACTTTTGGAAGAACCATAGAAAAGGGTGAAAATGGATAAAATGTATCCGAAAATAGTGCCTCATATGCGGGTAAAGTCCCCTGACAACTCCCCTTGCATTCCTCCAGAGTCAGAAAAAGTCAGAGTTAACTTTTGGAAGAACCATAGAAAAGGGTGAAAATGGATAAAATGTATCCGAAAATAGTGCCTCATATGCGGGTAAAGTCCCCTGACAACTCCCCTTGCATTCCTCCAGAGTCAGAAAAAGTCAGAGTTAACTTTTGGAAGAACCATAGAAAAGGGTGAAAATGGATAAAATGTATCCGAAAATAGTGCCTCATATGCGGGTAAAGTCCCCTGACAACTCCCCTTGCATTCCTCCAGA
>CADEHL010000938.1:0-27125 GCA_902827135.1 Harpagifer antarcticus
ACTGAGTGGTGTAACTGACTCACCTGAGTGTGTACTGACCACCTGTGTGTAACTGACTCACCTGTGTGTAACTGACTATCTGGGGTGTTGTGTAACTGACTCACCTGAGTGTGTAACTGACTCATCTGTGTGTAACTGACTCACCTGTGGAGTGTGTGTGTAGCTGACTCACCAGTGTAACTGATACCTGAGTGTGTGTGTGTGTGTGTAACTGACTCACCTGAGTGTGTAACTGACTCACCTGAGTGTGTAACTGACTCACCTGTGTGTGTAACTGACTCACCTGAGTGTGTAACTGACTCACCTGTGTGTGTAACTGACTCACCTGTGTGTGTAGCTGACTCACCTGAGTGTAACTGACTCACCTGAGTGTGTGTGTGTGTGTGTGTAACTGACTCACCTGAGTGTGTAACTGACTCATCTGTGTGTGTAACTGACTCACCTGTGTGTGTAACTGACTCACCTGAGTGTGTAACTGACTCACCTGAGTGTGTAACTGACTCACCTGTGTGTGTACTGACTCACCTGAGTGTGTAACTGACTCACCTGAGTGTGTAACTGACTCACCTGAGTGTGTGTGTGTAACTGACTCACCTGAGTGTGTGTCTGTGTGTGTGTAACTGACTCACCTGTGTGTGTGTGTAACTGACTCACCTGTGTGTGTGTGTGTGTGTGTGTGTGTTGCAGGTGGACATGCACGCGGTCACCTCTCTCTCTAAGTGGCAGAACTCCTACAGCATCCGGATGGTTCTGCTGGAGCTGCGGCGCCTCATGACCTGCAAGGAGAACCTGAAGCTGCCTCAGCCTCCAGAGGGCCAGACCTACAGCAACTGATCCCCATCTGCCCCCCCCTTACCATGTCACACACACACACACACACACACACACACACACACACACACACACACACACACACAGAGATCTGTAAACACATAGAGCGGTGTTTCTCAACTTTTTCCTCAAACGTTTTCATAGCAAGGACCAATTTAAAAAAACACACAAGGCCCACCTGTCTTTGTTGATTAGTCCATCTATTGACACGTTAGAAACAAACAATAACAACAATAATAATAATAACACAAAGAAGCAAAATATTAAAACGTTCAATGCATAAAAAAATAAATTCTCAAAAAGTGTGCGTCGTTCCAAATGTTCCCAATATTCTTACGGACCACGAGAGAACTGAGAAACACTGGAGCAAACGACCAACTGACACACACACACACACACACAGTTATTGACCCCCCATCACTGGAGCTCTGGGTGGACCCCCCCCTCTTTGTCCGCCTCAGATTTGATCATTGAATACTGTACATGTTATTAATCTTTTTTTATTATTATTTGTTAAAAAATGCAGATTGTACAATAACATAAATAATCTTGAGTGTCACCTCTCCGAGTGTGTGTGTGTGTGTGTGTGTGTGTGTGTGTGTGTGTTTATTGTAACGCTGGAAAGTAAGAGGTGTAAACTCGGCACACGTGGATCATTCAACAGATGTGATCCAGACGGAGCGGAGAGAATATTCAGACCCTTAAATAAAGTACACACTCTGTGGTCTTAAATACTCTGCGTGTACATGCATTGCACGAGTTATAAATATATAAATACATAGTAAAGAATTGACACTATAGGAGCAAGTGAATGCACAAAGTTAAAGACATTGGATTGAATATATTATAATTGCTTCTGGGTTTTGGAAGAGCATATATTTATATTAATATATATTTGGTCTTGTTGTTTTGCCTGCGCTGAGTGACACTGATGATAAAGTGTGTTTTTACAGAGCTGAAAGTCACTCTGACTTTAAAGGTCCCCTATCCTCCTGTTCTTCATTACTGTATCACAGGTCTCAGATATATCCAGAGCCTGTCTCTGATTGGCTGAAACACCAAACAGATCATTGCAGCATTACCCATAATCCCCCCTGTTTCAGCCCTGTACACACATCTCCACACACATCTCTACACACACCTCTACACACACCTCTACACACATCTCTACACACACCATCTACACACATCTCCACACACACATCTACACACATCTCTACACACACCTCTACACACATCTCTACACACACCTCTACACACATCTCTACACACACCTCTACACACATCTCTACACACACCTCTACACACACCTCTACACACATCGAACTGCCCGATTACTCCCCCTTTTATTAGTTTTATGAAGGAGATGTCCAGTTGCCAAGGCGCATGATGTGTGTGTGTGTGTGTGTGTGTGTGTGTGCTCTGCTCAGCTATGTGTTTGTGTCTGTCCGACACCGGCATTTGTTTTCAAATGACCATGAACAGTAATTGACACATCTGCTAACTCCATAAGTAGCCTGTATGCGGATGTTCCCATAAGAAGTTAGTTTAATCTCAATCTCGATGCAGTGCTAAATGCTGTCGGACGTGCACCGGAACGAACGTCACTATCATCTTCTCCACACACACACACACACACACACACACACACACACACACACTGGATTATCCATAAATCATACAAACAAAACCAAAATGTTGATTTATTTGTTTTCCCGTTTTGGTTTAAAAACTGAATAACTGGTTTTTTGGTTTTCCGTTTTTTCCGAAAAACCAAAAAACGACACCGGTTCTTTTTTAAACGGTGTTAATATGTTTTAGATGCATATTGTTCTAGTATTAGTTCAGGCTGTTACAATTAGCCTCTGATGCTGCTGCTGGTGAGTAAATATTAAAATCAATTAAAATTGACAACCGGTCCGCGATTTTTTTTTCATGTATCTGCCGGTCCTTGGCACGATAAAGGTTGGGAACCCCTGTACTAGGAGGACATTCAGGTGATAGGGGGGGGGGGGTTACCTTGGTTGCTGATTGGCTAATGGCTACACAAGACACAACATCGTTATGACATCACAAAGTGGCCAAAATCTGATCAGCTCATTTTCAGACAGGTTTTTATAGTAATGGATCAAAAAGAGACATGGAGAAGAGGGGACACGTGTTGATGTAGAAGAGACATGAAGAAGAGGGGACACATGTTGATGTAGAAGAGACATGAAGAAGAGGGGACACATGTTGATGTAGAAGAGACATGAAGAAGAGGGGACACATGTTGATGTAGGAGAGACATGGAGAAGAGGGGACACGTGTTGATGTAGAAGAGACATGAAGAAGAGGGGACACGTGTTGATGTAGAAGAGACATGAAGAAGAGGGGACACATGTTGATGTAGAAGACACATGAAGAAGAGGGGACACGTGTTGATGTAGAAGAGACATGAAGAAGAGGGGGACACGTGTTGATGTAGAAGAGACAGGAAGAAGAGGGGACACATGTTGATGTAGGAGAGACATGGAGAAGAGGGGACACGTGTTGATGTAGAAGAGACATGAAGAAGAGGGGACACGTGTTGATGTAGAAGAGACATGAAGAAGAGGGGACACGTGTTGATGTAGAAGAGACATGAAGAAGAGGGGACACGTGTTGATGTAGAAGAGACATGAAGAAGAGGGGACACGTGTTGATGTAGAAGAGACATGAAGAAGAGGGGACACATGTTGATGTAGAAGAGACATGAAGAAGAGGGGACACATGTTGATGTAGAAGAGACAATGAAGAAGAGGGGACACATGTTTGATGTAGAAGAGAATGAAGAAGAGGGACACATGTTGATGTAGAAGAGAAATGAAGAAGAGGGGACACATGTTGATGTAGAAGAAGAGACATGGAGAAGAGGGGGACACATGTTGATGTAGAAGAGACATGAAGAAGAGGGGACACACGTTGATGTAGAAGAGACATGGAGAAGAGGGGAACACATGTTGATGTAGAAGAGACATGAGAAGAGGGGACACGTGTTGATGTAGAAGAGACATGGAGAAGAGGGGGGACACATGTTGATGTAGAAGAGACATGAACAAGAGGGGACACGTGTTATGTAGAAGAGACATGAAGAAGAGGGGACACGTGTTGATGTAGAAGAGACATGGAGAAGAGGGGACACATGTTGATGTAGAAGAGACATGAAGAAGAGGGGACACATGTTGATGTAGAAGAGACATGAAGAAGAGGGGACACATGTTGATGTAGAAGAGACATGAAGAAGAGGGGACACATGTGATGTAGAAGAGACATGGAGAAGAGGGGACACATGTTGATGTAGAAGAGACATGAAGAAGAGGGGACACACGTTGATGTAGAAGAGACATGGAGAAGAGGGGACACGTGTTGATGTAGAAGAGACATGAAGAAGAGGGGACACACGTTGATGTAGAAGAGACATGGAGAAGAGGGGACACGTGTTGATGTAGAAGAGACATGAAGAAGAGGGGACACGTGTTGATGTAGAAGAGACATGAAGAAGAGGGGACACGTGTTGATGTAGAAGAGACATGGAGAAGAGGGGACACATGTTGATGTAGAAGAGACATGAAGAAGAGGGGACACACGTTGATGTAGAAGAGACATGGAGAAGAGGGGACACGTGTTGATGTAGAAGAGACATGAAGAAGAGGGGACACACGTTGATGTAGAAGAGACATGGAGAAGAGGGGACACGTGTCCTCCTCCTCCTGAGACCCAGCTGGGCGTCAGTCACATGAATGCATGTAATCAGATAACTCACCACTAGATGGCGGTAGCTCACTCTTCTAGAAGACATGTTTCCGGTATCAGTGAAATGAACCAGGAGCGACTTCACACCTGTTTAACGCTGACATGTTTGCACCTGCGCACTTCAATATAAACAAGCAGCTAATAACTGTCTGTCCCCATCAGCTGGGACAGACAGGACACCTCCAGGTCTGCAGTATGTATTAATATACACTATATATATACATGTATGTATTAATACACGTCTCGGCTTCTCTCTGGCCGTAACTCCCAGGGAACCTTCAGTGTCTGATATCCATATTATTAATACAGTTATTCATGAACAAAGAGATGGGATCAATAAAGTACTTCCTATCTTATCTTATAAAGCCTCCTGGGAATCAGCCCCTCTGATTGGCCGCTGGTCATCATGGGAACCAGTGAGAGTCCCGTCCCCCCCTCCCTCACCTAGCAGCTGCTCCTCTCTCACCCCTCGCCTTCAGGAGGAGATCCCCCATCAGAGGGTCTAATTACTGACGCTCAGCGGGGGGCTCTCAGAGAGGAACCAGGGATCCACAGATGGGACGTTCCACACATACACACACAGAGGGGGGAAGTAGTGGAGTACAAATACTTCGTTACTGTACTTAAGTACATTTTTCTGGTATCCGCTCATTGATCGGAGAGGCCGGGGGGGGCAGATGGACTCTGTTAGGGAAGCAGATTCACATGGAGGACTCTGCAGGTCCTCCAGCTGGTCAGTGAGGGGCGGGGCACCTGGATGTTTGGGGGCCATCTGATGCTCACAGGGGCCCCAACACTCTGATGGGCTTCAGGCTGTCTCTAAACTCAAACCTCCAATCAGAGGGTCAGCTGACGGAGATCACAGAGAGACGACAGCAGAGATTTGAACCTGCAGACGATCACTCCCACTTGTTAGCAAGCGCTGTTTGCAGAGGTGGGAAGTAGTGGAGTACAAATACTTCCTTACTGTACTTAAGTACATGTTTCTGGTATCAGTACTTCACTCCACTACTTATTTTTCTGGCCACTTTTTACTTTGACTTCTTACATTTTGAACCCAAATACCTGTACTTTCTACTTCTTACATGTTGAACACAAATACCTGTACTTTCTACTTCTTACATGTTGAACACAAATACCTGTACTTTCTACTTCTTACATGTTGAACTCAAATACCTGTACTTTCTACTTCTTACATGTTGAACCCAAATACCTGTACTTTCTACGTCTTACACTTTGAACCCAAATACCTGTACTTTCTACTTCTTACATGTTGAACTCAAATACCTGTACTTTCTACTTCTTACATGTTGAACTCAAATACCTGTACTTTCTACTTCTTACATGTTGAACCCAAATACCTGTACTTCTACTTCTTACACTTTGAACCCAATACCTGTACTTTCTACTTCTTACATGTTGAACTCAAATACCTGTACTTTCTACTTCTTACATTTGAACACAAATACCTGTACTTTCTACTTCTTACATGTTGAACCCAAATTCCTGTACTTTCTACTTCTTACATGTTGAACTCAAATACCTGTACTTCTACTTCTTACATGTTGAACACAAATACCTGTACTTTCTACTTCTTACATGTTGAACTCCAAATACCTGTACTTTCTACTTCTTACATGTTGAACACAAATACCTGTACTTTCTACTTCTACATGTTGAACTCAAATACCTGTACTTTCTACTTCTTACATGTTGAACCCAAATACCTGTACTTTCTACTTCTTACATGTTGAACCCAAATACCTGTACTTTCTACTTCTTACATGTTGAACCCAAATACCTGTACTTTCTACTTCTTACATGTTGAACTCAAATACCCGTACTTTCTATTTCTTACATGTTGAACTCAAATACCCGTACTTTCTACTTCTTACATGTTGAACTCAAATACCTGTACTTTCTATTTCTTACATGTTGAACTCAAATACCCGTACTTTCTACTTCTTACATGTTGAACCAAATACCTGTACTTTCTACTTCTTACATGTTGAACTCAAATACCCGTACTTTCTATTTCTTACATGTTGAACTCAAATACCCGTACTTTCTACTTCTTACATGTTGAACACAAATACCTGTACTTTCCACTTCTTACATGTTGAACCCAAATACCTGTACTTTCTACTTCTCTCATGTTGAACCCAAATACCTGTACTTTCTACTTCTTACATGTTGAACCCAAATACCTGTACTTTCTATTTCTTACATGTTGAACTCAAATACCTGTACTTTCTACTTCTCACATGTTGAACTCAAATACCTGTACTTTCTACTTCTCACATGTGAAACTCAAATACCTGTACTTACTTCTTACATGTTGAACTCAAATACCTGTACTTTCTACTTCTCACATGTTGAACTCAAATACCTGTACTTTCTACTTCTCACATGTTGAACTCAAATACCTGTACTTTCTACTTCTCACATGTGGAACTCAAATACCTGTACTTTCTACTTCTTACATGTTGAACTCAAATACCTGTACTTTTCTACTTCTTACATGTTGAACCCAATACCTGTACTTTCTACTTCTTACATGTTGAACTCAAATACCTTGTACTTTCTACTTCTTACATGTTGAACTCAAATACCTGTACTTTCTACTTCTTACATGTTGAACTCAAATACCTGTACTTTCTACTTCTTACATGTTGAACTCAAATACCTGTACTTTCTACTTCTTACATGTTGAACTCAAATACCTGTACTTTCTACTCTTACATGTTGAACACAAATACCTGTACTTCTACTTCTCTCATGTTGAACCCAAATACCTGTACTTTCTACTTCTTACATGTTGAACTCAAATACCTGTACTTTCTACTTCTCTCATTTCCCAAACACGCTGGTTCCTTTAGTCTGAATGTGTGTTTGATGCGTGATCATTATTCTTTAGAGTCATTGCGTGCCTATTGATTTGAACACGATCCGTGTATCCATCACTTCCTGGTCTTCTCTAAAGAAGAGGGACCAATGGAAACGTTGTCATGTTGCCGTTGTTCAGCATGGAAACATTCATTAGCTAACAATGACATTATTGTTCTATTAATATAAAGGGAGGTCAGGTACTCTTTAAAACAGCTGCTAGTTATGGGTACTTCTTACTGAAGTACATTTCAAAGCCTCTTTACTTTTACCTGAGTAAAGAAGTTTAGTCAGTACTTCTACTTTCACCAGAGTATTTTTAAACACGAGTATCTGTACTTCTACTTGAGTAAAGGATGTGTACTTCTACTTGAGGAAAGGATATGTACTTCTACTTGAGGAAAGGATGTGTACTTCTACTTGAGGAAAGGATGTGTGTACTTTTACCGTCTCTGGCTGTTTTTAAATCCACCAGTGTATTACAATGTAATGTAATGTATTTACGGATGTATTTGATATGGTAGGACACACATCTCGTCAGCTTGTGTTGACCACAGACCTTATCCACCTTCAGAGAGCCATTGACCTCCAGACCAGGGGACAGGAAGTGCTCGAAATGCTAAATCATTTAACGTTTAGGACTCATTTCTGCACCTCTCCATTAACATTTAAAATATTTATATTAGTAGCACTTACAATGGTTTGGCTTATTTGAAGCTTGCAGTATTTTTGGCTATTTTGAGTTTGTGTCCTCCTGGTTGGTTTCAAAAGTGGGAGAATATCTATCACTTTACCGTTTTGACTTTACATCTGACGAGTGATATGTTCCTAACAAATCTAAATGAAATAAATGTTTTCATGAGATCTCACTGACAGATCTGCCAGCTGACGTCCAGGTGAACAGCTGGTGAGTGAACGCACTGCTGATGCATGTAGACACACACACACACACACACACACACACACACACACACACACACACACATGGTCCATTCGTCTGAGATGGGGTGTGACAGTTCGTGTCTTTGCTTCTCTCCCATCAGCAGGTATTGATGTTGCTTTAATGAAGTGCCTTCAGTCTGTCAGCGTATGTAAATGTTTCCTCCTGCCTGAGTTCAGCGTGGGTCCCCCCTCTGGGAACCCTTTGTTCTGGGGCCACATGAGGGGGACCAATTACAGCGCGACACAGCAGGACGGGGGTGCTAACTTGTTACCCCCCTGCACTGAGCTAATTATTACCTCCTCACTGTGGGCAGCAGGGTAACAAAAGACCCTCTAGGCAGACAGATTCTACACAAAGAGGACTCTTTAAAGTAGAGACCCTACATACTGATATACACCTGAACATCAGCAGGAGAGAACTCTTTAAAGTAGAGACACTACATACTGATATACACCTGAACATCAGCAGGAGAGGACTCTTTAAAGTAGAGGGCACTACATACTGATATACACCTGAACATCAGCAAGGAGAGGACTCTTTAAAGTAGAGACACTTACACACTGATATACACCTGAACATCAGGCAGGAGAGAACTCTTTAAAGTAGAGACACTACATACTGATATACACCTGAACATCATCAGGAGAGGACTCTTTAAAGTAGAGACACTACATACTGATATACACCTGAACATCAGCAGGAGAGGACTCTTTAAAGTAGAGACACTACATACTGATATACACCTGAACATCAGCAGGAGAGGACTCTTTAAAGTAGACACTACACACTGATATACACCTGAACATCAGCAGGAGAGGACTCTTTAAAGTAGAGACACTACACACTGATATACACCCTGAACATCAGCAGGAGAGGACTCTTTAAAGTAGAGACACTACATACTGATATACACCTGAACATCAGCAGGAGAGGACTCTTTAAAGTAGAGACACTACATACTGATATACACCTGAACATCAGCAGGAGAGGACTCTTTAAAGTAGAGACACTACATACTGATATACACCTGAACATCAGCAGGAGAGGACTCTTTAAAGTAGAGACACTACATACTGATATACACCTGAACATCAGCAGGAGAGGACTCTTTAAGTAGAGACACTACATACTGATATACACCTAAACATCAGCAGGAGAGGACTCTTTAAAGTAGAGACACTACATACTGCTATACACCTGAACATCAGCAGGAGAGGACTCTTTAAAGTAGAGAATCTGTGAGTGTGTTTCTGATACCGTTATTCACCCAAAGGGCTCTCAGTCCCGGTATATCACAAGACATTTCACTTCTGTGCTTTGGTTTATATTAAAGGCACCATTATCACAGATTTGGGGAAAGGTCACGCTGACCCCCGGGCTGTAAATAGCTGCCGGCGTCCCGACGGAGATCCTCTGCTGTCGCCAACCTGAAGCAATTTACAGGCTGCAGCCTAACCTTGATGTGGTGTCAAGAAATGATTTATGAAAATTCATCGAGTCCCGAGTGAGACCTGGCTGGACCCTGGGTGCTGACACACACACACACACACACACACACACACACACACACACACACACACACTGCATTATCATCCATATCATATCCTGATGGGTTATTGGCAGTCAGAGGAGAGAAGGGATCGGCCAGGAATCACAAAATGTTTCTGCTGACTCGGATGCTAGAGAATGGAGGTGTTGGATAAACAACAACAACAACAACAACAGGTCGACCTGAAGGTGTAAACACACGTCAGGAGGACAGGAGGAATCCATGAAAGACGTGTAAATGATCTTGACTCAAATCTCTATTAGCTACTCCGAGTTGTTCCTTATGTTGTTGTTGTTCTTCTTACCCTTGTTTACTCTTATTTTAAATCTGATAAAGCTCGCTCATCAGTACATGCTTCTTCAATCCCTTAAACGGTGGTTATTTTTGCACGAGGAGGTCAGTTGGAATCGGGAGAAAGTCGATCAAAACAAAGATGGAAAAGGAAATCAGAAATGTCACAAACTGCTGAATTTGAACTGGAAAGTGTTTTTAAACTTGACTGCATACGGAATATAACGTTTTGTAATAATATGGTACTTATGGACTTACTGTATATTCATAGCTTTACCGACCTAATCTTTATTTTGAATTGACTATTGACCTGTGTTTACTACTCTCCCTGCCTGTGGGGCTCGCTGGGAAGCATCCCAAATAATATCACACTTAAAACAGGAAGTGGGGAAAGGGGCGGGGCTACATAAAGGGGCGGGGCTACATACGGGGAATAAACAGATCCGTATATTTGATCTGCAACACACCTCTTGATGCAGATTTCCACCCTCTCTCTTTCTTGCTTTATTAGCCCCTTCTCTCACATCATTCACCCCCCCTCCCCCAAAGTGACCGGCCTCTCCCAGCTGCTGGGTTATTTTTATTATTCACCCCCCCCCCCCTCAGTTTGGGGCCAGTCAAGTGGAAAATGGCTGCCTGAGAGAGAGCCCACTTTAGAGAAACATCACGCTTTGAAGGGTCTGATGAACTCTGACGCCTCGGTGTGGAGACGCACCGAACCAACGCCTCAGCATCAGGTCAGAAACCACCGGATCAGAGGCACTTTCATCCCACAGGCAATAACACTGTATGAGAGTAACACGTGCGTCACTTCTGGGCGAAAATCACAGCCCCGCCCACTTTTGGGGGAAACCGACGCTGTCATTTGAACGGCGATCGAGCCTGAAGCCACAGAGCTCTTCTGTTACCGTCCTTTCTTCTGAGAGGAAGTTCAGAAACACTGAACTCTGGATTTTGGCAATAAGCGACACAGCAGCTTGTTGAATGATAAAACTATTATGTTCCGCCTCGCTCGTGAGAGGAACAGCTGGAGAAATTACAGCCTCGCCTACTGATTTTAATTTAACCATATATCGAGCCCGATCGTCGATTTCAAATCATTTAATGTAATTGTACAACGTGTAATAGCTACGTTTGTCCACACGGCAAAATGTAGTATATTCACAAAAAACCCTCTCAAGACGTGACTTGATATTCCGTAAAAACAAACATGGAGCTCAAATAATCTTGGTAACATCAAACTGTAGATCCTAAACATCCACTGGACGCAGGTTCTAAAGGTACGATATAAACGTCTCGCTAGAAATGTAATCAAAAAACGTTTTAACGCCAAACTCTCCGACAATTTAGGATTTTCCACTCAAAATCAATCGGGTGTCCGCCATGTTCTTTTCTCCACGCTGGGAAAGTCTGTGATCACGTGACACGGACGTTAGAGATGAATAGGACAATATATTGTATCCATGTCACGTCTCGAGAGGGTTATTTGTGAATATACTACGTTTTGCCGTGTGGACAAACGTCGCTATTACACGACGTGTTGTGAGACTGGGTTGCTTATACTTTAGAAATATTACTTTAGAAGATTGTCGACTGAAAACACAACATGGCAGACAATTTGCGGCCTAGGCAAGATGTGCCTTTACCTCACTGAGCTGAGGTTATCAGAGCCTCTCAGTCTGCCAGGGGAGAGCTCTCTAAAGCCCCCCCCCCCCCCCCGCGGACGCTCACACAGTCAATTCCAATGTTAATAAAAGCTGTATACGTTTTTTGATTTATTTCAAATTAACACAAATACAAAATTAAAACCTATAATTGCACACTAAAACCATTATTTCAAAAAAAGAACCATTTCACATAAACCTCTGGGTTTTACTGGGGTGGGGCTGGGGCGGTTCCACTTGATTTGGGGGGGGCCATAGTTTATGGGCGCTGTACGCATTATAGGCGTAGTTCTGTTAGTATAAGATAATAAGATGTACTCGGGAAATTGTAATAAAATAATATTTTTTTCATTTCTAACTTTTGTCTCGGCGCCCCCCATTGATCGATTCAGCATTCGCCTATACTGCCTATGCCACGCGCCGGCCCTGATGGCAGACCGTATGCGCTATCTTAATTCAATACAGATACTTGCCTTTCAGTCGCTGCAGGTGGACGGAGGGGAAACTAAGACTGAGCGTCGCTTCACTTTACTTCCTCATGTAGGACGTTTGTCTGGAACGATAACACCTATAATTAGGAATAAACGGGCTGAATGTGTTCTCCTGTTTAACTGTGTCTGCAGTGCAGGGGAACAACGCTCCCTTGTGTTACGGGCTGAATGTGTTCTCCTGTTTAACTGTGTCTGCAGTGCAGGGGAACAACGCTCCCTTGTGTTACGGGCTGAATGTGTTCTCCTGTTTAACTGTGTCTGCAGTGCAGGGGAACAACGCTCCCTTGTGTTACGGGCTGAATGTGTTCTCCTGTTTAACTGTGTCTGCAGTGCAGGGGGGAACAACGCTCCCTTGTGTTACGGGCTGAATGTGTTCTCCTGTTTAACTGTGTCTGCAGTGCAGGGGAACAACGCTCCCTTGTGTTACGGGCTGAATGTGTTTCTCCTGTTTCACTGTGTCTGCAGTGCAGGGGAACAACGCTCCCTTGTGTTACGGGCTGAATGTGTTCTCCTGTTTAACTGTGTCTGCAGTGCAGGGGAACAACGCTCCCTTGTGTTACGGGCTGAATGTGTTCTCCTGTTTCACTGTGTCTGCAGTGCAGGGGAACAACGCTCCCTTGTGTTACGGGCTGAATGTGTTCTCCTGTTTAACTGTGTCTGCAGTGCAGGGGAACAACGCTCCCTTGTGTTACGGGCTGAATGTGTTCTCCTGTTTCACTGTGTCTGCAGTGCAGGGGAACAACCCTCCCGTGGTGTTACGGGCTGAATGTGTTCTCCTGTTTAACTGTGTCTGCAGTGCAGGGGAACAACGCTCCCTTGTGTTACGGGCTGAATGTGTTCTCCTGTTTAACTGTGTCTGCAGTGCAGGGGAACAACGTGTTAAAGGACACACCGTCTTTCTGTGATCACTTCCATCGCTCTCCGATTGAGTCTCTCAAACACTCACAGGAGTATTTAACGCTGAAGGCAATCAGCCGCACATTGAGAAGCTTTGCTTAACGCTCTCAAAGGAGACGGGATGTTCATCAGCGGCAACATAAAGCCTGTAGGAGTGCTACATTAAAGGGACTTAAATGTACGGTAGGTAGTTCACTTCAGAAACACTTGTTATATTCCAGGGAATGCTCTTAACGTCCCGATAGCAAAGAACACATTAAATGCTTTGACTGTGGAAGCCGTGGCGCTGGAGAAAGCTCGACCAATCATCTGAGCCGGGTAACTGGATGGCCTACCTGCCTGTCAGCCTTCCACCGGGGCACACACTGATCTCGTGCCCTCATGTGCGCGTTCGTGTGTGTTGGAGGAGGGGCTCTGTGAGGAAGAGGCAGATTGTCTCCGGTTGTGTATTTTCAAACTCTAGCGCACTGGAGCTGCTTCCTCCAAAATGACCTGCCCCACCTTTAAGATAAGAAGTAGTGGCTTTAAGTTAAGATGCAGGGACTTCAGTGGACACGCTTATTTATGAAAAGCAGAATGAACACCTTGCAAGTTCACAAGTCCGAGTTCACTTTGGACACTTGGGTTTGGACAAATCCCCCCCCAAAACTCACTTTAATATAATAATAATAATAAAGGTGTTTTGTAAGTGCTTTTGCATGAGCTCAGAGTCGCTTTACAGAGGTAGTACATCACATTAAAAGCCAGTTTGAAGAGGTGAGTTTGTGTGAGTTGTATTTTTTAAGTAATGATAAGAAACTGAGAAAAGAAGGACATCTCCATGTTTGCATGATCAGACATGTCCGAGGCGCTTGAAATGAACTCCTGCCATACGTGCTAAACACTCTGCAGGACTCGTGCAGGGTGTTACACACATCCAGCTGACGAAAGGACTTGAGGTGACTCTAAAGGACGCACACAGCCTTACCATCACGTCATGATTCATTAATGATGTTAGAAAAAGACTTTCAAACATGGAGAAGTCCTTGTTTGTCTCAGTTTCTTTCTCATGTTAAAGTGAGTGCTCTCAGCCGCTACTGGGATAGACCTTTTTTACACCACTGTCAACCTATGAAATAACAGATTGATTCATAATTGAAATAACTTTATTAGCAGCCTTTGCGTTAATTGGCTATCCAATCAACAGTGGGGAGGACATTCTAATTCCCTCAAGAGAAACTGTAGAGAGAAAATCCAACTGGTCTCATCATTAAACCATTAAACCCAGTAACCATTTGCAAATCCACCTTGTCCTGAAAAGTAAATCCGTCTCCATTAAACACACACAGGACTACACATACTATTTCAACGAGTAACAGGCAATCAGAGTAGACCACATAATCTATACATGTGATCTAAATGATTCATTGGACCCCTCCTCCCAGAAAGCAACAGTGACGCTAAGTGCAACAAATGGTGGAGCTGCGCGAGGATCCAGACTTTGGGATCACTTCCTGCCACAGATGTCCCTCCGAGTCTCCGTTTGTCCCGAGGCGTCGCGCGGCTTGAAAAGAGCAGCAGGTTCCCTTTGAGAGGACAAACACCTGATCTGAGAGGGCTGTTCCCTCACCGCGGTCTCTCAGGCGCTGCCTCCAGGCGTCCATCTGTTGCTGCAGCACGAAGCCTGTCACTTTGGGGTTTGTGCAAATAAGCGTGATCATTTCTAAAAGATAATTAAAACATTTTTTTCTTCAGAATTTAAATGTGTTTTCTCAGAAAAGGCTGTGATTTGTGGTTTTGTGTAAATAAGTGAGATCATTTCCACCAGAACTTTGATTTTTGTTGTTGAATTTAATTACATTTGTATTTGACTTGTTTCCTCAGAGTTTAGATTTTTCTCATAATTAGTTTGTTTTCTCAGAAAAGGCTGTGACTTGTGGTTTTGTGCCGGTTGCCACGGCGCTCTCTGTAGACATGAAACCCGTATTTAAAGAACAAAGTGGCGGTGTGTAATTAACACAATCAAAAGGTGGTTTTGATTGATTCTCGGCTTTATTACACACACATGCATTTCCAAACATTCAGTCTCTATGTTGCAAATGTATTATCTTTTCAATTTACACACGGCATCTATTGCACGTCTGTCCGTCCTGGGAGAGGGATCCCTCCTCTGCTGCTCTCCCTGAGGGTTCTCCATGTTCCCTTTAAACTGTGGGGTTTCTCTGGAAGTGTTTCCTTGTACGATGTGAGGGTCTAAGGACAGAGGGTCTAAGGACAGAGGGTCTAAGGACAGAGGGTCTGAGGACAGAGGGTCTGAGGACAGAGGGTCTAAGGACAGAGGGTCTGAGGACAGAGGGTCTAAGGACAGAGGGTGTCATATTGTCATACTGATATTTTGTACAAACTGTGAAGTCCACTGAGACAAATGTAACATTTGTGATATTGGGCTATATAAATAAACATTGCTTGATTGATTGAATGATTGATTGAAAAGTTTATTATCAGCTTGTATATTGGGTACAGTACAGTACAGCTCAAAACATACAATTGTTAAGGGGATGCAGACCAGAGAAAGACTTTCGTCTTGTTTACATCAGGGTCCCCCATTTCCAATTCATCATATCATTTAAGACATATAAGACATATTTCACAAACAGATGGCTTATTTACAATTTTCATTTTAGATTTGGTTCTAATACATCCTAACCGGACATTTGAGACCAACCAAGTCTACAGATATACAGTTAGTAACAGAGTCTAAAATGCGAGTATATACATAGATGGGGGGGGGGGGAAGCTGTCCATTGTACGACAGGTTGAGATTTGTACCATTACCGGGGCCAGTTCTGCAATGCCCTCCCCCGAAGGTGCTCTTTAAGAGAGGCTTTGAAGGTAAGTACAGTTTTACTTTCCTTTACAGTTGTGGGAAGAGCGTTCCACCTTGATGTGGCATCATTGCATCACTGACCTTTGGGAAGAACTTTGACATGTACATGGGTACCATAGAGGTGTAGTGGATCTTGTAGACCATGGGTACCATAGAGGTGTAGTGGATCTTGTAGACCAGGCCCATTGCAAGAAGCTGTACTCTGTCGTCTACTCTAAGCCAGTGGTTCTCAACTGGTCCGGCCTCGGGACCCACTTTTTACTTGGTCAATAAATCGCGACCCAACATTTTGAAGCACTCAAATCTATTCAACAAAAAATCGTGCTGTAATATATACGCTTTTCAGCATACAATATTAATTAAAGTGAAATACAGTGCATATATCCCTTATATCCCTTCACAGAACTAAAGTATGTTTTTAAAAAAGTTTAATGAGATGATGGAATCAAAGCTGAATTATATAAAAAGGCACATGCTGAAAACCCAACCCCAGCAGGGGGTCTGGGGGGATTCTCCCCCAGGAGATTTTTAGAAATACTACCATAAACTATGCATTCTGGTACTCTGAGAAGAAAATAAATAAATCTATTACTACCCGACATGTTAATAATATGTTATGCCATTGTTTGTTTTTCACTTTGTTCTGACATCTTGCTGTGAGAAGAGTAAAGAGGAGAGAGTCTGTGTGACTTACTTTAAATTGTGGGTTAGGGTAGATAGCCCCCATTGTTCTGTGACCTGTCAATCATCAGACCGGGAGTCATATTTCATTATGTGTTCATTTGTATCTGAAGTTGTACCCATGGATGTATAAAGAAGAGTTCTACCGCAAAGTTATTCTCCGTGGGGACTTCCGGCAACACTCTTGATTCTGATTGGCCAGAAGACTCGAAAAAACATCAGCAAAGATGTTTTATTGAGAAGATGATCACTACGTGACAGAAGTTTTCAAAACCGTTTATGGTTTCCGGTACTTCCTGTCCAACGCCTACTGCATGCACAGCGTTAGAAAATCGGGCCTTCAAAATAAAAGTTTAACTTTTTTCAAAAAAAAAAAAAAAGATTCCAATTTTTTTTCTTCACTTTTTCCGCGACCCACTCGAAACGGGTCCGCGACCCACTTTTGGGTCGCGACCCACCAGTTGAGAACCACTGCTCTAAGCCATCCGAGGTCTAATGGATAGTGAGGTGGGCTGAAGATCGGAAGGTCGTGAGTTCAAATCCCGCCAGGAACACCACCACCAGTGCGCCCTTGAGAAAGGCACTCAGGGAGAATGTCTGTACTCGGTAATAAGGCGCTTTGGATAAACGCGTCAGCTAAATGTAATGCAATAAGAGCCTGTACATTCAGAGGGAAGTCTAAACTGTTACGGAAGAGAATTAGAGACACATTTCTGTTTAGATCAAAGTCAGAGTTTCTGAAAATAAAGTTAAAATTCTGTCTTTTCTCTCTTTTTGAGATTTTCTGAATTATTTTGTTCCTCAAAAATTCTGATTTTAATTTTTTATATTTTTAAGAATTCTGAATTTATTCTTAGAATTTTGAGATTTTCATTGTTTCATGAAACAGATAATTAAAGCGGTGACTAACGGACTGGAGGCGGCGCTCGGGGGGGAATTAGCACCAACATTAGAGCGTGGGGGTTAGATGTTTATAGATCTGTAAACAGAAAGGCAGAAAGGACAGATATCTGCTGCTGCTGCAACAACAGATTGTAATTTCCTGCTGACTCGGCTTTATGTTGCCGCTGATGAACATCCCGTCTTCTCTGAGAGCGTTAAGCGAAGCTTCTCAATGTGCGGCTGATTGCCTTAAATACTCCTGTGAGTGTTTGTGAGACTCAATCGGTATCGGTATGATCACAGAAAGACGTCCTTTAACACTTTGTTCCCCGGAGCGTTGTTCCCCTGCACTGCAGACACAGTTAAACAGGAGAACACATTCAGCCCGTAACACAAGGGAGCGTTGTTCCCCTGCACTGCAGACACAGTTAAACAGGAGAACACATTCAGCCCGTAACACAAGGGAGCGTTGTTTCCCTGCACTGCAGACACAGTTAAACAGGAGAACACATTCAGCCCGTAACACAAGGGAGCGTTGTTTCCCTGCACTGCAGACACAGTTAAACAGGAGAACACATTCAGCCCGTAACACAAGGGAGGGTTGTTTCCCTGCACTGCAGACACAGTTAAACAGGAGAACACATTCAGCCCGTAACACAAGGGAGCGTTGTTTCCCTGCACTGCAGACACACTTAAACAGGAGAACACATTCAGCCCGTAACACAAGGGAGGGTTGTTTCCCTGCACTGCAGACACAGATAAACAGGAGAACACATTCAGCCCGTAAGACAAGGGAGGGTTGTTTCCCTGCACTGCAGACACAGTTAAACAGGAGAACACATTCAGCCCGTAACACAAAGGAGCGTTGTTTCCCTGCACTGCAGACACAGTTAAACAGGAGAACACATTCAGCCCGTAACACAAGGGAGCGTTGTTTCCCTGCACTGCAGACACAGTTAAACAGGAGAACACATTCAGCCCATAACACGAGGGAGCGTTGTTTCCCTGCACTGCAGACACAGTTAAACAGGAGAACACATTCAGCCCGTAACACAAGGGAGGGTTGTTTCCCTGCACTGCAGACACAGTTAAACAGGAGAACACATTCAGCCCGTAACACAAGGGAGCGTTGTTTCCCTGCACTGCAGACACAGTTAAACAGGAGAACACATTCAGCCCGTAAGACAAGGGAGGGTTGTTTCCCTGCACTGCAGACACAGTTAAACAGGAGAACACATTCAGCCCGTAACACAAGGGAGGGTTGTTTCCCTGCACTGCAGACACAGTTAAACAGGAGAACACATTCAGCCCGTAACACAAGGGAGGGTTGTTTCCCTGCACTGCAGACACAGTTAAACAGGAGAACACATTCAGCCCGTAACACAAGAGAGGGTTGTTTCAGCTCCAGACAAACAGGAACTATTTCTGACCTCCTGCAAGAAATGAAAGCCAACTAAGAGTCTTGGTCTTTAATCACATGACGCTAAATAACAAGTTTAACATAAACAACTCTTCAACTCTCAAAGAAAGTCATACATCTGAGAAAGGTCTGAGATCGGTTGTTGGAAATCTCAAATGTTCAAAATAAAATAAATATTACAGTGCAGTGTTAGTCAGCGAGAGTCCAAGATGAATAACGCTGGAGAAGATCCTGATTTAGAAACAAAGGTTCCCTCGTAATCAGTCCATACAGGATTCAAAGGGCTTAACATCTACATCAGAACAAGCACGCTAACAAGGACACCCTGACACACGGCTTCGGCTCGTCCTCTATCCGGAGGTTAGAAGCTGAACCGTATCTCCTCAGATCTCCAGGGAACATGACTCTTGATACCGTTGACCTTGTAAATATTGATCCTAAATGTTAAACCATCAACACAAAGGAAACTGTTTTCACTTAATGTGTAATATCTTATATTATTACATGGTTTAGTTGAATACTCGAGTCTGATTGGTCAATTCAGAACACATGACACGTTGTTAATCCAGAACAGACAGACCGCTGTCAAGGACTTATTGACCGTTGTTAGGGACGCTCACATCTGCAGAAAGAAGTCCGATCGATTGAACTACAGTTTGGCTGAAGTTTGCTTTTCAAACTGGAACAAGAAAGCAGCGGAGAAGTAACGGGGCAGAAACCCTCCTTGTTACGCAGCGGTCCACAGAGACATCAGACGGCGACACATATTCAGTGTGCAGTTCCTTTGGCATCAGGGCAGAGATATCTAGATACTTCCCAACGTCTGACATCATGAAGTGTGCTACTTTTAAAGCAAGCAACGATGTTTTCAAATCTGTAATCAAAAAGCTCCTCAAAACATTGCTACGCCGTTCAAACGGTAACAACGGACTATTTCTCTTAGCGGATGCATGTCCATTTAAATCAATAATAGCGTACTATTCTTTAAATCAATAAAAATATTTAAATTAATATTGGGAGTCATGTCGTCACTTTGTTGAGAATGTGGCCGTGGGGTAATGTGCAGCGAGGCGGTCCTTATGGGGAACATCAGATGCTAGAGAGTCAGAAGGTCGGAGGTCTTTCAAAAGATGAGTTTTTTCAGAGTTTGAGTTTTTTACTATATTATTAGAACTTTTAGATTTTCAGGAAAAAACTCAGAATGTTTCTTTTCAAAATCAAAATCTGAAAGAAAGTCAGAAATCTGAAAAGTTAAAAAAATAATTGTTATAAATATTATAGTGCAGGATAACTCAGAGAGGGTCCACGATAAATAGGGAGAAGAAACTAAAAGTACGTTCTGAAATGCTAACAAGCCACCTCAACGGACAGAAGGGAAGAGGTCACAGCTCCAGCTCGTCCTTCCTCTGGAGGTTCGAACCGTATCTCCTCAGATCTCTGGATCATGATTTCTGATACCGTTGACCTTGGAAATATTGATCGTCTGAGTGTGTGAAACATAACTGTATTCAGGTTGTTGTGGTCACGAGGAACCGACCAATGGGTGATCAGTTAGAGGCTGTTTGTGTCGCTCCATTTTAACCTGTGTGCCATTAGCATTTAGCATTAGCTTTTAATTGCTATCAAAGGACAGTTAGTTAGAATCCAGAGTTTAGCTTTAATGATTTATCTCATGATCTGATCGAGCTATTGATCGAGCTATTGATCTCTCTCCGGCCCGCGCTGCAGTTTGAAGCTCTCACTTTAACATGATTCACTTCATTACGGGACTCGCTGAGTCATATGCTAAGTTAACCTCTGCATGCCTCTCTGGCTCGCTGCCAGCTGTGGAAGGACACACACACACACACACACACACACACACACCCACACACACACACACACACACACGCACACAACCCACACACACACACCACACACACACACACACACAGCCACACACACACCCACACACACACAGCCACACACACACACGCACAACCACACACAAACACACCCACACACGCACACACACACACACACTCACACACATGCACACCACACACACCACACACACCCACCCGCACAAACACACACACACCCACGCATAAACACACACACACTCACGCACACACAAACACACCCACACAAACACACCCGCACAAACACGCGCACACACACGCACACACTCACCCACACACACCCACGCACAAACACACTCACACACATGCACACAGCACCCAAACACACGCACACACACCCACACACAAGACACACTCACACCCACACCACACACACACCCACCCACACACACACACCACGCACAAACACACACGCACAAACACACTCACACATGCACACACACACTCACACACACACACACTCACACACACACATGCACGCACCAACACACACCCACACTCACCTACACACACACACACCCACCCACCCACCCACACACACACACCCAATCACACACCCACACACACACTCACACCCACACACACACACACACACACACTCTCTTTGATGACGACAACTGGCAAAGTTCCCAACCTTTAGAAGAGCCCGAGCCGCTTTCTGGACGCATCCGAAGGTGTGAGTGCACTCAATAAATCTGGTCTGATTCAGACTCCCACGCAGTGTCCTTGAAAGCAGCGCTCAGGAAACATAAGACCCACTTTCCTTCGGATGAGTTCAGAAAGGAGGAAACACACAGACGGCAAACTGTGTCTTACAAACTAAATGTTACTGCTCTTTCGAGGATACCGTTAAAATACAGTTCCCTATCAAAGCTCCTTGGTGCCAGGACTTTTAATATACTCAGTCTTCTGGATTTCAAACCCCCCCCTATGTCCTTGAAAGCAGATCCAGCGAGAGCACTTTTACCTTTAGCTGATTTCATAAAAGGAGAAAAGCTCACAGATCATTTTAAACTGACGCCTGTGTTCTCATTGGACGGCAGACCGTGAGGACAGCCAACAATCCCATTGAGAAATTAGCAGCAGGTCCCCGGTGCGTCGGTGTGTCCGATGAATAATAAGCTGTGAGGGTGAGGCAGGGCGAGGAGACCTTGAGGGGACTGACTCAGCGCTTTGCTCACCTCAGAGCGTCAGGTTCCTGAAGATCACTGAGGAAGCTGAGAGAGGACGGTGGGGATCTACTTTCTGTCAGGAGAGGGCAACTCACATCCTTTACTCAGGTAGAAGTACACATCCTTTACTCAGGTAGAAGTACACATCCTTTACTCAGGAAGAAGTACACATCCTTTACTCAGGTAGAGGTACACCTCCTTTACTCAGGTAGAAGTACACATCCTTTCCTCAAGTAGAAGTACACATCCTTTACTCAGGTAGAAGTACACATCGTTTACTCAAGTAGAAGTACACATCCTTTACTCAGGTAGAAGTACAGATCCTTTACTCAAGTAGAAGTACACATCCTTTACTCAGGTAGAAGTACAGATCCTTTACTCAAGTAGAAGTACACACATCCTTTACTCAAGTTGAAGTACACACATCCTTTACTCAAGTAGAAGTACACATCCTTTACTCAAGTTGAAGTACACACATCCTTTACTCAAGTAGAAGTACACATCCTTTACTCGGGTAGAAGTACACATCCTTTACTCTTTAGAAAGTACAGGTATTTGTGTTCAACATGTAAGAAGTAGAAAGTACAGGTATTTGGGTTCAACATGTAAGAAGTAGAAAGTACAGGTATTTGGATTCAACATGTAAGAAGTAGAAAGTACAGGTATTAGTGTTCAACATGTAAGAAGTAGAAAGTACAGGTATTTGTGTTCAACATGTAAGAAGTAGAAAGTACAGGTATTTGAGTTCAAAGTGTAAGAAGTAGAAAGTACAGGTATTTGGGTTCAACATGTAAGAAGTAGAAAGTACAGGTATTAGTGTTCAACATGTAAGAAGTACAAAGTACAGGTATTTGGGTTCAACATGTAAGAAGTAGAAAGTACAGGTATTTGAGTTCAACATGTAAGAAGTAGAAAGTACAGGTATTTGAGTTCAACATGTAAGAAGTAGAAAGTACAGGTATTTGTGTTCAACATGTAAGAAGTAGAAAGTACAGGTTTTAGTGTTCAAAGTGTAAGAAGTAGAAAGTACAGGTATTTGAGTTCAAAGTGTAAGAAGTAGAAAGTACAGATATTTGTGTTCAACATGTAAGAAGTAGAAAGTACAGGTATTTGAGTTCAACATGTAAGAAGTAGAAAGTACAGGTATTTGTGTTCAACATGTAAGAAGTAGAAAGTACAGGTATTTGTGTTCAACATGTAAGAAGTAGAAAGTACAGGTATTTGAGTTCAACATGTAAGAAGTAGAAAGTACAGGTATTTGGGTTCAACATGTAAGAAGGAGAAAGTACAGGTATTTGAGTTCAACATGTAAGAAGTAGAAAGTACAGATATTTGTGTTCAACATGTAAGAAGTAGAAAGTACAGGTATTTGAGTTCAACATGTAAGAAGTAGAAAGTACAGGTATTTGAGTTCAACATGTAAGAAGTAGAAAGTACAGGTATTTGTGTTCAACATGTAAGAAGTAGAAAGTACAGGTATTTGGATTCAACATGTAAGAAGTAGAAAGTCCAGGTATTAGTGTTCAACATGTAAGAAGTAGAAAGTACAGGTATTTGGGTTCAACATGTAAGAAGTAGAAAGTACAGGTATTAGTGTTCAACATGTAAGAAGTAGAAAGTACAGGTATTTGTGTTCAACATGTAAGAAGTAGAAAGTACAGGTATTTGAGTTCAAAGTGTAAGAAGTAGAAAGTACAGGTATTTGGGTTCAACATGTAAGAAGTAGAAAGTACAGGTATTAGTGTTCAACATGTAAGAAGTAGAAAGTACAGGTATTTGTGTTCAACATGTAAGAAGTAGAAAGTACAGGTATTTGAGTTCAAAGTGTAAGAAGTAGAAAGTACAGGTATTTGGGTTCAACATGTAAGAAGTAGAAAGTACAGGTATTTGGGTTAAACATGTAAGAAGTAGAAAGTACAGGTATTTGGGTTCAACATGTAAGAAGTAGAAAGTACAGGTATTTGAGTTCAACATGTAAGAAGTAGAAAGTACAGGTATTTGAGTTCAACATGTAAGAAGTAGAAAGTACAGGTATTTGTGTTCAACATGTAAGAAGTAGAAAGTACAGGTTTTAGTGTTCAAAGTGTAAGAAGTAGAAAGTACAGGTATTTGAGTTCAAAGTGTAAGAAGTAGAAAGTACAGATATTTGTGTTCAACATGTAAGAAGTAGAAAGTACAGGTATTTGAGTTCAACATGTAAGAAGTAGAAAGTACAGGTATTTGGGTTCAACATGTAAGAAGGAGAAAGTACAGGTATTTGAGTTCAACATGTAAGAAGTAGAAAGTACAGATATTTGTGTTCAACATGTAAGAAGTAGAAAGTACAGGTATTTGAGTTCAACATGTAAGAAGTAGAAAGTACAGGTATTTGAGTTCAACATGTAAGAAGTAGAAAGTACAGGTATTTGTGTTCAACATGTAAGAAGTAGAAAGTACATGTATTTGGATTCAACATGTAAGAAGTAGAAAGTCCAGGTATTAGTGTTCAACATTTAAGAAGTAGAAAGTACAGGTATTAGTGTTCAACATGTAAGAAGTAGAAAGTACAGGTATTTGTGTTCAACATGTAAGAAGTAGAAAGTACAGGTATTTGAGTTCAAAGTGTAAGAAGTAGAAAGTACAGGTATTTGGGTTCAACATGTAAGAAGTAGAAAGTACAGGTATTAGTGTTCAACATGTAAGAAGTAGAAAGTACAGGTATTTGTGTTCAACATGTAAGAAGTAGAAAGTACAGGTATTTGAGTTCAAAGTGTAAGAAGTAGAAAGTACAGGTATTTGGGTTCAACATGTAAGAAGTAGAAAGTACAGGTATTTGGGTTAAACATGTAAGAAGTAGAAAGTACAGGTATTTGGGTTCAACATGTAAGAAGTAGAAAGTACAGGTATTTGAGTTCAACATGTAAGAAGTAGAAAGTACAGGTATTTGAGTTCAACATGTAAGAAGTAGAAAGTACAGGTATTTGTGTTCAACATGTAAGAAGTAGAAAGTACAGGTTTTTAGTGTTCAAAGTGTAAGAAGTAGAAAGTACAGGTATTTGAGTTCAAAGTGTAAGAAGTAGAAAGTACAGATATTTGTGTTCAACATGTAAGAAGTAGAAAGTACAGGTATTTGAGTTCAACATGTAAGAAGTAGAAAGTACAGGTATTTGAGTTCAACATGTAAGAAGTAGAAAGTACAGGTATTTGTGTTCAACATGTAAGAAGTAGAAAGTACAGGTATTTGTGTTCAACATGTAAGAAGTAGAAAGTATAGGTATTTGAGTTCAACATGTAAGAAGTAGAAAGTACAGGTATTTGGGTTCAACATGTAAGAAGTAGAAAGTACAGGTATTTGAGTTCAACATGTAAGAAGTAGAAAGTACAGATATTTGTGTTCAACATGTAAGAAGTAGAAAGTACAGGTATTTGAGTTCAACATGTAAGAAGTAGAAAGTACAGGTATTTGAGTTCAACATGTAAGAAGTAGAAAGTAACAGGTATTTGTGTTCAACATGTAAGAAGTAGAAAGTACAGGTATTTGTGTTCAACATGTAAGAAGTAGAAAGTACAGGTATTTGAGTTCAACATGTAAGAAGTAGAAAGTACAGGTATTTGTGTTCAACATGTAAGAAGTAGAAAGTACAGGTATTTGTGTTCAACATGTAAGAAGTAGAAAGTACAGGTATTTGAGTTCAACATGTAAGAAGTAGAAAGTACAGGTATTTGTGTTCAACATGTAAGAAGTAGAAAGTACAGGTATTTGTGTTCAACATGTAAGAAGTAGAAAGTACAGGTATTTGAGTTCAACATGTAAGAAGTAGAAAGTACAGGTATTTGAGTTCAACATGTAAGAAGTAGAAAGTACAGGTATTTGAGTTCAACATGTAAGAAGTAGAAAGTACAGGTATTTGAGTTCAACATGTAAGAAGTAGAAAGTACAGGTATTTGAGTTCAAAGTGTAAGAAGTAGAAAGTTCAGGTATTTGGGTTCAACATGTAAGAAGTAGAAAGTGTTGAACCCAAATACCTGTACTTTCTACCTCTTACATGTTGAACACAAATACCTGTGTCCCCGGTGTGTCCCGGTGTGTCCCCCCGGTGTGTCCCCCCGGTGTGTCCCGGTGTGTCCCCGGTGTGTCAGGAGACTCTCAAAGTGTCAGGAAATAAACCCCTCTCTCTTTTCCTCCGTACCCACATCTCTAAAAACGGGGAACAACGGAGCTGATCCAGATTTGCTGTGTCATGACGACATTACTAAAATATGGGCGGGCTTTACACCCACGGGCCAATCAGAAACGTTGCTGTCAGAAACAATGAGACGTGTTCTGGAAGTAATATGGTCTGTGTTTACATTAAGCTACTGACCCAGAATCAGCACTTTAGTAACAGCTGGAAGAGAGGGGGATGAGGCTAGAAGGATAATATATGCTTTAAAATAGTACAATAGGAGACCTTTAACGTCTAACAAAAGTCAGAATTCCGAGAATGGTTTAATTCTCTCAAATATAGTAAACCGATACAGTAAACAGTATTTAAATAAATGAAGAACGAAAAATAAATGAACGAACTGTATGCCAATAATTGCCTTAGCCCCAGATGTTCCCACATCGCTCCTATTATTTTCACTATTCGGATAAAATTGCAAAACTAATATAAAAAAACAATTCGGTTGCTTGCAACTATTTTCCAAGCAAAGTAAGAGCACGATATTACCATGTGTAACGTTACTGTTTAAACGGCGGATAAAGCAGCTTCATCATGGCAACTTGACAACAGCTAAGCTAAGCTAGGCTACTACTTACAGCATCAGGTGACTTTTCAGAGTTGTTGTGCCACCGGCCAGTTTCTTGTCGCATATTTGGCACACTGCCTTCTTCTTACCGTCGTCCAATTTAAATG